>OX375866.1:16577252-16610886 GCA_947359475.1 Heligmosomoides polygyrus bakeri | reverse complement strand
ATATTTTCGAAAATTGAAATCGGCGGAATTTTCAGAAACAGACGCCGGATTCGTAATCAGCGCCCAAAATAACCCCAAGATGATTTTGTACGAGAAAATTTGGCCATTTTCGAAAATATCGATTTTCGATGACGCCATCGTCCGCGCAGGCACGGCCTGGAGCACCCGCGTCCTCGATGGGAAATTGTCAAAAAATCGATTTTTCTGATATTGGTCGAGATTGACATCGTTCGATAGAGCTTTTCGTGGTTAAGCTAATGTTGTTATGTCGAATGTCGAAAACCCAAATGTGGGCGAGTAAGAGAGAAGGAAACTTCAACCGCTGTGTCCGTGGCCCTAAAATGGCAGCTTGTGCTAAGGCAGTTTAATCAACTAGGGAGTTGTGAGCACGTCATCGTAAAGAACCTTAAGCGTTCTGCTTGGAGGCGCATTTTTAGGTTGTTAGCTCTCTGCATCTTCTCGAAGGGGTCGACTGAAATTGGAAAAAATCGCGTCACACAAGGCTAACCTGCATTTTCGCACTGCTGTAACTTTTTCCTATCATAAGCTACATTGCTGTATTTCGGCGCACTAATAGACCATTTTGCTGCTTACAGAATATACAAGCTGCAACCGTAAAGGTTCAAACATGACAGAGTTATCGCGCTCAGAACACGCCCGCGCGTGCAATTTAGCACAACAACAGTCGATGTTCTCCTCGCTCTTACTCGCCCGCATTAAAGTTTTTCCTACTCTCAATAACACCGTTCAATTCAGCATGAAAAGTTCTATCGAATGGTATCAAGCATTGTCCAACTCGAAGACATCGATTTTTCGATGACGTCATCGCCCTTCCGCCGCGGCCTCGTCCTCGATGCGAAACAATCAAAAATTGATGTTTCCAAAATCTGTCGAAATTGATACCGTTCGATAGCGCTTTCCATGCTGAACGGAACGGTGCCATTGCGAGTGTCGAAGACTCAAATCTGGGCGAGTAGGAGCGTAAGAAACTCTAACCGCTAGCTTTCGCCGCTCTAAAACGGCAGCGGAGGCTAGGCAGTTTGGGCAGCTGAGGAGCTATGAGCACGTCGTCGTAAAGTACCTTAAGCGCTCTGTTCACGTACGTATTTTAAGGCCGTTAGCTTGTGGCGTCTTCTCGCAGTGGTCCACGGAAATCGGAAAAAAATGCTTCACACAAGCCTCACCTGCATATTCGTACCCCTATAACATTGCCCCCTCCTATGTTAAACCATTCTGCTTTGGCGCGCTAGCAGACCATTCGACTGCCTACAAGACCTACAAGCTGCAACCTGAAAGGTTCCAACTTGACAGAGCTATTGTGCTCCGAAGACGCCCGCGCGTGCATTTTGCGAGCGGTCCCCCCCCTCGATTGAAAGGTTCGATTCTGTATGCATTGTTCATGGCGCACTCCAAAGGCTCGCTGGACAGCCTTGGGGCAATTCCGGAGTAGGACGGCAGAAAATTTCTGATAAAACTCTCCAAACGCTCAGTCTACAAGCTGTCCCCCTTCGATTGGAAGGTTCGATTCTGTATGCATTGTTCATGGCGCACTCCAAAGGCTCGCTGGACAGCCTTGGAGCAATTCCGGAGTAGGGCGGCAGAAAATTTCTGATAAAACTCTCCAAACGCTCAGTCTACAAGCTGTCCCCCCCCCCCTCGATTGGAAGGTTCGATTCTGTATGCATTGTTCATGGCGCACTCCAAAGGCTCGCTGGACAGCCTTGGAGCAATTCCGGAGTAGGGCGGCAGAAAATTTCTGATAAAACTCTCCAAACGCTCAGTCTACAAGCTGTCCCCCCCTCGATTGGAAGGTTCGATTCTGTATGCATTGTTCACGGCGCACACCAAAGTTTCGCTGGTACAGATTGGAGCTAATCCTGAGTGAGGTGGCGGAAAATTTCTGATAACATTCTCCAAACGGCTCGAAATAGTCTTGAGCACTCTCGGGGCATTCTTGGCATGACGGAGCACTGGCGACGTACGCCATCTTTGAGATACTCCGAAAGCACGCATATCCTGGGAAATAAGCTGCTCTAATCGCCCGTCCAGCCAAATTTGGACCACCCACGGCGAAAATACGGGTGCTCCGGTAAAGATTTACACATGTTTGTGTAGATCTCGAAGAGGCGAATCGAATGGTACCAACCTTTATTCAAGAAACCTAAAACTGAAGGAGTTATGAGCGTGCGACGCTTTGCGACGCTATGTTGGCGTTTTTTCGCCCACTTTTGACCATGCGGCGCGAGCGGTATTGTACACTTTTCTAGTAATCAGCTCCTTCTTCTACGTCACGTGTTGTTTTCCTAGTAGTAATTATGAAGCCCTTAGGGGCGTGACAACCTTTGCAAGTCAAGTGGTAAGATCAAGCTGTGATCGGCCTAGAACTAGCACTTGAGCCCACTCATTTGCAGCAGGATTCGCATTTGTTTCCTTAAGAAATGGGCTGAGCCACTCCTTAGCCAATTTCGTTTCTTTCAAGCCATTGGTCTCGAAAAAGATTATTATTAATTATTAGTTTCTGATGATTGCCTCTTGGGTTTCATTTGAATACCTTTGTCTAACTATTTTTTGTCCTTAGAGCGAGTGTCTGTTATCGCTTTTTTTCTCAAGTGTGTTCCATTGCTAGTTTCTCTCACGACTGTCTTACTCGTCGTAATAAATTATTATTATTATTATCATTACTATTATTATAATTAGAAAGCATGGCGTAATCCAGATAATCGCTTAATTTCAACCCCTACTGTATCTTAAGGTGAACAGGTGACGGCAACGAGAAAACTGCGAAGGATTCTTAGCAACAGACGTCTGCAAGCCTCTATCTAGCAGCCCTTATTACCGCCGGGTACTCGTCAGGGTTACGGGTAGTGCAGTCGAAGAAGGCGGCGGCTGTCGCGTGCATCCAATTCCGGCCTATTAGTTCGAATTTTCCCATTACAGCAAGCGTTCCATTCTGAGGTCGGTAAATTGATATCTTTGAAGGATAAAGTACTGATTTATTCATCGGCTGACCACCGCAATTCATTACAAAGCCAACAAACATTCAGATTGCCTCCACGACAAAGCGTAGAAATGGAGTGCGTGGCGCATTCCAAAAAGGGGCTGATTAACGCCATCCTTCATCCTTTCTCCGTTCATCCCGTCAGGATCACTTTTTGCTTTCGAACACTTCTTGCATTTAGATGCATCTGCAGAAGAGCTCTTTAATTAGCCACCTAACTTTCTGCAGACGGCGGTTTACTGCCTCAATAACAAGTTGTTACAAACTACTAACTAATAGGTAGCCCACTAGGGAACCATGTATTACAGAGCTGCATAGTTGGTCGGGTACCTTCGACTACCGCTGTAGCGACGTCTTAAAATCACTATGCGTGCCTAGGTCGCTTTCTTACGAGTCTCCTGAGACTTCAAAACAGTTCTCGAACGAACTGTACCTCAGATGAGCGATATCTGCGCGCTCCATTCTAATTGCGTTTTTCGGCTGACATGGCTTGGCGCTGGCCCATTCTGAAGACGAACCAACGTCAACAATGGCTGCTTGGTTTACGAAATTCAGATCTAAGGAATAAGCCGCGTTTGACGAACCCGTTACACTACATGAAGAAGTCGAAACGTCGCTGGGCTGGTTACTTACTTCGGCAAAAGGACTATAGAAGAAGCCTACGAGTTACCAAATGGCTTCCAAGAAGCAAGGAGGGGCCGATGAGAAGGCCGCCGACAAGATGGGCAGACTCATTCTCGAGATAGTTTAGGGAACGCGGTCTGCAACACTGGATGCAAGTCGCCAGAAACCGAATGGAATGGAAGAGTTGTGGTCACCGCTAGGACAACACCTGCTGATGGACCATCAAAGTATCAAAGTAAAGTAAGTATCACGATGACGAAAACGGCAGACGAATTCAGTGGGCACGGCGCGACGTCACGGTGCCATTGAAAACTCCCACCTCTTGTGGCTAACACGTAAGCCCATTGTTCTGAAGGTGTTGCCAGTTCCGCGTCTTTTTCATGTTCTATACATAGCTCTCATGCTAGATAAGATGACGCATCGTGAAGCATCGAATTCAGTCCTGCACAGAAACAGTCGCTCGTTCGT
The DNA here is from genome assembly GCA_947359475.1 of Heligmosomoides polygyrus bakeri. Lineage (NCBI taxonomy): Eukaryota > Metazoa > Nematoda > Chromadorea > Rhabditida > Heligmosomidae > Heligmosomoides > Heligmosomoides polygyrus. The sequence goes on along the minus strand of OX375866.1, from coordinate 16,606,796 downwards.
GAACGACGAGCAACAATTGACATTATGATCCATGACAACCGTGGAGCGAAGTGGCTCGAAATAGTCACCGCTGCAGCCGCATAAGTCAACATGTCAAGCTGATTGCGAAAGCGGGGCTTCGATCAGCGGGATCTGTGTCCATTGCAATCAGGCGATGTGCTCCGGGCACTACTCTGTTCTTGGACAACACTATGATACCTCAATTTCTTTTGCACGAAATGTTTATGTTGACCTACGTTTTGCCGCGTGTAGCGCAGTCGGAGGAGGCGCGACTGTCGCGTGCACCCGATACCAGGTTCCTGGTTCGGATTTCCCGCCCAGGCCAACCAAGCCTTCCATCCCTCCGGGGTCGGTGAATTGGTACCAGACTTGTCTGGGAAGGATAATACGCTGACTTGTTCATCGGCTGGCCACCGCAAGTCATTGTATGGCCAAATACGCATTCATGTCGCCTCCACGACATCGCGTAGAAGTAGAATGCGCTGGCGCATTCCAAAAGGGATTGAGTAACGCCGTCCTTTATCCTTTATTATTACGTTTTGCCGCTAAGCATTCAACCAAATGACGTTTGCGACGCAAATACGCGTTTTTTTTTTGCATCGCATCATAACTTTTCTCATAGTGAGCATTTCCGCACAAAAAAGTTTAAAGCGGCTTTTAGCACTACCCATTCTATCATCAGCCTGCGATTGTCAATTCACAGTGGGCAGGAACATGAAAACCGGTATTGAAATTAGGGGACTTTTTAATTACTTTGACCTGCCCCACTAGCGCCATCGAGTCTCGCTTAATTATATCCTACGACACAATTAGCTTATTCCATTTGACCTTTAGGAACTTTAAATCCGTTAAGATAATGGTGAATAGGCTGTTTTGTGCAGTTGAGGCGGAGCACGCACTATTCTTCCGGGGAGACCTACCCAAGTGACAAGCCTCCTAAGGGCAGATGCAAGGTCAGCGCAGTTAGTATCCGTGACCGCAGTAGCGGCTCCAATACTGCCCATAATGAACAGCATTTTTAAGTGACTTGAAAGAATATGGTTGGAAACAGCCTAGATACCCTCTGCCGTATGAAAGAAACTAATTTGTGAAGTATGAAAAAAGACCAGCACCAAAATCCCACCACATTTTTGGAGAAGGTAGCATTTTTGATGCGTTAGTTCTCTCGAACGCAAATCACTAGCCTATCATGACTTGTTGCAGGGAGACTTCGCCTCCTGCTCATTAACCACACCATCGTAGCACTAATTTTCACGTCTAATTTCGCTCGAGGCGCTTGGGTGCGTGTAGTGCAGTGGGAGGAGGCGCCGACTGTCGCCTGCACCCGATACCAGGTTTCTGGTTCGGATTTCCCGCTAAGGCCAACCAAGCCGCCCATCCCTCCGGGGTCGATGAATTGGTACCAAACTTGACTGGGAAGGATGAAGCGCTGATTTGTTCATCGGCTGGCCACCGCAAGTCATTGTATGGCCAAATACGCATTCAAAAGGCCTTCACGACATCTCGTTGAAGTAGAGTGCGTGGCGCATCCCAAAAAAGATTGAGTAACGCCGTCGTTTATCCTTTTATCCTTTTTAATTTCGCTCGAGCACCCAAACGTTTGGTCACTGGTAAACGACTGTCCCTAGTCATTGTAAGATGTATGCCTCAAATGCAAAATGAGCATCAACGGCGACAACAAGGACAATCACTTTTAGCTATGTGGAAGCGGTAAAGCGGGAATTACCGTTACAACTGGAAGAAACTGTCCATCCAAACCTAGCCAGGATCGTGATGTGGTTATTTTACTCGGCAAGCTTGGTATCATATGGGTCGTCATAACGCGGGGAAGCTAGGGAATCTGGTAGAACGTTTTGTCGATTAAATTCAAAGCTCTTTAAAATCAAATAGAAAAGCTAATTGTGCCGTAGGATATAATTAAGAATCCATGGCGCTAGTGGGGCAGATCAAAGTAATTAAAAGGTTCCCTAATTGCAAACTGCCTACTGTGAAATGCAATCGCATGCTATATGACAGAATGGGTAATGCCAAAAGCCGCTGTAAATTTTTGTGCTGAAATGCTCACTATGAAAAAAGTTATCATGATGCGACGCAAAAAACGCGTTTTTGAGTCGCAAACGTCATTTGGTTGCATTTTTAGCAGCGGTCCTATATTTGTGGTCAGGTCCTCCTCTGCAACGTTTCCCACCATCAGTTCATTCTTGCCAGTGATATTTTGAAGCCACCTGGTCTATCCGGCTCGTCTCCACATCGCCTCTTAACTGCCGACCAGTAGGCAATTCTTAACTGAAGGAAGGGATTTGCAAGGATGACCGCAGCACGACGAACGAGTGATCTTATCAGAGCCTCCACAAGAAGAGAAGACTTTGATATCCCTTGTCATCGAGGCCATGTGCTGGGTAAGACCACCGTTCCTCCTGATGAAGACCTGCAGTAATAATCCCCACCACATTTTTCGACGACAGCAGTTCGTGGATGAAATCCTGCTGCATTCACGATAAGCCCCGTACTTCTCCTGGTGAAGTCCCTCAGAAAATAAAAGCCATTTTGATGAACAAGGGAAAGACCTTACAGTAAAGCTCGATAAGCGTCATTTTCCATCGTGCGTTCTTCACGTTTCAATTACCAATTACCTTATTTGTCGCTACGAGGTGATCTGCTTCAAATAGCTTACCGAAGTCTTGATGCAGGAGCAATGGCAGTAGGCCATAATACTTCTTACTCATGGAGAACCAGAACTAGCTTAGAGTGAAGCAAGCAGAAGACCAGTGTATTAGTACCTCAGAAGTCTTTGAATTTTCCTGACAGCGATGAACCTTGTAAAGGATGATTTCGATATGGATACTACTGTAGTGTTTCGGGCGCATGGAACCGCATTACGAGAGAAAATGCCCGAACCGCGCCGCGTCTGTTTCGATGCGAGAAAATGCCCGCAACCAGGGGAGAAAATGCCCGCGACCAGGGGAGAGAATGCCCGCAACCAGGGGAGAAAATGCCCGCAACCAGGGGAGAAAATGCTCGCGACCAGGGGAGAAAATATCTGTGGCCACTGAACGGTTTTCAGGGTCCACTACAGCAACCACTACTACAAAACACATGGTAATCACGAGGACAGGGATACGGTATTTTTCTCATGCCGTCGAGTAGAGGGCATGAGAAATCGTGTGCGTGGCAACTGAAACTGTGGAACCATCACTTGGATTCCCTAGCAGTCTTGATGGTCTTACCGTGATAGAGAAGCTTTGCAGAATACGAGGAAAGATTCTTGTCACACAGTTAACAGGCATGCCCAACGGTCAAATTAGTACCAAAAATTAGTACCGTTTTATGTGAAAAGAACACTTGAAAACACAGAACGAAGCGAGAAAAGCGTTTTCGCCCAGATCTCAATTTCTAGCACGTATAACTAGATAACAAGCACATCAACCGAACCTGGTAACTTAGAAACTTTTCGAAGCATTGAGCTGCGGAACTATAGGCCGCCTCAATTTTTGAGTTTGTTTTTAAGCCACATGAACGCCACGTGGAGTGAACAGTAAGGTATATGCACTTCAAAGTCAAGAGCAGTAAAAAATGAAAAAATGGCAGAACTTATTTGGGAATTTATTTACAAATTGGTTTTTAGGTTTGACTGAAGTTTTACTGAGTATTTCCGATGAAGTCTTCATTTCTGACCAATCATTTCCTTCTTTACTAAAACAGGATTAAACATAGACATTTCAACATTCATTGCTTTTCAAGTGATTTTCATCTGATACACCGTTGGTATCGTAAATACTTGTTGTCCCCTTCTTTATTAAAGTTTTTCTCATTGTCAGTATAGGATTTCTATTTTGATTCGCTTTGTTGCTGTTTCCTGATATTTCCACATATCTGAATAAAGGATTTAAATATCTGAATGGTTGGTTGCAACATAGGTTTTACTTAACACGCTATTAAAGTGACCAGAACCTACGGTGTAGCACCTCGCCAAAAATCTTTCAAGCCACCTTCTCGAAGTATAGAGTGTTTTTCGAACATGAAATTTTGCGAACAACTTCTTATTAGAGCTTTGGTGCGAATGAAACGTTGCGGATACGTCCGGTTAAGGCTCTTCTAAGTTTTTTTCCACAGTTTCAAACTTTTCTTAGTTTCCTAAGTTTATTTTCTCCCCTGGGGCCGTATGCTATTCTCGCCCGACTCGGGGACGGGGACGGCGCGAAAAATCGGTGGCGCATGATGTGCATACCGGGGATGTGGGCGGAGACCGCCTCATACCCGGCCGGGGACGGTTGGGGAGACATTAGCATACAGCCCCTGATCGCGAGCATTTTCTCCCCTGATTGCGGGCATTTTCTCCTTATTTCGGGCATTTTCTCCGCACGCAACACGCGCCGTGAGATTCGGGCATTTTCTCCGTAGACCATGGAACCGCAGGCGGAGTTCAGGTTCTTGCCGCAGTTTCGCCCCGGCTTACCAAGCCCTCCCTCCCTCCGGCGTCCATGAATTGGTAGCAGATTTCTCTGGAAAAGTCAAAACACTGACCTATTCATCGGTTGGGACCACTTCTTAAATGCACTGAAGGCCAAATATGCATTATGCATGCAATGCATTATGCATCTACGAAATGATTCTGAAGATGTACCTTATCAAAGCGAACGTTTGTACTTCTTACACATTAATATAGCGACTCTCCTAGGTTTTTAAATTTTTTTTGTCTGAAAATGTTTGGTATAAATTCGTTTGAAGATTTTTAATTCAGCTGTTCTAATAGGTAAGCACTTTATTTGAAGCTCCATAAAATCTTGATTTGTTGAAGACAAAAGAATATGCCCAAGGGGTGCATTCTTCTGTTTATAGGGATTTTTTGGGGTATTGTCTTTGAAAACACATAACACCTCAGCTTGCGTAATGACTCCACGTGTGATTGCAAGCTTGTTGTGAAAACAATGGCCGTTTCAGACATCTTCTTTAATTATCTACCACCGACAGATTGTCTCTCCCGCGCTGGAATAATTCGTTTCTTTCATTAGGACCGTGCTTTTGTGGGGGAGGGGGCGTGTGGACAATGTAAATACGATCTGGCTTAGTCACTTTTCCGAACAGCAGACCACGTCGGCTGTATTTGTTGTATACTCATTGTATACTAGGGTGTGCTCCAAATTCGGACAAAAAATGAATGGTAAAAAGTCATGTGCAAAAAAAAAAATGAAGAAAAGACTGCTAGTAAAAGCAACAGCTATAAAAGGAATGGTAGCGGCGCTTTTTCAGTAACAAAAAATGCGTCAGACTTATTCACCGCATGTATTCTTGAGATGGATAAAGGTAGAATGAATGCCAGATGGAAGCGGATTGAATACAACTCTTAGTGATATATAAAATGGTGAACTTAGTTGGGTTATTACGATAGCATTTCTATAGACCATTTTCACGACGAAGTGGACACTCTCCTAGGTTACTGTCGTGCCCCGGGCTGGCCGCCACCGGCATCGGTAACGGTGGTCCAGACCCGAGGCCACGTGCGTGGCAGATCAGTGGGGACTTACAGCACGCTAATGCTCTTTACCTTCCAGCCACGCGGCACCAACTACGTAGGGCCCTACTGCCCCAGCCGAACCATTAGGTCGATACTGCGATGGACTTTAGCTCCCTGACCGGTCTACGACTCTGCGCCAACTTCCCCGCACGTCTCTGCGCCTTCCCTTTACTCCCGTAGTATTGCGATCAATAAAGATGTTGGTGTGCACCCGTCTTCACGCAACTCCCCCAGGCGTGAGATAGATATACAGATTTACTATCTACACTGTACTACTTCATAAGACACACATGACTACGAGTCACGCAACCACTCGCCTACGCTCACTAGGGGAATCCCCAACAGCAGCCCGCTAGGGTCCGGCGAGGTCCTGCCTGGGGCGTGTGCCCACGAGGCGGTGCTCCTCGCTTCGCACCTGCGGTCACTTCCTCCTGGCGTCCATGCCAGGGTAGATCCTCCTCTTCCTCGGTCCTGCGCTCCTCGATGCTGCGGTGGAATCGGCTCGCTCCAGATTTCGGGACGTCAGCGGATGATGACGAGAGGACGACAACCGAACACGACCGTCCGGGGCGGCGGCAGACGAGAGAAGTGGTGCCCGCGTGCGCGTTCATACTTCGTCGCAGCGAATCGAGGCTGCGTATTCGACAGGCGTGCGCGGCGGGACCAAGAGGGCGCAGAGACTCTGCGTCCTTCAAGAGTCGTGGCGAAAGTCACGACAGTTACCCTAAGACTTTTGAAATCAAAGCAAAATCTTCCAAATTGGAATGAGCTTCTTACAGGTTAAACTACAGAATCTTCAAGACAGAATAATAATTTTGTTCAAGGAAAATTTGATATGAGTTTTCTTGACTTTTTTGATTCATTTACCCGAATTTTATAAAATGTTTATTTTTTGGGAGAAAATAACAAAATTACTTTTATTTTTAAAGGCATAAGACATCAGTCATTTTTGTGTATTGAAAAATCGCGTCGTGTACTCGAGGCATGTGACTGATCATGAGGATATGTGCGCTTTTTACAATTGTTTTTGTTATATCACTTACAGGTCGTGAACTCCATGCCAGACATAAATTTTGCTGTCAATCGAATACAAATCGCGAGTCCTAAGCGAGCGCATGGCGGCGCAGCCTTTTCTTTCAATAAAATGGCCTCCTTCCTGCTCTTCTAAACAAGCCTTAAACCATTATTTTTCCTCAAAAGTGATAATTTCGTGAAATTCCAAGCAATGGGTTCACTTCACATTGTTTGGAGTCTTAATAAGCTCATTTTGATTTGGAAGAGTTCGCTTTGATTTAAGGTCTTAGACTAGCTTGGAATAGTGTACAATTTGACGTGAAAATTTTCCAATTCGACGTTAAATGGTACGATTTTCCTGCCAAAAGTGCCTAAAGTTTAAAGAGGAATCTAAGCAAGTCCGATATCATATGGTGGATACTTACCTTTGGAACAGACAAACTTTTTCAAAAACTTCCTGCTTTTGCTGGAGATGAAGCATTTCTTTGCAAGGGTAACAGTAATAACGATTAGGAGGATTGAAATGTACGCCTGTATGCGGGTTGTAAAAACGAGAAGAAGGGAAGGAACGACAATGAAACGAAGAACTGTCAAATTTGGGGTTGAACATACTTTTCGATCGCGCTGCTTACGTGCATGATCAGTATATTTTCCTCCTTCTTCTGCTAAAGTCTAGTCGTCCTCCTCGCTCTACGATGCTTCATTCCGAATTGTCGACCGTCCTCCTCGCTCTACGATGCTTCATTCTGAATTGTCGACCGTCCTCCTCGCTCTACGATGCTTCATTCTGAATTGTCGATCGTCCTCCTCGCTCTACGATGCTTCATTCTGAATTGTCGATCGTCCTCTTCGCTCTACGATGCTTCATTCTGAATTGTCGACAAGTGCGTTTTACTGTTGTTCAAAAACTCCTCACGTCATCTATGCCCTTCGAAGCGATTAAGGCAACTACTCCTTCGGAGGTGGGCGGGCGGGAGAGGGGAGCTGACAAGCCTCCAGATGCGAGTTGCGAGGTCCGCTCAAAGGCCGCATTGTCGCGTTAGGGTCTCAGTCTTGTCGTGGTGTGGACTTTTTCTTGTCGACGTAGCAATTACTGTCTTTCACAGACCACCTCGTTACCGTGAGCGGCTGGGAGCCATTATCCGGTTTCGCTACCCTTCATGCCGTCTTCGAACTGGGCAAGCTAATTTCACCCTTAGGAAGTACGGCTTTACTGTCGTCCCTATCTCATTTCTTCTCAAATCATTTTATGTTCTGCTCTTCAATTTGCCCATTACTTCAAAGGCAACAGCTGCTAGAGTTTAGATAAAAATGAAGATGTGAAAGTCAACAAGTAATGGCCGTAGCGCTTCTTCGGTAGCCCAGAAATAAATATCAATGGAAGAGAGAATTCAGGCCTATCCTAATCGGTAGGGGCCAGCGCCAAGGTGACAGTTGCGTACAGCGACCTCGATTAGACCCCGCATTTTTCTGAGTTTGCATGAATGTCATTGTGTGAAATGGCGGTAGGCGAAGCTCTGGGATGCACTTAAGCTAGGGGATGAAGAGACAAAATACAGTATGCCCTTCCGATTAGGATAGATCCGAGAAGTCTTGCTGAGATGACGTGCTTATCTAGCCCATAGGTTTCTTGCACAGTAGTTTAAAAAAGAGTTGGACGGAAAATCTTTGTGCATAGAACCACATACTTAATAGATGCTGCTCTACGAAGGGGTTAATTTCCTCGGGTTACGTCATGCATTCCAACTTATGCACCCTCGTCGGTATTCTTTTCAGCATGTATTGCTTTGGTATATGTGCTTCCACGTCGCGCCGCATCAGTGCAGTGAAAGACCAATACGATCTTTGAAAACTTGGAATCCGCCAACATCTAGGCTCTGCTGCATAGTTTTACGGCATGAAGCCGTTCTTCACTTCTCTATGTTTATCATAGGCATTCTCTCCGGCAACGTTACTGGTTTGTGATGCTCAGCACTTCTGTCCCTCAGATTGCTCTGCAACCGTTCTCATGCTCAACAGCACTTGTTACACCACACCGTGGACACGTCTACCTAGTCCAGAGGCTCGCTACGCAACGTCGGTGTCGACGTCGGTCATTTTTCTTGAATTCAGGTGCTCCTTGCACGACATTGGCTTACTGATCCACCTACAGGCCTCTCCTTTCTGGTTGCTCTCCTGGTCCCCCTAGATGCTCCTCCCCTACTGCCCTCCCCCTCCCCCAAAGGGTCCTCCCACGCTCATAGCAGACGTAGTCGACACTATAGTTGTGCTCTCGCAAAATTTTCGAATATATTCGAAAAACGCGATTTTTTAAACATTCGAATTCGAAAACATTAGAAAAATGGGATTTATTGAGCATTCGAATTCGAATATTCAAATTCGGATGAAAATCATTTGAATACCTATTGGGAATAGGTCATTCGACGACAACAACTATAGCTGACACGTCTTCTGAATGCAGACGCTCAAGAACGCTCGTAGTTGCCTTTGTGTTAAACAGGAGAAGGCTGAACTTCCTCTTCAGCAACAGCATACTAGTTGAACGGCAAACGTTTCCTGCACTGGATACGAAGAGGCGTACCTCGCGCGGGCAAAGTTTTCCATTCAGCGTGGAATGCTGCTGAATTCTGAATTTCGACGCTTGCAAACAACGCCGGTGACACATCTTCTTAGTCTAGATACTTCTAGCGCGCCGTGGAAGATCCTGAAGTCTGAAGCCACACTCTCAGAAATGCGTACAGTTGCCGCTGTGTCAACCAGGAGGAGGCTGCACTTGCTCTGCAGCAGCAACATCCCATGTTGAGTTCTGAATCTGAACGCTCAGAACCGCGCTGGTGCTGCTGTGTCGAGCAGTAAAGGCCTGCGCTTCCTCTGCTGCAGCTACAGTGACGTTGAATAGCAAATTTTGCCCGCGCTGTAGATAATGAGGCGTATCTGACGGAGGTTTCTAACCTGCGTGAGATACGCCTCATCACTCGTTGGACAAACTCTTTTATATGTAGGTGGTGACAGTGATTTGTAAAGTAGTGATTTGATCGCGGAATCGAACTCAAACACTTCTTTTGAACAAGTGGCGTTTTAAATTGCAGAGAAATAGCAAAGGGTTAGCTTTATTATTAATTATTTTTGAATAAATGGTACTTTCTTTATTGTAAAAGCACTATAAATGCGTACTTGCTCGCTTCGCCCACAAGAAGGGAGGTCGTAATTATAATCTGAAATTCAATGCTTCGCGGCTAGTTTTAGTTTTTTTACTGTACAAAGTCGACGCAGAATTGTATCGTAAATATAATTTTTCATTTTGTCGCGTGTATCCCGAATAGAGAGTTCTCGTTCTCACATTGGCAACCAAGTCCTCCATCTTCCTCCGAACTGTGAATTGGCACCAGACTTGCCTGGGAAAGAGAAAACAGTGACACGACTGGCCACCGCTAGTCATTGCAGGCCAAATACGCATTCAAATTTTCTCCGCAATATCCCATAAAAGTAGAATCCTTGGTGCATCCTGCAAAGGAACTCACTAACGCCGCTCTTTACCGTTTATCCTTGAGTAACGATGCTGCTTGGGGTGATGCATGGCTACTGGGAAAGGTACGGCCACGAAATACAGTGGGGCAAAAAACAACGAGCGTAGATTGTTTACGTTCGGATTTGCTCGCCGTCTAAACAAATTTCTCCCTATTCACACGATCTGAGTGGTGCTTTTATCTGGGGAGCTCCTCCTGTGTATAGGTGCTGCTGCTGAGGTGCTTGTAAAGCTCTTAACTAGCCAATATATGTGAGTTTTTCGATAATTAATGTCGGTTTTTCACATAGATGTCGTGAATAATATATTTTTTATGTAGCAGTGACAGCGTGGTTTACGTCATTTGTTATACACTATGTTAAGGACTAGAGTTTAGACTACCTTCTCTCAGAAACTGAGCGTCAATAGTTGAAACAAGTTGGTAAAAAATAAAGCTGAAAATGGAGAATCAATGAGATCATTATCGGCGCATTTTATTATTTGACTTCCGAAAGGGCAAAAATGCGGTGCAAGCTCTGGAGAAATTATGTGGAGCTTACGGTGAAGACTGCCCTACTGAACGCCGGCGTCAGCGTTGATTTGCTCGTTTTTGCTCATTTTTTTAGTTAAAAAAATGTAACGTGCAAAGATGCAACACATACTTATTGTACAATCACAGCTGATGACGACAAAGTAAGGGCATTAATCGGAAATAACAGGCATACGGCAACTAGAGAGATGGCAGGGAAGCTTGACATATCGAATTCAACCGTTCACTTGCAGCTACAACAGCTTCGTTACGTAAATAAGCTGGGTGCTTGGATTCTTCACGTATAAAAGGAAATTCACCTCATCAAACGCATCACATATACACACATAGCTTCAAATAAGACCGTGGCTGTTGCAAAAGCCACTTATTAAGGAGATGTCAACGAGAAGCTCGAGTCACGCGATGGTGAGCGGTATCTGTACCGACCTGCTAGGAATCGCCTTCGGCAGAAAGAGGATATTGAGAAGTTTTTCGGCATCAATGATGAGAACGGCCATCTTCTTACGGTCCGTACCGCAAAAAGGCATTGAGTCGATGGCGCGACTACTCTGAGGAAATCTCTACGGTAGAATTTCCTCATCCAGCCATCCCTTCTACGGCCCCAACTCACGCCCCCGTTCAGAAGATCACCATGGAGGAGACTGAAGCGGCTGCGAAGAAGATGAGGCCAGGCAAAGTGACTGGGCCCGATGACGTGGCAGCTGATTTGTGGAAGTCCAAGTACTGGTACCCTGCTGAGTGGTTGGCGAAGTTCTTTAATCAGGTTGTGGCGGAGAAGAAAGTGCCTGAGTGTTGGCGCCAAAGCACGACGATTCCGATTTGGAAGAAGAAGGGCAGTCCCGCAGACTGCTCCAGCTACCGTCCAATTCGTTTGCTTTCGCATAGCATGAAGATCTTTGAGCGAATTGTCGATGGACGAATTCGGGACATCGTCCAGCTCTCCAGCAATCAGTGCGGCCTTGTGGCTGGCTGTCGCACCGTTGATGCCATACATGCCGCCCACCTGCTGTTAGAGAAGCATCGCTAGAGACAGAAGCCAGTGCATATCGCACTCCTCTATGTACTTGGAGAACGCCTTTGACCGCGTACCGCGTGAAGTGATATGGTACGCTCTGCGTCAACGTAGAGTTCCTGAAGGGCTCATAGAGTGGATGCGAATCCTCTACTCTTTTCCTAAGAGTCGAGCTGCAGCTGGAACCCCGATGGAGTTTCCCATCTCTGTCGGGGTACACCAGGGTTCTGCGCTTCACCACTCCTCTTTGTTGTCGTCGGACTTGGCAACAGAGAGCCGGAGTGTGAGCTTTCCTCTTGCGGATATATGACATTGATTATAATTTTTAGTTTACATAAATGAATTCACTTGAAAAATATGAAAAAACGACATCAGTTATCGAACAACTGAATTCATAGTTCTTCTTTATATTCTTTACTTCATTTCAAAACTCTTGAACGAAGAACGTCAATTAGCTTCTATTTTTCTTCATTTTTCCCTTTTCACCACAGCAGTTGAGGGATTATATAGGGATTGGGATACTGGACACTCAGTGACTTAGTGGCTGATTACATCCCGCAACGTTGAAGCTAGTAAACAGTCAGCAGATTTGCGACGTCTTGTTGCACCTTCCTTTCTGCTCCACTTAGCCCATATTTGAGTGAGTGGCTCTTCTTTACAGAGACTGCCATTTGCTTTAGAACGATTCTTAGACTTTTCGCGAGTGCTGATTGATGCTGAGTACTGGCTGCTACCAGGAAAATGTCGTGGATGTTCTGTACGGTCAAATAGCGCTGGTGGTGTAATGCTTAGCATCGCTGCTCGGAAACCAGAAGGTGCGGATTCATGTCGCTAGCGGAAGAGTTTGATCGTCACCAAACGTCCATCTAGGGGACTCTTAAGACCTCTTTACATCTTTACACTCATGTAGTCCGTGTGAAGTCAGCCACAGCGTGGTTTCTGTCAACATGTTTTTTCCTGACCAAAACACGGGTTCGATTATCACCCAGGCGTAGAATCACAGGTTTTAAAGTCAGGCGGCAAGCCAAACACCTTCTACAATACTACGTTGCTACTTGTTTTGCACCTGTTATCCTGATCATTTTCGTTATTTTCTCATGGGTTAGAAGCCGCTCTGTTGTTAAAGTGGCTGTCCAATTTGCGGGCTCTATTAGGCCAAAAGCCAAAAGATTGGCTTCTGTTGTTCTTTTCAGAAATTTATTTTTTCCCATAGATATGGGTGAGGTTACGTTAATTTTTTTAAAACTTGATGTTCCTATACTTCTTTGATAAGATTTTATCATATCTAATAACCACTACTCCCATAAGTTGTTCAGTAACGGTTAGCATACAGGCTGCAATTCCTAGCTCTCATTTGGATCCATTCTAATTTCTTCTTTGCGGATTCCCTCCTCGTTTTCCCCCCATTTTTTCTTCGAAATGTCCTCCAGAAAATTCTTGATTCCCATTGGAACCTTTCCTTGAAATTCGAGTGAACTCTTAAAGCAATGTTCAGTAAAAACTGACCATCATTCAGCTCCCTGAAATTCTCTTCAATGAATTTATTTATGTAAGGTATACGTATTTTTTGGTGTCCCTCACCTTTGCAGTGCGTTTTCTGGAGTTCCACCTAAAAGCAGAGAAAATTTAAAAATTTCGGATCCATCCTAATCAGAGGAGAGGCATATGGGGATTTGCTTCTCTAATCCCCTGCTTGAATTCCACAAGAGCTTAGCTGCTGCCCCATGATGCGAGGGCATTCATTTAGCTTCATAGGATGTGATTACGAAGCGTGGGATGACGTGCGCAACCGACGTCTACGGTTCTACCTCCCGACTAGGACAGGTCTAAAATTTCTGTTCTCACCGGCCACTTTTCTGGACTCGCACGCTCAGCAATGCTTCGTTATTGCTTTTTTGTCTTCAATGCAATTCAATTGAGGAACTGAACACTGTTTTCATTTCTAAACCAGATATCTATACATTTTTATGTAAAAGCTTCGTGACGTTCTAGGACGAATCGATTCCTTGGGTGCAATATTTATTTATTTATTTATTTATTTATTATTTTTTGCAGTTGTAGGTGGTGTGTAAAAATGGAACTAGAGGTCAACAAACTTGAAAAAAGTACTATTCACGTGATGTGAAGAACTTTTATTAATAAAACGCTATAATAGAACAAAGAAAAGCGGCATTCAATCATTCTATGGAATGCGCCATGGACCCTATTTCTACGGGATATCGAGGAGACAATTTGAATGAGACTTCGATGAAGAAGTTAAACTTTTATCCCTCCCAGAGAAGTCTGATACCACTGAACGTCTCCCAAGAGATGGAAGGCTTGGTTGGTCTCGGTGATAAATCCGAACAAGGAACCTTGAATGACAGCCGGCGCCTCCTCCCACTGCGCTACCACGGGGCCAGGCTGTCATACTTCTACTCTTGAACCTGTTATGCATTTGGTTGTGTTTCTGCAGCCATTGGGTTTGTCGGACCTCGTTCTTCGAACAGTTACTTATTCTAACCTTGCACATGTTATCCGTAGAATTTCGTGGCAGTTCTCACTATTCTGTGCTGCAATCTAATAATATGTACTTTCGTTCATAGAGGAGAATTTTGAAGGTTTATGGAGGCATGGTTTTCGAAAACTTGCTCTTTTCAGGCCTCATTTTCGCATTCATTTCAGTCCATTATTCCATCACTGTCTTCATCTCGCATTGGTCAGTACGATTCCAACCACATCATTTCTTCTTGGGGCGCCTGTAGCGCAGTCGGAGGAGGTGCCGGCTGTCGCGTGCACCCGGTACCAGAGTTTCGGGTGCGGATTTCCTGCCCAGGCCAGCAAAGCCTTCCATACTCCCCGTGGTCGAAGAATTAGTTCCGAACTTGTCTGCTAAAGATAAACCACCAACATATTCAACGGCTGGATACCGCAGGTCATTGTATGGCCAAATACGCATTCATATCGCCTCCACGACATCCCGTATAAGTAGCATGTGTGGCGAATTCCAAAAGGTATTAAGCAACGCTGTCCTTTCTCAGTATCCTCATCCATTTCCTCTTGAATATCTGTATTATCGTTCTTTATGTGTAATACGGTTCGTGATCTATTTCGTGACAATCGGCACACTCGACGCCGTATCGTTCACCGTAAATAGGCGGAAAAACTCTGATCTCAGATAACCATGGACGAGAGGATGTTGTGCGACGAGTCGGAGGAGGTGTTCACCTCGACGGTGCTCCGCTACGCACTGCTTTTCAACGTGCTCTGTGGCCTGATTGCTATTCCACTGGTGCTACTGGTAATCAAAGCCACCTACCAGCACAATCTCGTTCATTACAACGTCAAATGGATTCTGATATTCCACCTGCTGTGCCTTGTGGCTCACGATGTCTTCCGGTGAGTTTTTATATGAAACACAGGATATTTCGACAATATCATCTCGGCTTGTACAACCGCATCATCTTACACTTAAACTTCAATTTCAGTTCTAGGGCTTGTTTTGATGAGCATGAAAGCGAAAATCTTATAGTTGGTTCGGCCCGCAATTCACTTACTCAATTGAAAGCATGAATCCCATCTCCTGGGAATTTTGCGATTACGCTCTAAATTCCAAATTCCTAGAGGGAATGTTTTATAATGAAGACCTAAAGGGGGCATGGTGTCAGAGAAGACTCCGGCTGTCGCGTGCACCTCGAGTGGAGGTTCTCGGTTCGCATTCTGTGTAGAAAAACAGGACTACATCCATCCAAAGTCGGCGAATTGGCACAACACTTGTGTAGGAAGAAACACGGATCGTTATTCTACTGGACGTCGTAGCTCATTGTATCGGCCAAGTACGCATTCAATTTGCTTCCACGACACGCCGAACGTAGAAAGCGTGGCTCACCCCGAACAGGGATCGACTGAAGGCGCCCTTTATCCTTCCTCTCTCTGACCTTTAATTTGGGTAAATATGGAAGTTTGGGCGTGGGGTAGCACGGAGCCGCAGGAGGCACAGGATGTCGTGTCCTATTCCAGACTCTTAGGTAATGACTCACACAGGCCAACCAAAGTCCTCCACTTCTCACCGTAGGCGAATTGGTACCATATTTCTTCATGATGGATAAAACCCCGACTTCCCAGCAGTAATCAGCCGACGAAAGTCGGCTGAATACTGCTGGGAAGTCATAATACAGGTCAAAGCCGCGTACGAATTGTGTCCACCACTGCGCAGCAGAAGTTTAATGCGTGGCGTACTACCCAAGCTCTTCTCCCTTTAGTTCTGTGACGACGTGTCCTAGCTCAGCTCAGATTACTTTTATTTATTTATTTATTTATTGCATGCACACTAAGTACATGGAAAGATAATCAGTAAAACTTCCTATAAAAAAGTAAATCCGTGCAAAAAGTGTTAGTACCACAGTTTTAAAAACAAAAACATGCGAGGAAAGTGAAACACAACAGTTAAAAAAAACAATGAACCTTGGTTAGTTGACTAAAACAAACACAACAAAACTGAGACTACTAAGGAACCACATATCGTTCAATCACGTTTTTGAAAGCACGAGTACCGCTCGGGAGCTTTTTAGTTCTACTTTGCCGGAAATAGTCGGTTCCAGCTCTGATTGTAAAGAATCGTTGGCGTAGAATTAGCCTGGCTCGCGGAAGTACTGTTGAAGTGGTCCCACCCCTTGTTATTGATTGCCTGCGGGTACAGAATTGATCTAGTTCAAGCCCACTGACGCCACTAAGAATCTTATGGAAGAAAATAAGGTCGAATTTCCTTCTTCTTAGTGCAAGTGTAGGAAGCTTGAAATTTGCATTTCGCTCAGTACTCGATGGAATCCCATCATCGAGGAATCCTAGTGCTCTAACCATGAGCTTCCGTGTGAAATTGTTTTGCACTTCTTCAAGAAAAGCTATTAGTTTGGTTCTATGCAGATTGAAAACCGGTGTGACATAAGAAACCCTAGATCTTTTACCTGCTCGACCTTCCCTATGCATGACCCTTCTAAGTAGTAATTAAGCTTCTCATTTCGAGAACCTAAGTGCAGCACGCAGAATCTTAAATTATCCTAATTAATAAGAATTTTATCCTTCGATAAAGGTAGGCACCATTTGATTGAACATTGTGAAACAGCAGCAAGAGCGTCTTGCATTAATTTGTGATTGGTCTCGGACGTAATACAAGTGTACAATTTCACATCGTCTGCAAAAGCACAACACTTTACACTGGAGCGGGTGATCAGGGTAGGAAGTTCATGTGTATAAATATTGAAGAGCACAGGGGATAGAACCCCCCCCCTTTGCGGAACGCCACTACATAGTTATGGATCTTGCATTTGAGAAACTGTCATTCACACGAACTATAAACTCCCTATTCGCTAGGAACGCATCGATCCATCTGATAATTAGGGGGTGAACTCCTAAATGACTCAGCTTCCAAAGAAGTTTCCTATGCGAGACTCTATCGAATGCCTTCGCGAAATCCAGATACACGACGTCGACC
Organism: Heligmosomoides polygyrus bakeri; assembly: GCA_947359475.1. Classification (NCBI taxonomy): domain Eukaryota; kingdom Metazoa; phylum Nematoda; class Chromadorea; order Rhabditida; family Heligmosomidae; genus Heligmosomoides; species Heligmosomoides polygyrus. Next base: position 16,589,730 of record OX375866.1, on the reverse strand, counting down.
GAGTGACCTTTGTCGAGATTAAAAGTACAGTCGTTCAACGCTTGAATCATTGCAGTAGTAGTTGATTTGCCTTTCACGAAGCCATGCTGGAGCGGCGAATTAATAGATTTCTCATCAAGTTGCCGCACTATAGTTCGTTTGAGTATCTTTTCAAATAGACGTCCAAAAATAGACGATATACTAACAGGTTGGTAATTAAGTAGTAGGGAATTATGATCGGAACACTGGCCAGTTTCCTCGTATTTAAGTACCTATCAGTCGTATTATGCTTTCCACTCCATCATCGTAGTTTTGATGGCGAGATTATGGATTTGCGACGTTTTTCAACGATTTTGCATTATACCTGGCTTCCATGGCCAAAACACTTTAGGGAGTATATCGGGAAAGGATCTTGCTCTTTATCGAGGATAACCCATACCAATTACCAATTTTTGTGTCCATCTCGTATCCTTAGCCCCGTTTCGCAAGTTTGTTTGCAACCTTTAGGCAATCAAAACTATTCCTTAAAGATAACATTTGGAAAATTGCTAGAATTGGTACATTTTAATACTATTCGCTCTTCAGATATGAAATACCATATAAGTAATTGCGTTCATACTATTATTACGTTTATACAGCGTATCAAATCTACCGTATCGTATCCTATTATACATAAAGGAGTTGGCGTGTGTGAAACTTTAGCCCTGGGATTAATCGAGGTCGCTGAACACGAATCTGAAGTTTGTTTTTGAAGTGTCGATCGACATCACTCGATCTTGGTCAGATTATCGGTTTTTTGTGAATGTCGTTTTTTTATATTCTTTCTAACTTGCCCCAATCGGCGTAGCTAAGGTGTTCTTCCTACGGAAACCATGACATTGGAGGCAGTTGCAACTGATGATGAGGAGTTATTACTACGGCGTAGCCGTGAAGAAACCGTCAGTGCGGCCTCTCGGCACGGCTTCGCCGTAGTAATAACTCCTCATCATCCTACCAACCTAACTTCCTGTCAGTGCCAGTTGAGTCTCCTTCTTCCTAAGGCCCTCAGAAGATTCTATTTAGTGGTGGTTGTTAACTTCGAATGTGGCTCCAATATTAGCTCACTTAGGAAGTGCAAGTTGCTAGCCATCCATCTGCGGGCTGTATAGATTTTTTCCTTCATCGAAATAGGAGCCTATAGTCTTTCCAAGTCTTTAAAAGCGATTTCGCCTTGCCTCTCTACGGGAATAGAACATCTAGACGTCATGTGGACTTCAGGGAGAATCCTATCACCTAAACTAAAAATTTATAACCTACAGGTTAATCTATGCAACATTCTATTGGCACATCTTAGAGTTCTTTCTTAAAACTTCAGGAAAAGTGAATTGAAGGAGAAATTCCAAGTTATTCGAACTACGGTATTCAGTTTAATATTTGATGCTCTAATCAAAAAAGGAGCAATTGTCCTTGAGAGCTCTTCAATGAATGCCTCAGCTATCTATAATGCTTAACGCTTCTTGTACGGAGGGATGGATCTTGTTCGGCCCAGGCGGGACCCGAGCCACTGCTTGATTCGGGGTGCTCGCGAAAGCCAGCGCCTCCTCCGACTGCGCTCTACGCGCCATCTGATTAGTTTCCTTAGTGAAACATCCCTGCTGAAAGACGCTACTGCTAGTGAGTCGCTGTTTAGAATGCGCTGCGCATGTTTGATGATTTCTTGGAGACCGGTCGAGGGTAGGTTTAGTTACGTTGGATACATTCCGACAAGTCTGGCGTCAAGCTCCGCAGATAGACCTTCTATTTTTGGTGGAGTCTCCAATGTGAATTTCGTAGCCGGCGCATCACATCAGCCTCTCTCGCCCACTGTAGCATTCGCGGCCTTATTTCATTATTATTAACTTTTAATAGGATAAGGATAAAGATGAAATGCGTTGATGGCTTGAGTAGGACCTAGACTAGACCCTCGAATCGGCCAAGGCCTACTTCGCCCGCATATTTTCTTGAGCCGCTCCTTTGTAGAATTTCATTACGATCTCCGTATGTAACAAACCTAAAGGGATATTTATTTCTTAGCCGCCGACAAAAGTTGATGACAGTCGATCCATGCGGGTCGATATTTGTCTTAGAGATACTGGCGTTTGTGTACGATTCCGAACGGTTTTTCAAGGATCAGTTCTTTTATCTAAATCTTAGCCAATAACGTTAGTAAGAACGTTTTAGCGCTGAGAGTGTGCTATACTCCTTCTCCGAATAGTTTTATAGTCTCTCAGCTAATGAAGTTCTCTGAGTCGAAAATGAATCACACTGCAAAAGTACTCATCGTCAGTCAATCGCCAATCGCCATTTGAGTAGGTGGTACCTCGTTAGATGACGTCAAAGAAAACGAGCGTTTTCTACTACGAAATTCGCCGACGAATTGTGGTGAAGAAAAAGCACTGCTGCAGCGATTTTCAGCACTACCCTACAACAAGCGTTGTTCCGACAGAACGCAATTCAGCGATGCAAGAAACTGCATTCAGAAACTACGGGCAAGGGTTTAGAGCTAGCTATTGAATTGAAATAACTTGAGCAATTTGGCGCATAATCTTTGGGAGCTTATTCTTCACAGAATCACGGAACTTTCTTTCTCTCTCTATTACTCGAATGTAAAAACAGGTCCTCGGTACATTATTTGCTGAAAGTCGAGACTTCTAAGAACGGTTCTGCAACGATAGCCATTACGCTACTCCTGCCTTTTTCTTGCACTGCCAACGCAAAGAATCAGTTGGTCTAATTCACCTTCTTCTGAAGTGCTTCGTCCATGGTTACCCATACTGTGAGACGCCCGAAGGATTCTGGTGCAGACACTCCTCAAACATCGGTAGATTCCTCGACGAGTCACCGAACATCAGTATGTTGCCTTCCTGAAAACGAAACAGTTCACTTCTACAGCAGTCAATAATGCTACCGTATTTCCCGCATCCAACATGCGCTGGGTCTGCTGAATTTACTTAAGCAGAAGGATAGGAAAGAAACAGGAAAGTCGGTTGGTTTAAGTCATGGTCTACGTCATGCGCAGCGCGCTCTAATTTTGTGCTGCACCATGAAATCGGGCTGGGTGGATGGAAGGACTTGCGAGGAACCAGCCACAAGTGAACTACCGCCTTACCGTTGTTACCTAAGCCCGCACCGGCATTGTCGGAGCAAGGAGTCAACCTCTAGAACCTGTCGACCTCATCTACCTTTGCGTAGCACTTGGTGCTTCCTTATTCCTAATGACAGTTGGTAGAACTTCCAGCATTCAATTTTCGGATCAAAAAGGCCACTCATAGGACAAAAAGGGGGAGGGGTTCACCTTCCACCCAATAAGAATTAACTGCTGTAATAGTTTTACTGAATGGATAAAGGATGAAGGGCAGCGTTATGAAATCGCTTTTGGGATGCGCCAAACATTCTACGTATCCCGTATATGTAGTGTAGGCGATTTGAAAGTGTACTTGGCTTGAATATGTCGATGAATTGGTGCTATGAATTGATACAATGACTCTCTGTGACCAGCCGATGAAAAAGTCAGTGTTTTATCCTTGCCAGACAAGACTGGTACCATCAACCCATGTGGAATGAAAGGCTTTGCTAGCCTGGGCGGGTAAACCAAGAACGTGGAATCGGGTCCACGTTACAGCCGGCACCTGTTGCGACTGCGCTTCACGCGCCCAGGAAAAAAATTATGTGAAGTTTATGGGGGGGGGTTGCCCTGTTGAACGCCAATGGTTTGCTTGCTTTCGCTCCGGAAATTTTAATGTGCAAGATGCCCACATACTGGTCGTTCAATCACTACTGATGACGACAAAATACAGGGTGTCTCGAAATTACGTTCCTGTCCTAAAAACGGACGAAAAAGAGATTAGAGCACGAAATTCTAGCATAACTTTGCTAACATATTTGCAGACACAATTAGATTATCAGATCTCAAAACGACTTCCCCTGGCACGGATGCAGGCCTTCAAACGACGCGGAATGCATCCAGCGTGGCACTCACGTATTCCATTGGCATTTTTTCCTTGCCTTCAGAAGGCTTTCTTTCAGCGACTCGACCGATGATTTTCAGAACAGGCCACGGTCTCCAAGTAGGACCAGATAAAGTAGTTCATAGGGTTGAAGTCTGAGCTGTACGGAGGCCATTCTTCTTGGCTGATAAAGCCAGGAAGCTTGTCGCGACACCAGTCCTGTACGATCTCCGATTTATTAGGTGGTGCCGAATCGTGCTGGAAAATGGACGGCTTGTCCTTGAAGATTGTCGTACTCCAGGAAATCAAAGTCTTTTCCAAAACTTTTTCCAAGTGCATTTTCGAGTCCATTTTCTCTCCTTTTTGACGAAAAACAACGGCGACTTTCGCGCACAGATGACAGCAGCCCAAATCATGCCTGAATCCGGACATCCGCAGCGTTCATGAATCCTTCCCGCTTTGTTAGCTTCAGCTACTGTTCTGGCAAGCGCATGGTCGTTTTGGCGGATCAGCGCTAAAAAATAAAAAAATTGTCGTCTGAAAAAATGACATCGCGGTGGCGTGCCGAGCTGAGACGTTAGATGAGAGCTTTGCATTTTCTTTCGCGATTCTTCATCATGTGTGGGAGAAGAACGTGGGCCTTCTGGCAGCGGTAAGACCTCGGTCCTAGCTTCTCATTGACAGCTCGGCTCATGGAAGTTTTGCTAACTTCTATCGCTTTTGCCGTCATCCGCAAAGACCTCTTGGGATTCTTCCGCACCGGCTCACGAATACGTTTGACATTTTGAGTTGAAGCTGCAGTAGCTGGTCTTCCTCTCCTAGGTGGATCGTTCAATGAACCGAGCTACTCGTATCGTTTGATGGTGTTGGAGACGGCTTTCCTACTCACCGAGAGCGTCTTCGATATGTTGCTCACCGATGCTCCGTTGTTATGCATCGAGATGATGGGAACCCTCAGAGGTTGAGAAAGTGCCATTTTGTAGCTAATCCGTACTGCAACTGGATACTTAGCGTCTGAGATCACGTTATCTATATCTAGCGCGGGAAACTGAGACAGTACATTATTGATGCTTAGGTCAAGAAAAATGGTAGGTCAAACATGTGAGAACGAAATTTTGGGACACCCTGTAAAGGCGTTAATTGGAACAAACCTGCGTACGATAAACCGTAAGATGGCAGAGAAGCTTCACATATCGAAGTTAACCGATTACTTGCACTTAAAACAGCTTTGTTACGTAAACACACTGGGGCCGGATTCATCAACGACTTACAGCAATTTAACAGAGAAAATTACATCCGAAATCTCTGATAGCGCGGCTTATCGAGCGATATGGGGAGCGACAAGCTGCGCTTTCAGGAATTTCGGCTGTAAGTTCTCACTTAAATTGCTGTAAGTCGTTAATGAATCCGGCCCCTGGATGTTAAACGCACACTCGGTGTCAATTCCCGATATTGCTCAAGAGTGAAATACGAAAAGAATAAGAGTGGAACTACTCTGTAGCATAACTTCTATGCGTTTTAATTTTTTGACGTAACTTCCATAACAATCTTTTTATTAATTCTACTTGTTGTCTACGACACGCATGAGGTGAGTTGATGAGATTGTTGTGAGGAGCTCAACTGGCAGTCTGGTTTAATTTTGTGTCAAATTAATTAATGTACAAGGAAGCTAGCGACTGCGATGCGATGACTAGTGTCTTGGCTGCATTGCAAGAAAAAACTTAAAATCGGGTGTGAAATATCGTAAATCTTGAGGAACTCTGGATAGTGTCGACTAAGGAAAGCATCTGACAACTAGCTTTTACAATACACTGTTCTTTGTATGATAAAATACGCCCTTTTCTTAAAGCTAGGAAATTATCATGAAGCTTAGGATATTACTCGCGAGCGTTTGTTGAATGCGCCACGCACTCCTCTTCTGTGGGATGTCGTGGAAGCAATTTGAAAGCGTATAAGGCCATGCAATGACTTGCGGTGGCCAGCTGATGAAAAAGTACGTGCTCTATTCTTTCCAGACAAGTCTGGTGCTAATTCACCGACTCCGAATTGACAGAAGGCTTAGTTGGCCTGGACGGAACATCCGAATCAAGAAGCCGGCACTTCATCCGAACTGTACACCTTTGCTGATGATAGCTGGAAAAATGAAGAAAAAATGAGAAGCAGGAATAACAAATTAAGGCATTTTAATGGTCTGTTCCGAGCCTACAGAGCGTGAATTGACGAAGGGAGAATTTCATAGTGAATTCCTTAAAGGTTTGCAACAACCAAGGACTTCAGAAACTTCAGAACCCATCGAAGACGTATGTGTGGAGAAACGTAAGACGATAACAAAGGCTAATCAGAGACAAAGTAGAGAAGTTCTAAAAATCAAGGAAAATTGGAAACGAAGAGACACGAAAAGGAAAAGAGCTGAAGAAATGACAGCAAAAAAGTTCAGAAATAAAAGTTTTCCTAAAACAAAGGATATTCCCACTTTACAGAGCACCGTCAGATAGAGCTTCGCGCATTCGTAGCTGAAGGGGAGAGCAAAAAGTAAACTTTCGAGACTATGGAGAACAATGTTCATGGCGCATCCCGCATGACCTGGAAAAATTAGGGGGGGGGGGGAGGGGAGTAATGAGACTCTCCATGCCGTGCCCACATATGTCGTGACTAGAGTGCGGCTTCGTGCTTCTCGTATTTGTGTGTTTGTTTGCTACTTACTGAAGGCCACCTGAGAAGTGACCACTTTCGCCCTTTCCAGAAGCATGCCAAGCCCCAGTCTGTCTCATGACGAAGCCTCAGGCTGACGGGTCGACCAGTGTCGCTCAAATCTCACCCAATTCCCAATCCCGAGCAGCCTGGACTCAATAGTCACGCAAGATGAGAAATACGTCTTCTACCTTAACCCTCCAAGCAGCGAGTCTGGGTGAGGCCTGGTGACCTGTCACCGAACTTCGTTCGGCAGAATATTTACCTTCTGAGTAGCACCTTCTGAGCTTTTGTGTCTGCGCCCATGAACCGGTATACTGGAAGCTGTTGTCCAAAAGCACAACGATGGACTGCAAGCCCATGGTAAACGAAGTAGAAGAGATGGACCCGCGACTCGCACTTATTCGGTCTCAGCGCTTCAAGAAAGTGCTCCTCTTCGACAACGCTGCACCCCATCGGGCCACGGATAAGCTGGCCCAGCTGGGCTACGTTCACATGCCTCACCCACCGTATTCGCCGGACATCTCTCCATGCGACTACCACCACTTCTTGAGCCTATAGGACTTCATGGTCGGAAGGGACACAAGGACCCAAGCAAACCTCGACAACCATAACGAGCAGTGGATCAGCACCAGGCCTAAGCAGTTCTGGGCGGATGGGATCAGGAAGTTGGCTGCTCGCAGGCAGCAAGGTCACTGACCTTAATGACGAGTACATTCCTCAGCATCGTTGAGTTGTAATTGAGTTGTAAAGAGATAAAGAAATTTGTTGAATTTCTCTCATTACTTTTGGCCCACCCTAATATTTATGGGTTCGGTTTTCTGGTTTTCCTTCTTCGTTTTGAGTTTGGCGCTTCCTGAGCTGGAAGTGGCAATTATTATACAAATCGAGCACAATTGGGTTCGAACCCAGGAAAAGGGTACTCAACAAAACACTGTTTTCTGGAACGAAGAACGAGAAGCCATGTTAAGTCTGAAATCTTTCGCATTTATGCGCTTCACCTGCAGCTGATAGAGCAGTCGGGGGCGCCGACTATCGCATGCACCTGATTCCAGTTTCTTGGTTCGGGTCTACCTCCGAAGTCAACCAAGATTTCCATTCCTTCGAAGTAGGTGAATTGGTACCATATTTGTCTGATAAGGTTCAAATACTGACTTGTCCATCGGCTCGTCACCGCAAGAACCCGTATAGGCCCTTTGTGCATTCAAATCGCTAAGATATCCCATAATAGAAGTAGAATGCGTGGGGCATCCCAAAAAGGGATTGATTAACGTCGTTATTTATCTTTGTTCGTTGTACGCGCACGATTTAGGTTTCGATCCAAACTCTAAGGAGGTAAAAGTAAAAGGATAAAAGACGGTGTTACACAATCCCCTTTTGGGATGGGCCACGCATTCTACCTCTACGAGGTGATCGCGGAAACGATTCGAAGGCGTATTTTGCCATACAATGACTTGCGGTGGCTATCCGAGGAACAAGTCACCGCGAGCGCTTTATCCTTCCCTGACGAGTCTGGTACGAATTCACTGACCCCGGAGCTATGGAAGGCTTGGTTAGCCTGGGCAGAAATCCGAACCATAACCTGGTATGGGGTACGCGCGACAGTCGGCACCTCTTTTGGACTGCGCGACATGCGCGGCGCCCTAAGGCAAGATAATAGAAATAACGAGAGGAGACGCTACATCTCACAGCTTCGTCCTTCGAACATGAATCTCGTTAGACTTCTTAATTTTTCTCAGCATTATTCCGCTGTGATATTTTTTTTTATATTTTTCTAATTTTACAATGCTTTTTCAAAGTTGGCTCAATTTACAGAATAATCAATCACGGCTGGGATATAACGCTGTTCTTGACGAGGTCCCCAAGCGACTGCAACCTCTACAGTACCGCTCGATGTCTTGTGGTTCGAATACCGATCAACCTGACGATGTATCTGGCGTTCTCTGGCACCTTTATGCTGTCAATCGAACGGTAAGCTCTTCTGGCGACGTCTTCGATGGCTCACTATGACAGTAGAATTCAGGTGCATCGCTACGTATAAACTGAGCACGTACGGGAAGAACGTCATTGTTGGCCCAGTGATCGTTGTAATACAGGTGAGTCATTTTGCTCGCAATAGTAGGTCGAGCCGCTGTCGAGCGATGACTTCTTTCCATCTGCCTCTTCCCTGGGGAAGCTATTCTGCGGCAAACTTGTGGGCTTGTAGCTTCGTATGTCTTAGAGCGAAGCAAACCCGTTAGGCTTCACCCTTTAGAAATCAAACTATTTTTTATAAAAATCTAAACAAATGTTTTCCAGATTGAATTGAGACTTTCCGAGAAGGTTAAAATAATTTTTTGTGAAAAATTTTTTGAGAAAATTTACGATGAATTTCTTTGGATTTTTTTACATACGCCCTGTACCAATAGTGAACATACGATTTGAAGTTTTATAAAATTTTTATTTTTCAAAGAAAAGTAATGAGTAGAAACTTTTTTGAAGTGCAGGAAGGCAGCAATTTTTTGGCGCTAAGAGAAGAAATTTCGCAATGCACTCGTCGGGGATGTTGAGATTTCCCTTCAGTTGACAGTAAAATGTTTGTTTGCGTGGAATTACATACTTGTTCATGGTAGATCAAGAACAGTTGTAGGAAGCACACATATCTTCACTTCTCTGCATCACATAAGATGTATTCTTCTAATAATCAGGCTAAAATTCCAACAAGCTGTACGAGTGCATGGTGCAATCTCCTCCTTTAGCATGTCAAAATTGATGCTCTTTTGTACTATAGAAAAATCCTAATCGCAAATTTTTTTCCGAAAAATGAAAATTTATTAAATTTCAAACGGCATTTATTCAATTATTGGGGCACGTGACTTAAAAAAAGGAACTACGGTCAGGTACGGCACTCAAACTCTCTCTCTATTGGTGCGTCTACTAAATTTGGCACTGAACTTAATAGGGTTGGGGAGACATTTGGTGGGATAACTTCCTATTGATTTGGTCCCTTTCAGGCTCTGAAAAAGGAGATCTCGCCGAAACGTTGTCCAGTAGATAAATCCGTCTACCAACCTCGTGTAGAGCTCAACACGCACAACAGTAAAAAAAGAACGTGAAAATTATAGCGCCCCCTTGGGTTTCTCTGAAAGGTGGTGATGAAACGAACCATTAGAGTTGGGTTCGTACGTTAGGTGTCTCCCTGAGTTACGGTAGCGTGCCACCGCCGCCCGCCACCGCCCCCGATTGCGGTAGAGTGGCAAGTTGTTGAGCCCGCCTTGGGCGAGGTACAACGGATGAATAGAGAACAACATCGCTGTCGTAGGGTGATGATTGACGACTTTGTTCATTTCTTGCTCTTTTTTTTTTCTTTGCCCCTCTAGCTTTCATACACTTTGGGCTATGAGTGATTCCTGCGGGGGGGGGTTCACCTTATTACGCACTTTAACGAAGGCAATAAAGATCACGTGCTAATAAGGACTGTGCTCACTTTTCGAACTACAAAATAAGTAAATGAAAACACAGGAAAAGTTGAAAAGGGAACATGGCCTCAGCTAAAGCTACAAAGCTATCGTGCACTAAAAAAGTGCAGAAAAGGAAGAAACTCGACGTGTTGCTCCTATTATCATTTCGACTTTGTAATCTCAGAGGCGGCCGGGCCCAAAACTTGCAGAAAAGAAGAATACAGAGTAAAAAATAAAAAGGATTCAGGCCCGGTATGGTTCTGTACGGAATCTACTCCATGGCAGCAATGTGCGCTCTGCTCAATTCGCCTCATCTCGTAGTGAAATCTCGTCCCTGGTAAGCTCGGCACCAGGTCTGCCTACGGTAGTCGAGCGCGTCACTCCGCCCCTACAGTAATGGGAGACACCTAACGTAACGCACCTATTAGACTATCAATACTGCTGTGCCAAACGAGGTTAGGTGGATCAGTTTTATTGAGCGGCCTAACGTTTCGACCTGTTCGTCGTCTTCAGAGGCCTAAAAGTGGTTCAAGACTTTAGATTTGTTACTTACCCGACCAAGCGCCTTACCCCCCCCCCCTTTCCGACATCGTCCTAGGTGCCAAAACGAAAAACCCAATGCATGAAAAATAAACTCACCCGCTGATCCACCGTTGAAGCGGAGCGACGTCGCTACCGCTGCCGTTAGTAGTCGAGTGGTGACTGAGACATACTGTGTCATTCGCACTGATTATACAGAGTATACCAGTGTCATTCGTAAGGACACTCATGTCACCACCGGTCGTTCTATAGCTCACAATGCGAAAGGAATGGCAAGAAGTCACTAGTAATCGAGGGACACTCATTTCGACTATTCAGTGCTGGATTCCTTGCGGAAATCCAGAATGCTTCCAACGCTTTCCTAGACGAAATGTCGGTCTCAAAAGTCAGAACCGTGCACTTAACATCAAAGTCGGTTCCTCCATGCCCCTCAACCCTGTGCTTGCCTAACGGACTGGATAAAATACCACGCCTTTTACTAGCCAGGTGTTCTTTAATGCGAACTGCCAGTACCCTTCCGGTTTCCCCGATGTATATTTGATTGCAAGTCCCACATTCAAGTTGATACACTGCACCAGCTTTGGCGCAATCCCCCAACTTATTGTAGGGACATACAACACAGTTTTCTGATATACACTCCCTATCGTTGAGCCTATTTCGGACTAGCTGCTTCTTGATGTTGTCATTCGGGATGTTTACAAGCACAACATCATCTTCTAGCTGAGCCCGAACTATGCTCCGCTGTATGGCAGAAGTGATATTATCAGAAATAAAAGGAAGACAAAGGGGTATACGATCTCGGCGTGGTATATTACGTTGCACAGTGCGGACTCTTTGGTGGTATTGTGGTACCACGTAGCCATTTTGGCAAGCGATCTTTGAGGCTAGCCTCAATGACTCTTGTCGTTCTTCCGAGCCTGTGCATACATCACGTGCAGTTTTGAACATGTTCCTTACAACTGCGCGTTTAACAGCTGTAGGATGTGCGGAAGATGCATGGACCAAAATGTTCTTAGAACTTTCTTTGCGGTACCACTTCACCCTGGCGATGCCACCCGATATTTTAATTTGCGTATTCAAATAAGGTAGCCAACCGTTCTTAGGAGTTTCCCTCGTAACCTTAATGTGTTGCGATTGATGATTCAGTAAATTGAAACACTCATCCATTTCGGACTGTGTTGATGTTACAATAAAACAATCATCAATGTATCTGCAATACATCAAGGGAAGACGTTCTAGAACTGGTTGCTCTATTTTGCTCATAAAGCAAACGGCAAGAACTGGAGCAAGTCGTTGGCCCATGGCTAAACCTCGCATTTGTGAAAAATATCTACCTGACCATTTGAAAATATTACAACCTAAGCACTCCTTGATTAGAGTCATGATGCCTGCCTTGCTAAGTCCAAAGTTATTAATACTGCTGTGATGTCGATCAAGCATTTCTGATAACGCCTGAAGGGCATCCTCGTTTTGGACGTTTGTGTATAGCGAAGTCACATCAAAGGACTCTATTACACATTCTTGTTCAACATGTCTGCTGTGTAGATAGTCAAGGAATAGCCTAGTATTAGTCAGGTGCGAGGGAACCGTGGTCAACAACTGGCTCACAATTCTGTTGAGAAACCAGGATATTCTGTCGGTTGGTCCTCCCACGCAACTTATGATAGGTCTACAAACTCTCCACCTTTATCACTCACAGAGATACGGATTGTACCATTCGATCTTAACTCACGCAATTCCTGGAACCCTCCCCATTGCTCGTATGTCAAGTTGTTATAGTTGTGCTGCTCGTGATTTCTCAAAACAGCCAACACATCAGTTGCCAAATTCTCAACTTCACATCGACTTCTGGAACGGGAGGTG
>OX375866.1:16337190-16577052 GCA_947359475.1 Heligmosomoides polygyrus bakeri | reverse complement strand
TGTTCAACATGTCTGCTGTGTAGATAGTCAAGGAATAGCCTAGTATTAGTCAGGTGCGAGGGAACCGTGGTCAACAACTGGCTCACAATTCTGTTGAGAAACCAGGATATTCTGTCGGTTGGTCCTCCCACGCAACTTATGATAGGTCTACAAACTCTCCACCTTTATCACTCACAGAGATACGGATTGTACCATTCGATCTTAACTCACGCAATTCCTGGAACCCTCCCCATTGCTCGTATGTCAAGTTGTTATAGTTGTGCTGCTCGTGATTTCTCAAAACAGCCAACACATCAGTTGCCAAAATTCTCAACTTCACATCGACTTCTGGAACGGGAGGTGGTTCCTTATAGAATGTACGTGGAAATGGTACTGATACCGGTGTGCCCTGATTTGAGGTCTGCGGGTTGATTTCGCGCCTTCTCTTTGTTCTCAGTAAATCTCTTAGCCTTTGCAAACCACCCACAACTTTTGCGATATGTAACCGCATTGACGTTTCGTGCAGGAGAAAAGGACGGACCGAGATTCAAGAAATTGATAGCGTTGGGTGAAATGTTAGTGTTCCCGACGATAGTAACTCTCACCATTCCGTTTTCATTTTCATTGTGAGCTTCGTCATAGCGGTGGTTCACGGGAGAGTTGTTCTCAATGACATTAGAATTTTCACGTCTAGCACCCAAAAGTCTATCGTACTTGGCACAAAGGGAAGACTTGGCCCTAGATCGAATAGAGTCACAAATTAGCCTTGACCCACCCTCAATCCTCCTCCAAGTCGGTCCAGGAAGAAGACGCCGGCACGCGCTCTCTTTCCATCTACATTTCAATAACGACGAGTGCAGCACGCGTCTCTTCTCCTTGATCGCGATCCTCAGCATCGACTTGTAAACGTTCCTTATCATCGGGTGATCTTCGGGGAGACGGCATGCTGCTCCTATCTTCGTATTCGTTATGAAATGCGGTAGGACGTCGGTCGTTCGGCACCGCTGGAGGAATTTTACGGACTGGCGGGTGAGTACCACTTTTTGGCGAAGCGACAAGGCTTCGCGCACCAGAGAGAAGAACTGCGGCGGTACGTTTCGAAGTAATCTCCAAGTTCTCTCTTCGTAAAAACTCGGCATTTTTCCTTAGTCTATCAATACTGCTGTGCCAAACGAGGTTAGGTGGATCAGTTTTATTGAGCGGCCTAACGTTTCGACCTGTTTCGAATGGTACAATCCGTATCTCTGTGAGTGATAAAGGTGGAGAGTTTGTAGTTATGCCACAATCGTTGGATCGCGAAATAACAGAACTCCACCTGCGGGATTCGTCGGTCTACCGACACGCGACTGCGGATGAGTTTTGGTCACAATGCCGACGCCTTAACCATGCTTGGATGACCGTTGGCGCTTCAGCAGGGATTGACAGAAAACTCCTCAGTAGACTTAAACTGGACAATCCAACCTGTCCAGTTTTCTATAGCCTACTTAAAACCCACAAACTTGCTCCGCAAGATATGCTGTCGATGTCACCGGAGACATTCAAAATAAGACCTATCATAAGTTGCGTGGGAGGACCAACCGACAGAATATCCTGGTTTCTCAACAGAATTGTGAGCCAGTTGTTGACCACGGTTCCCTCGCACCTGACTAATACTAGGCTATTCCTTGACTATCTACACAGCAGACATGTTGAACAAGAATGTGTAATAGAGTCCTTTGATGTGACTTCGCTATACACAAACGTCCAAAACGAGGATGCCCTTCAGGCGTTATCAGAAATGCTTGATCGACATCACAGCAGTATTAATAACTTTGGACTTAGCAAGGCAGGCATCATGACTCTAATCAAGGAGTGCTTAGGTTGTAATATTTTCAAATGGTCAGGTAGATATTTTTCACAAATGCGAGGTTTAGCCATGGGCCAACGACTTGCTCCAGTTCTTGCCGTTTGCTTTATGAGCAAAATAGAGCAACCAGTTCTAGAACGTCTTCCCTTGATGTATTGCAGATACATTGATGATTGTTTTATTGTAACATCAACACAGTCCGAAATGGATGAGTGTTTCAATTTACTGAATCATCAATCGCAACACATTAAGGTTACGAGGGAAACTCCTAAGAACGGTTGGCTACCTTATTTGAATACGCAAATTAAAATATCGGGTGGCATCGCCAGGGTGAAGTGGTACCGCAAAGAAAGTTCTAAGAACATTTTGGTCCATGCATCTTCCGCACATCCTACAGCTGTTAAACGCGCAGTTGTAAGGAACATGTTCAAAACTGCACGTGATGTATGCACAGGCTCGGAAGAACGACAAGAGTCATTGAGGCTAGCCTCAAAGATCGCTTGCCAAAATGGCTACGTGGTACCACAATACCACCAAAGAGTCCGCACTGTGCAACGTAATATACCACGCCGAGATCGTATACCCCTTTGTCTTCCTTTTATTTCTGATAATATCACTTCTGCCATACAGCGGAGCATAGTTCGGGCTCAGCTAGAAGATGATGTTGTGCTTGTAAACATCCCGAATGACAACATCAAGAAGCAGCTAGTCCGAAATAGGCTCAACGATAGGGAGTGTATATCAGAAAACTGTGTTGTATGTCCCTACAATAAGTTGGGGGATTGCGCCAAAGCTGGTGCAGTGTATCAACTTGAATGTGGGACTTGCAATCAAATATACATCGGGGAAACCGGAAGGGTACTGGCAGTTCGCATTAAAGAACACCTGGCTAGTAAAAGGCGTGGTATTTTATCCAGTCCGTTAGGCAAGCACAGGGTTGAGGGGCATGGAGGAACCGACTTTGATGTTAAGTGCACGGTTCTGACTTTTGAGACCGACATTTCGTCTAGGAAAGCGTTGGAAGCATTCTGGATTTCCGCAAGGAATCCAGCACTGAATAGTCGAAATGAGTGTCCCTCGATTACTAGTGACTTCTTGCCATTCCTTTCGCATTGTGAGCTATAGAACGACCGGTGGTGACATGAGTGTCCTTACGAATGACACTGGTATACTCTGTATAATCAGTGCGAATGACACAGTATGTCTCAGTCACCACTCGACTACTAACGGCAGCGGTAGCGACGTCGCTCCGCTTCAACGGTGGATCAGCGGGTGAGTTTATTTTTCATGCATTGGGTTTTTCGTTTTGGCACCTAGGACGATGTCGGAAAGGGGGGGGGTAAGGCGCTTGGTCGGGTAAGTAACAAATCTAAAGTCTTGAACCACTTTTAGGCCTCTGAAGACGACGAACAGGTCGAAACGTTAGGCCGCTCAATAAAACTGATCCACCTAACCTCGTTTGGCACAGCAGTATTGATAGACTAAGGAAAAATGCCGAGGTTTTACGAAGAGAGAACTTGGAGATTGCACCTATTAGAGTTTCCTCTCACTATTATTTCTCCATGTTATTGAAGTGTTTTTAAAATCTTTAAAAAAGTTGGATAAAATTGTTTTCAGACAAAAAATTATTCTAGCCTTCTTAGAGGGTCCATAGTCTAATATTCGAGGCGCTTGTTAGGATTTAGAAGATGTTCATTTTGATTTCAAAGGCGTCAAACTTGCCTAGAATTGTCCAGTCTGATATGAAAACTGTAAAACGTGAAGTGAACGTGGAAGACAATGCATAACGCATTCCAGTGGTGACAATCGACTCCTTCATCTTCTTTCAGATAATCGCCGGAGCAATCTTCATGTACTTCGTGTGGA
Source organism: Heligmosomoides polygyrus bakeri (assembly GCA_947359475.1). Taxonomy (NCBI): domain Eukaryota; kingdom Metazoa; phylum Nematoda; class Chromadorea; order Rhabditida; family Heligmosomidae; genus Heligmosomoides; species Heligmosomoides polygyrus. The sequence goes on along the minus strand of OX375866.1, from coordinate 16,573,361 downwards.
TGGAGTTGGAGCACCGAAATCAGATGCCGTACTGTCTCATTACGAGTCTGACGCCGCCCGTCATGGTTATAGGATCGATTTCATTTCTGCTGCTTCTGCAAGTGTCCGCTATCATCATATTCGAAGTGCTAATGAGGATTAATAAGGTATGGCTGATTGTGAGAAGAGTAACAGAGAGTTTAGCGATTTCTCTCGCATTAGCTTCGTCGAGTCACATTACAAGCTTGTCGCTCTTCGATGCTTGAATGACACCACTTTGAAAAAAGGCTCAAATATTCTCACCAAGTTGCTCTGAAGGGAAAGCCGCAAAACTGACTTCTTTATTTTAAGTGTTCCATAGTTAGTCATAAGAAGGACGAAGTTTGTAGTCCAAAAAGCCACCGAGTTTTTACACCTTGAAAAATTGTAAATTTATATATTTATATTTATATATATTTATACTTTATTATATTTTCTGGATTGAATCACTATAACAGAAGTAGGATTGTAAGGAATAGCCTCATTAGCAAACCTCAATATGTCTATGTCTGAGCGTTGTATTCACAGTTTCTCACTAGATTAGTTTACTTTGCCCGTATTGTTCGGCAACTTCAAGACCAAGATGACCGCTTTCCGACGTCCTGATGGAAACGCCACCTCTTCCAGAAGGACCACGGAGAAGATCATCCACGACTTTTACTCCGATCCCTTCGATAGCCACGTCCACCAGCCCCATGCCATCTTCCGCAGGATGGATACGTCGTCCCCTCTGTTTCCCTTCTTGTGAGATCCGACACGCCATCTCATCGGTGAAGAAGCTTACAGCACCCGTTCCCGGCAGGATCAGATCCGAATACCTGAAGAACCTCTCGCCAGCGCTCATCAGCACTTTGGCGCTTCTCTTCACACGCTATCTGTCGGAGTGCAAGGTTCCATCTCACAAGGGAACTGTCTGAACGGTACGCCGGAACGGCAAGAACGAGTACTATAGGGAGAATCCCCGTCCTCCAAATAGTAACAGAACATGCTTTGTTTTTGCCGAGTCCTTGAGGTAAACGAGTACGAGGGTGTAATGGTTAAGGGTCCGCAGAGCGAGCCCTTCACGCCAGCGCAAGATTCCGTTGCCGCGGTCTGGGTGCCGCATTGGTAGAGGGTACGCCTCATGTTCGCGAGGTCTAGGGTTCGGTTCCCATGCTACGCCGCGATTTTGCACTTTTACCATAGTATCGGATTTCCATAGAGATTTCCATATCTGAACTTGTGTTTGGCTTCACAGTTTCTGCCCAGTGGTACTCCGCTGGAGCCCAAGCCTGGAATCGCGATACAGTCCACTTTCCCCAGTCCTCAGACTTGTATAGAATAACAATTCTAGTATAGTCAAACCTTTTCCTCCAAAACGATGTCCTCCCGAAAACGTGATAGTGCCTTCACTGGTTGGTGGTGGTGTCGTGACTCCGGCACAATCCTCTTCTGGTTGAAACTCTTGGTCCTCTTCTTCCACTACCTCCAACTTCTCCACTTCGTCGATTTCCAGCTGTCGCAGCTCGAAATCCTGTAGGATACTTGCTATCCTTTCCGCCAGCTTCATTTCGTCTCTCGAAGGAACAGCATCCAGTGAAGATCCGCACTTCAGTGTCAGTAGATGAATGACCACTCGAGGGTTAGCAGACATCGTAGAGTCAGTGTTGACGGCAACAGCTTGTTATGACCGCGCGACTCTGTAGGCATAACAGAGGCGAGAATATTGATCGAGGTGGTAGGTTAAGTTGAGGATCATGTGGTCCCCTCCTACACCGTGGGTATACTGGTGGCACTGACCTCACCGACACTAATAAATTGCATTTGAAGCATTTTTTGGCATTCTGCCGCTGTTTCATGTTGTTCCTGTGTCAAAATCTCCTACATTGACAATGAGAGCAATTTATTGGAGTAAAAGTTTCATACAGAATCGAATTTGGCATATTTCGGACATTGCTGGTGAATTGCGAGATGTCGATAAATAATAAATTATAGAAACGTCTTACCGTAGCAAACTCCAAAAACAAGTTCAGGTATGGAAATCTCTATGGAAATCCGATACTATGGTAGAAGTGCAAAAACGCGACGTAGCATGGGGAGCGAACCCTAGACCTCACGAACATGAAGCGTGCCCTCTACCACTGCGCCACCGGCCCACAGCCTCGGCATCTTGCGATGCCGTGAAGAGCTCGCTCTGCGGACCCTTAACCCTTACACCCTCGTACTCGTTGGCCTCAAGGACTCGGCAAAAACAAAACATGTTCTGTTACTATTTGGAGGACGGGGATTCTCCCTATAGTACTTGTTCTTGCCGTTCCGGCGTACGGTTCAGACAGTTCCCTTGTCAGTGGAAGACCAGCAGGACCGTCTTGCCGTACAAGAAGGGAGACGTGCACGACATTGGCAACTATCGCCCGATCTGCCTGCTGTGCGCAGTCTACAAGCTGTTCACCCTAGTTATCCTGAGTAGGATTAGCAGGATGAAGGACAGCCAAGCAGGATTTCGGAGAGGATTCAGCACGATCGACCACATCCCAAGGCTTATCCAATTATTCAAGTGCTACGTGCAGTTGCGCATTACGATGGTCTTCTTTACGAATGTTTTCGCCGGAATAAAGAGCTATCTAGGCGTAAGTGAATGATCATTTTTCGTGATGAGAAAATCACAATGGTAATGAGCTCGAATTTATGACGGACTTCTAGTCGAAGTCTTCGACGCTAGGTCCAGCTCTCTCTAGTGCTCCATGTTATAGTTGGTAGTGGAGGTCCCAGCTGGGAACCGAACCTAGTGAGGCCTTTATCTAGACAAGTTTTCTGCAGCCCTCAACAACCAGCACACTTGTAGCAAAGGTATACAGGAGCTACTTCCCAGAGGTAACAGAGGCAGAGGTAACAGAGGCGGTTACAAGGGCTTCTCGAAATCTCTGAATGTATGAGGGGCCCCCGCCTCGCTCGACTCCATCGTACGACCTCCATTATAGTACTAGTTATGGTAATGATATCCTGCTTTCATGGTCCACGTTGAACTTTAAATCGGCTATCGATCAAAACTTCTGGATACAGTGTAGTTGGAGGTGAAATCATATGAAAAAGTGTATCTCTGGGATGTATAATAATCTTGTTTACTGCAATATTCTCGGCGTCGTCATTTTGTTGGTGTTTTTAATTATTTGGCGAAAAATATTTCTCATCCTGCAGTGTCGCCTCTATACGCTCGCCTCTGGACTAGAGTAGATTCATATCTCTATCTATTACTAATCACCTCAAAACAAGTGGTAAAGTAGAGACAGGACGTCCATGTTTTCAGAACACGAGGAGGGATCTTCTGCATAGTCGAAGCTTCGAGCTAAGCGACGGCGTGATTTCGAAACTCTACCAGGTCCGAGAAAATTTGAGGTGAGGCTGGCGTCATCCTTGGATCGAACTACGACTATGCTAACCTGCACGAAGTACGTCAATGGCATTTCTCAGTTGAGAAGTGCATCTGTAGCCTTATTTTGGTGATTTCGAGGCGCTATATTTAAAGAAGGCGTCTCGCAACTTATTCGATTTACGACTGAGAAAATGTGTAGATTTTCAGGACAATGAAGACGTTGATGCTCTTCTTCCTGCTGAGTTGTGTGAACAGTTTCTGCTACAACTTGTTGCGGGGTTTCGTTCATCTGAACAAAGACAAATTCTCTAGACCAATGTTCTATGCTCTAATTGAAAGTGAGTTGTCGACTGCTCCGGTTCTTAACAGTTTTAATTTATTCACTTTTTTTCAACTTAAATGCGCCTCTGTACAGTATATATTGTCTACTAAATAATTTTCGGATATCCTGTTCAGATATCCCGATCCGAATCACTCAAAAATCACCTGTAAAATCTCCCTTATTCGAATAACCCAAAAATCCAAGGTCCGCAAAATCACCTTTATCAGAATCCTTCTATTAATCGAAGATCTTCGATCGGATCCAATGTTTAGTGGACAGTAGACGTGTTCACAGTACGACATAATCCGCGTAGTAATGATGATCGTTGGAACTAACCGTAAGGGGTGGTGCAGAAGACTGAAGGCAATTTAATGAGCGCTGGAAAAGGCGAAAGCTGAACTAATGAATTTAAAGAGTTTCTTGAAAAGTGAGAAAGCTTGGTAGAGACAAAAACGATGAAATAGTGGACGCGGAGATAGCACAAAACGTTTCAATAATTGTTCAAGAGTACTGGACCGGTGTTGAGTAGTAGGGACAGCGAAGAAGAATGGAATTCCCATACCAACGCAAGCGATTGAGTATTGCGACCGTAAAGGAGTGCAGCTCACCGTTTTGGAAAAGTGGTACGTACACTCAAGAGAGAAAAGGAAAAGGAATAAAAAACAAAGGACGGCGTTACTCATTCCCTTTTACTATGCGCCATTCATTCGCTTTTACGTTATGTCGTGGATGCGATGTGAAATGCGCAGTAGGCTATACAATGACTTGAGGTGGCCAGCCGATGAACAAGTCAGCGCTTTATTCTTCCTCTGATGCATTCCTCGACCCCGGAGGGATGGAAGTTTGGTTGGCCTGGCAGGAAATCCGAACCAAGAACCTGGTAGAGGATGACGCGACAGCCGGCACCTTCTCCGACTGTGCTACACGCGCCCCAGGGAAAGAATAGGCAGCAAAATGGTTTTCCAGATGGTGCGAAAGGAAAAAGATAATCCATGAGAATTAGAATGAAATGAGAGGGCGTTGGAGACACTGACAACAATCTCGAAGTTGTTGCGAAGGAGAAGTGTGCAGGTAGTGCAGGAATACTGGTAAATAGATAAAGGTTGAGGTACGTTTATAGTCAGTTAATTTCACTATGCGACACGCACGCACTGGGGTGTCGTGTCTACTTCTATGGGATGTCGTGCAGGCATTCGAAAATGCAAATTTAACTATACAAAGACGTGAGACGTAGATAAAGTCGATTAAGTTGGTGTTGTTTATCCTTCCCAGATAAGTGTGGTACCAATTCATCCACTTCGTATGGACGGAAGACTTGGTTGGCCTGGGCGGGAAACCCGGGGCCGTATTCATCAAACAATGGGTATAGGTAGAAATACCGTAAGGGAATTGTACCCACTACCATCAGTGGGTAGTGGGTACGATTCGTATTCATGAAAGGAATCAAGGGTAAGACACAACTAGGCTTTTCGTGAAAACAGACGTTCTCACTGGAGCGCCATTTTGTCAATGGAGCGCGCTCGAGTCGCGGGTATACGGATGTACCCACAACGATCGGCGGGTTTTCTCTAACCACTGATATAACCACGATTTGGCGGGTAAGGTTTATCATGAATCGTGGGTATGTCAACCCCCTATACCCAGCATACCCGTGGGTATGCTGGGTATAGGGGTTGACATACCCACGATTCATGATAAGGGGGTTGACATACCCCGTGGTTGATGAATCCGGCCCCCGATCCAGGAACGTGGTTGGGTGTGCAGACAACAGCCGGCACCTGCTCCGGCTGCGCTTCCACGCCCTCCAGGGGTCGAAAGGACTAATGGTGCCATGGAAAATAAGGGAACAATGGTGAAAGAATCATCAAGAAAAAGCATAGACGAACCCAATAATCTGGCAATACCTGGTAAGGATACCTGGTAGTATCGGTAAGGTGTTGCTGACAACAACAATATGGCCTTATAGAAAAAAAAGAAAAGAAAAAAACGAGGGCAAGATTGTGTGGAGGATTTGTGATTATGATTTCATTAAACTGCATTTTTGTTCGATTTTTCGATCAATTCAGTGGATTTCAGTTAGCATACATCTGCCGCAGTTCTCGCTGATATTGCCAGCCGTGTTATGGTACAGCTATCGGAAGGTCTCACGAAAGGTGATCACTTTGCTGTTATACGTAACATTAACCGAAACAATCATACATTTGATATGATTATTCTTCATTCAAAAGGCGATTTTGTTCACTTATACTTCGAAATCAAAAAAAAAAAATCGAAGACAAATTCAGAAAGGCACTTTTTGGCCGTACAATCGCGCCATATATGTATCTACATATATACACCATTTTCACGTGGAATTGGACACTCTTCTAAGCTAGCCTATGGTTTCTGAAATCAGAGCGAACCTGTCCAAAACTAGTTGAACTTCTTCTACATTAAACTGGAGATCATTACAACAAGTAACTGAGACACTGTAAAAATGCACTCACTAGCTTTGAATGCCCTCAATTAGGGCTCGAATGGCTTCTACCGTCACTCTGGACAGGGCTGTTGTTCCTCATAGATTTCCCTTGCTAATAAAGGGCAAAAGAACTAAAAATTGAAATATAATAAAATTTAAAAATTGGTTTAAAAATAGCTAAGCGATTAGATGCTTGCTTTTAGGCTGTCGAAAAACATATAGAGAAGCTGGATAAGGATGCACCCGAAAACACGAAACTCCATTTTAGCATGATTGCCGAGTCATGGAAATAATGCTTTTTATGCGCATGTTTAGAAGTCTATGCTGTACATCTGAACGTGTAGTTATTATAATTGTGTGTTACGATGTGCGAATAAACGTGTAAAAACCTCTTTTTTCCACTTTCTATTGCTTGCTTACTTGCTTACTTGCGTTACTTGCGACCCGTTCCTCACCAACGATTTGTCTTGTAAGGGTCCCAGCTTGTTCGCCACCTTGTTCGATCTTGAGCCAATGTTGACCAGTGGACAAGCCCCTTAATCGAGTTGGTATTAGAGGTACGGATGTTGTTCTGATGAGCGAACGAATCTTGCCATCGTAGATGAGGACGACCGACTGGTCGTTTCTTGCTGAGCGGTTCCCAATGCACAGTGGCGGTACTCCAACGTCCGCTCTTTCGTCTCATCAAGTGTCCAGCGAAATGGTGTTTCGCTTCATCGATATGAAGAATGACGTCCCGGACCTTGGACGTTGCTCGTATCTGTTCATTGTGCAATCCGGAGAGTCGCTACTGGTGTAGAGAGATGCCGACCATCTTCCTTTCCAAGGCCGTTTGCACTCTTCGTAATTTTTCGCTCACTTCCTGTTGGCCGAAAAATTAGGGCGGAAAAAATGAGCTCGCTGAGATTGTAGCAGTGGAAGCGCCTCCGAGAGAGAGCGGATTGCGAATCAGCCCAGCCAGAGGTTTGCGTTTTTAAATTTGGAAACAGTTTATTAATCAGTGAACAACATTAAAAGCATTTCAACAAAGGAAGACACAATATTGCAACTTGCTATGGACTCGTAAAACGTGTGAAGAGATGAACTGCTTCCTTACCTGAAGTCATACGTGTGAAACTGAGGCCTAAATTGATAACGACGGCTAGGAGAGTACCGTAGGCGAGAGGACAGACACCATGAGGAAACTCTTCGAGAACACAGAAGGTGAGAGTACACCCGGCGAAAGTATGGAGCCGCCGAGCACCATGGGTGAGACCAAGTCAGGACAGAGCACGAGTGGACTGAGTATAAGCGGTGACAGCACATAGGGATTGATGACGTTCGGCGATAGAACGTACGGATTCAGAATGAAGGGCGCCATGATGAGCGGCGACAGCACGTAGGGTGACAGAAGATACGGCGAGAGTATGAACGGCATTCCGACGGCCGGCGAGAGAACGTACGGGGAGAGCACGGCTGGGTTGAGGAGCAGCGGTGAGAACAACGAGGGCGATAGCACCTGAAAAAAAGTAGAATTGGTAGTCTTTAACCGAAAAATGTACCATAGTTACCACAGTGCACTCCATATATAAAGACCTGCCTACTTTTATTTACAAGTCGGAAGAAAGCGACAGTGGGGGGATATGCCGCTGTTGCACAAGTGAATCCTACCTTTCCTACCGCAGGCGTCGTTCTGCCGCCAAAAGTTGTGTTTGCACAGCAAAGTGTGCAAGTTGTGTTTTAGTAGGAATGGCAAAAGTTAAAGAGGCACTTTTATTAATCTGCACTGTCAGCGTATAGCGTATTGTAAGCATCCTAGTTTGGGAGTAATCCCAAACTTCATGCAACGTAAACGACTATTCGGCGCATGCGACCATCCAAAGGACGACAGGAAGATCTTCTCAATTCACATGTATATTTTGAAGACATGCATTTCTTTTAAGAGATATCACATGTATTCCATGCTGAAGAAATGTGTCGCGAAGGAAGCATGTTGTGAGAAGTACGTGCCGAGTCACCTTTGGAGGAGGATCGTGGGTTAGTCGAAGAGCATTTATGATTCTATCCACTCTAATGCCAAAGTAAGACTGTGGTAAAGATTCACCAGGCTATTAGATGCAAAACGATGCTGTAACCAATTTTCCATGGCTAATCAATTAGAACATGACACCCCAGACGCTGGGGAAAGGGAGAAGACTTATGCAGCTCACGGGTCACCGTCATAGGTGACCTTACACTGTCCTCGGGCGCGCTGTCGGTTTGGACTTGGGTTCCAGTTTCGCAGTTGCTCGTTCTTTGTGCCCCGCTAAGGCACGTGTGGGGAGTTTGCAGATACTGCAGGATCGCCTGCGACGTAAGGCGACAATCGATGCGCAGGGTACTGGGTCGGACCCAGTAGGAGCTACAGCTACACCATCGCCTCCGTTCCCGTCTGCATACCTGAGGCCACAGGAGCCTGATGGGATGGTGGATTCAAAGTTAAGCGTGTTCGCCACCTGTCTTTTCACCGTCCTGCGTAATTACATGGGTAAAAGAGTGTCCTCTAATCTCTCCACCGACCAGCAACAAGGTCTGAGGGAGATCCGTAACCTCTCCCTATTCGGGTGCCATAAAGATCGGCATAAGCGATAAAGGTGGAGAGTTCGTTGTACTCTCACAAGAGCTGGACCGAGCGATCACTCTGTTACACCTCCAGGAAGCATCGGTCTACAGTCGCTTAAGCCCTGAGGAGTTTAGGCGACAATACCGTAGACTGAACAGAAAGTGGGTGGAAGTGGCACGTTCCGCAAATCTACCTAAGGGGATGATAACGAGGTTGCGCTGCGACCACCCCGTATGTCCGGTGCTCTACACGCTAATAAAGACGCACAAGCTTCCTCCAGATAGTGTTACTGCTGGCGACCCTTGTTCAAAGTCAGACCCATCATCAGCAATGTTGGTGGTCCCACTGATCATATTGCTCGGTTCCTCAACCTTGTGCTTGTGCAGCTATTCCAGTTTATACCAGCCCACCTACCTAACACGAGTCACTTCCTCGAAAAGCTGAGAGAAGCTAGACTGCAGAAGGAATGCGTGATGGAGTCGTTTGACGTAGCATCGCTCTACACTAACGCCTCCAACAAATGCGCATTAGAAGCAGTTCGGGAAATTCTCAATGAACACCACACAAGCCTAAACATGTACGGTCTATCTGTACTGCAAGTGGTGGGGCTCGTCAACGAGTGTCTGCAATGCAACATGTTTAGGTGGTCGGGTGAGTATCACAAGCAGATAAGAGGCCTTGCCATGGGCCAAAGACTAGCTCCAGTCTCGCGATTTCATTCATGTCGAAAGTGGAAGCTCCTGTGTTAGACCGCATGCCCACCATCTACTGCCGGTATATTGACGATTGCTTTTTCGCCTGTCCCACTCAGCTCGAAATGGATACTTGCTTTGAGTTACTTAACCGGCAGTCAGCGCATATTAGATTTACACGGGAAAAACCGAAAGAGACCTGCCTTGCTTTCCTTAATGTGCAGGTCCATCCTTCTGAGGGGGTTTACCGAACCAGGTGGTACCGGAAGCCAGCAAGCAAGAACATCATTGTTCACTGCGCATCGGCTCATCCATTCAGTATGAAAAGAGCCGTTGTTCAGAACATGTTCCGCACTGCTCGAGCAGTTTCATCTGATACCGTGGAAAGGTCCTACTCTGTGGATATTGCGCGCCACATCGCGATTCTGAATGGATATGCTCCCACTGGCAGGGCTAGTGGGCAGAGACGACAGCCGACAACCGTTGAAGGATTGCAGCAAGAGCGGTCAAAAGTGACATTCTGTGTCCCGTTCATCTCGGACTTTCTAACTGCAGCATACGTGGCTGCGTTAGGAAGACTGGGCTGCAAGACGATGTGAGGGTAGTGGCAGTACCCCTAGCAATCTTAAAAGGCAGCTAGTCCGAATCCGCTTGTATGATCGCCTATGCACAACACCATCATGTGTTGCTTGTCCTTCTGGGAGGGCTGGTGACAGTCTAACATCTGACGTGGTGTACCTAATCACATGTACGGAGTGCGGAGAGGAGTATGTGGGGGAAACAGGTAGACCCTTGTACGTAAGGATCAAGGAGCACTTGGACGGATTGCGCAGGCCCAATATCTCTACTCCCTTGGGCGAGCACAGGGTGCTGCGGCACGCGAACAGCTGTTTCGGCGTGGAGGTCAAGATCCTTGCGCGTGAAGATGAGATTTCGGCGCGCCGAACTCTCGAGGCGCTGTACATTGCGGCGAGGTCCCCCCAAATCAATAGGAAGGACGAGGGCTTGGCTGTGACCCAAGAGCTGGCGCCGTACGTCGCCCTCTGCGGGTTTTGACCTCTGGGTCATGTCCCGTTAGGTCCCTAAGGCGGGCGGTCCCAAGGGCTCTAAGCTCATTCACCCATCTTTCGTCCAGCCAGGGTGACGGTGGACGCCTTTTGTCCATATCTAAGGTCAGCCATGTTTTCGACTCCTTATGGCATCGTTTTCGTAGTCTCATAGCCTTCTGGATGGGTTCCTGCAGAATGAAATGGCATTTGGGAGAGTAGTTTCTCAGATGACTTCGACTTTTCCAGGCTCTGAAGAAGGCGACGACGCCGAAACGTAAGCCGCAATAGAGAGTTATACCAATCTTGGTCACGCTGAAGAGAACACTCGTCGATTACAACGTCAAAGATGCCAAGATTCATCGAGAGTCGGACGTGGAATTCAAGCATTCTGTTGTGCTACTTGAATGATATTGGCATTGATATTTATTACACAAGTAGTTACTTATGTGGAGTAGTGAAAAACTAAAGCTATTCTCAACTAATAAACGTTAACTACCAATATAACGAACATCCTCTGAACAATAAAACAGCAACTAAACAACTATTGAACTACTAAGAGAAATGCGAATAAAAGAAACGTTAGGAGAGGTGAAATAAAACAAAGTGAGAGAAACCGAAAAGGAAGGACACGTAGCTAAGGAAAATGGTTGACACCACCAGACTAAACGATGTAGCACATATAGGAGCGATGCTTTTGAGGATATGTTTTTGAAGGTACCGTAGCTTACTACTTTGGAATTGCTTTTGGTAACTTTCTCAAACAGCGCCAACGTTCCATTGGCAAAAAAGAAGCGACGGCAATTGGTTTTGGCAGGCCTTATTTGGAGTTTCCTGGCCCATCCCTTAGTGGTAGATGCCCTTAAGTGAGAAGAAATTCTCCAGCTTGATGCCACAGGAAATAATTTTATGAAGCAGTAGAAGATCATTAGCAACTCTCAATGTTGACAATCTTCGGAGGTTGAAGTTAACATTTCTCTCCGTGCTAGAGGGAATGTGGTCATAAACAAAACCCAGATGTCAAATCAGAAGCTTCCTGGTAAAATAGTTCTGGACTTTTTCCAGTCTATCAATAGTGGATCGTTTGTGAGGGGAGAAGACAGGAGTACAATATTAAAGAACCGGTCTGACATATGATTTGTAGGCTGTGATTAAGATTTGGAGTCCTTCGTAGATAGAGCCCTGAACAACCTGGAGACTACCGCTTTCGCCCTATTGGCAACGATTTCACAGTGTTTATCAAAACAAATATTCCTTGTAATTGGTAACCCTATGTCATTAACCTCGTCCGTACTATTAATTGGGGATCCATCAATGTAACAAAAGTTCCTTGCTCCTAAGTGAAGTACCTTTGTTTTTGCTTTCGAAAGAGCGATCTATGGACGAATCTACACCGTCGATGCTGCACCAATAATCAATCATTCAATCAAAAGTGGATCAACCATTCTCGTGTCGCCCGCAGCTCACTTTGCCTCGAATCGTGTGCACCAGTTCTCGCATTCGCTGAAGGTCCTGACGGAAATAGCAAGCCGCTTTGTCGCCTTACTGCCTGCCGTCTTCAAGAATGTGAAAAAGCGGCGCGACAAAGGGGGGGGGGGAAGGCACCGCTCAGATTTTGCGCCTACTGCTTTTCAGCAAGAGTGTGGAGGCGATACCTACAGGGTGTCTCAAAAAAACGTGTAGACTGTTTGAAAGGTGCTAATTTTGCTCACAGTAAAGACACTGAAGAAGTTAAAAGATCAATGCTTAAGAAAATAGAAATTCTCTGACATATGATCGGCATGGAGTGCGCAATGCACTCGTCTGATATTTTGCATTTTCCACTCGATTGATTGTTGCTTGAATACGTGTTATGTATTCTTAACAAAATGGCCGTTTCTATTGATTTGTGGTTCTTTTAAAGTTTAAAACTCAAAAACACACAATGGCTTGCGAAAAATATATCCTAAAAAATGAAGGCACTATGTGAAAAGTTGTCACATTGCTGCTAGTGGATCTTTTAAAAATGTTTAAGACTCAGATGAAAGCACAAGGTAATAAGATTTTTAAGGCAAACAAATAGTCAAGTTTACGCTAGGTCCCCGCTTGAAACCTTGCATTTCAGACTCGATTGTGTACGGGCTGAATGCTTGTTACAATCTTGTTACTACTTGGCCAGATTGATCTGTGCTGTGTTTCTTTTAACGTTTTCCGTCGCCCTATAGCAACAGTTATGCCGATTAAGCTCTCCATTCAGCTTGAATGTGGCTTCATCAGATCATAGAATCCGTCTTGGAAAATGGGGCTCCTGCTCACAGTTGAATCGTGCAACCAATAAACACGGCACGTGTCTTTTCGCGTGATTTTCAAGTTCTAAACATTAAAAGAAGCACAACACGGGTTAATGTGGCCAAGTAGAAACTGGATTCTAACAAGCATTCAGCCCATGCACAATCAATCGAACCAGAAATGCAAGGTTTCAAGCGGGGCATAGCGGGCGCGCCACAGTAATCTCGTTACCTTGCGCTTTTATATGAGTCTCAAACTTCTTCAAATGCTTCGCTAGCAGCAATGTTAGAACCTCTCAAATACCACCTGCATTTTTTAGGATAGATTTTTACTTTTTTAGGCAATTTAACACTTTTTGCAAGTGTAGTGTGTTTTTAAATTTTAAAATTAAATAACACAAATTTATCAACACGTCCCTTTAAAGAGAAATTATAATAAATATTTGAGTGAAACACCATCAATTGGGTGTAAAACGCAAGAATTCAGACTACTGCGTGGCGCAATCCATACCGCACATTGGAAAATTTCTACTTTCGTAAGCTTTCATATTAGCTCTTAAGTTCTTCAGTACTTTTATTGTGAGCAAAACTTATCACCTTTCAAACAGTGTACACATTTTTTTAGACACCCTGTATTTCGAATAAGGTGCGACTTCCAACCTAACGTTGTCCTCGTCGAGAACCGATCAGCAGCTTAGCACCAAAAGGTTCCCACACACTTTTGCGGGAAGCGGCGGCCCTATCCTTAACCATATGGCAGGGAACCAGAGCTTTCCGCCGGCGGCGAACAGCAGAGAGCGGTGCCGTGCCGCAGACGCATACCATTTGGGGCAAGATGTTGGGCGACTGCAGCGGCGCCGCCGCTAGTGCTGCAGCAATAATGGTTCACACCTTTATTGCCTCACTGCCCATTTGCTGAACTGCCAGCGCAGCGTTCTGCCTGTCGCGCTCTACTCAGAAAATTTTGAACAAGTTACTTGCGCCTTATGAGCTTCAAAACAAGTTACTTGCGCCTTTAGACTTCGATAACAAGTTACTTGCGACTTATCCCTCGCGGTTAACTAACCTGCAAGGTTGCATCCAGGAATTTTAAACTTGCACGCAACTAGCTGCAGTGCAAACTTCCAAGAAACTTTCGTGCAAGCCAATGTTTCGCGCCTAATTGGTTTGAAACATTAAGGCCCCTACAGAGTTCTGCGGCAGCGCCGCGGCCCTATGCTTAACCATAGGGCAGAGACGCAGAGCTCGCCGCCGGCGGCGTCCCTGCCCTATCCTTAACCATAGCGGCGAGCGGCGTTGCTGCCGCACGATAGTTCCTTTCCAGACGTTTCCAGACGCCGATAGTTCCTTACACGCACGCGTTTTCACACGCGGCGTGTAAGGAACTCCTCCGACGCTGCTCTGGCGAGCCAGCCACTGGCCTGCCCTTGCTTCTGTCACCTTCCTTATTTCTACTCTGTGTGCTTCCGTTCGTCCCTCCGTCCGTCCGTCACAACTGGGGTGGGGCACGCACTGCGTGCTGGCCATACTCAACGTTGATGGTGCTCAACGGCGTCCCGAAACTTCAGCCCTGGGGTAATCGAGGCCATTGAACGCGAATCCGAGGTTCTTTTTTGAAATATCGATCGTCGTCAATTGATATTGATCAAATTATCGATTTCTGTGGATATCATTCAAGCGGGCCGAAACTTTAGCCATGGGAGTAATCGAGGTCGCTGAACACGAATCTGGAGTTCGTTTTCAAACTATATTGGTCAAATAGTCGATTTTTGTGGATGTCGTTTATTTTTCTATCTCTTTACAACTTACCCCGATCGACGTAGTTAAGGTGTTCTTCTTGAGCAAACCATGACATAAGTGGCAACTACAATTAATGATGAGAAGCTATTACCACGACGAAGCCGTTTAGAAGTTGTCAGTGCGGTCGAGAGGCCGCTCTGACGGCTGGTACTAAATAAATAAATAGAAATGAAAGTATGCATTTTATTGGTTTGCCAGTTTCTAATTTTGTCATCGAAACCTCCTCTCAGTGTTGCAGTCATTCCAATGCGAATGAAAGGTTTAAGCAAGTCTAGAGAGGGTTGCATACTTACGTTCTTTTATAACATCCAGGGAACATGACATAACATCCAGGGAACATGGAAATCCAAAACCTGCTGACCTTCGCCTACCCTATTTATGCACTTGTGTTTCTTAAAAAATATATATAAACCAATGAAGACATAGCTATAGCGACGTATTATTAGGTTAAGTACGATTTCGAATAGAATGGAAATATTTCTGAGAAAGGAGAAGAGGGTGCTAGTTTGGAAAGGTAGCTAGTGCCATGTTTATTCCCACGGTTTGGAGTGGAAAGAACAAGGTGAAAGGCTGTCTGAGTTCATCAAGTCGACCAAAACCATCCATGGAAACTCACAGTTTCAGAAGCCTCCCTCCCTACGATGGACCTGGGAATCCCCGGTGGCTAGTTCCACAACAAGATCGACCACATCATCTTCAACCGCAAGTATTGCCTGACCACGTTCACTTGTCCCCAAGTTCTAGGGATCGGACCACCGCCTCCTTCGCGCGAGGTTCCTTTTCGCGTCAAGGAGAGGAGGTCGCAAAGTTCAAGAAGAGGAGCCAAGAACGACCATCAAATGGGACATGTACACCTCTTTTGTCGGCCTTTGGGAAGGTACCGTCATGGACAGCATCAACGAGGAATACGGCCGCTTCGTGCATCATTTCCGCGATAGTGTTAAGGGAGCCGAGAGCTTGAAGACCACCAAGAGACGTCTGCCTCCGGAAAATCTCGAGCTGATCCACCAGCGTGAAGCAGCGCGAGCGTGAGGCAACTACCAACCGACGTCCAAGCTTGCGAAGCTAAGCAGAGAGGCGATAAAGGAAGATCTTGATGAGAGAAGGGCGGAAGTGTGGGCTGAAGCTGCAGAGACAGGTTTGAGCACCCGAAATGCCCGGCGGAACTTCGCCAACTTCAAGACTAAGATGACCGCTCTCCGACGTCCTGACGGTACCGTCACCTCTTCCAGAAGGACCATGGAGAAGGTCATCCACGACTTCTACTCCGATTTCTTCGATAGCCACGTCCACCTGCCTCCATGCCATCTTCCGCAGGATGGATGCGTCTTCCCCTCTGTTCTCCCTTACGAGAACCTACACGCTATCTCGTCGGTGAAGAAATGTACAGCATCCGGTCCCGACAGGATCAGACCCGAACATCTGAAGAACCTCCCGCCAACGCACATCAACACTCTGGCGCGGCTCTTCACACGCTACCTGTCGGAGTGCAAGGTTCCATTTCAGTGGAAGACCAGCAGGACCGTCTTGCTGTACGAAAAGGGAGACGTGCACGGCATTGGCAACTATCGCCCGGTCTGCCTGCTGTCCGTAGTTTACAAGCTGTTCACTCGAGTCATCCTAAATAAGATCAGCCGAACGCTGGACGAAGGATAGCCATGCGAACAAACAGGATTTCGAAGATGATTCAGCACGAACGACCACATACACACCATTACGAAGCTCAATGTATGTCGCGAGACTACAAGCTGCCGCTGTGCCTTACGTTCATCGACCTGAAGAAGGCATTCGACACCGTCGAAACTGAAACAGTCATCGACGCCCTGCTCACTCGTGGGGTTCCTACTCAGTACATCAGAGTCCTTCGAGAGCTGTACAGTGGATTCACGACCAAGATCTCACCTTCTGCAACGAATTCGTCATCGACGTGAAGAGAGTTCGGCAGGAGGATACCATATTCCCAAAGCTTTTCAGTGCCAATCTCGAAAACGTCATGCACGAACTAGAATAGGAAGACATGGGAGTGAAGGTCGACGACCGGAAACTGCTCCATCTCCGCTTTGCTGACGACATCATGCTCATAACACCGAGCATCAGCCAGGCGGAGCGAATGCTGACCAACTTCGATCGTGTATGTGGGAACGTTGGACTGCAGCTGAATCTCACGAAGACGATGTTCATGAGGAACGGACAAGTTTCTGATGCACCATTCTCGCTCAACGGAATGAGCACCTCCGAATGCTCCAGCTACGTGTACCTGGGTCGCGAAGCCAACATGGCCAACGACCTAGCGCCAGAGCTGGGAAGGGGAGACGAGCGGCTTGGGAAGCTTTCCAGTGCGTCGAAGAAGTCGTTAAGAAGACGAAGAACGTCCAGCTCCGCACCCACCTATTCGACTCCACCGTTTTTCCTGCCCTAACATACGCCTCAGAGACCTGGCTATACGAAAGCTGGATGAATATGCGATCAGCATCGAACAGTGCGGAATCGAGAGGACGATGCTCGAAGAAACCCGATTCACGCAAGTGAGAGAAGGAGAGAAGGCCTCCGGAGTTCCGAGCTTCGCCGACGTTCAAAGATCAGAGACGCTGTCGCGTGGGCCAAGTTGTCGAAAAATGAATGGGGCGGCCACGTAATGCGCTTCGCAGACACCCGCTAGACGAGAGCCGTTACGGACTGGATTCCGCGGGATGTCAAGAGAACACGAGGACGCCCACCAACGCGTTAGTCGGACTTCTTCATGAAAGCCCTGAACGACCGATATGACGCTCTTCGTGTCCCTCGAACTAGGGTGATCCATTGGAGCACTCTGGCACGCGAGAGGAACGAATGGAGACGCTACTGGCGCCCGCATGAGCAAGTCGGTGATCAATGGGACGACAGGTCAAACAGGTGATACAGTATCCCACTCTTCCTTCTTTATAACATAATAGGGCTATTTTCATGAGTTCCTTGGATTAGAATGTTGCTATTAAAAACAAAGTTTAAAAATGGAAAGGTTAATGGTAGAGATTAATGAAAACCTGATGTATGACAGACTTGTAGTGTAAGAAGGAGAAAGGCATTACTATTAGGCAGTGCAAGTCGGAAAAGGTGGCATTTCAGGATAAGGAGAGAATGTTAGCCTGGCCAGATATACCCTCGCTTCCACTCTAGGCTTGCACCACGCAGTGTTATTCAGTAAAAAGCAAAGGTCGAGTTTTGTTTTTAGCCAAATTTGGCCGTTGGAAAATGTTATGCTATCGTTTATTTTATTATCGCTTATTACATTTTTACAAAATGTAAAGGATCAAGGTCCATGTGAACGAATACATTTATAGTCCTTTAGTTCAGATCTAAAATAGATTTATACTAGCGGAGGTTGCCTATGATTTACAGGGGTCTTCGTGCAACTTACATGCGAAGTCTTCTGCTTGCTTGCAGCTGATTACGAATAACTAGCAGGGGTCTTCGTGTAACTTACATGCGGCATTTGTGCTAGCTTGCAGCAACTTACAAATGACTAGTTTGAGGCAATCTATGACCCGCATGCAGCTTGCAAGTAACTTGTTCAAAATTTTCTGAGTAAGCGTCCGCTGCACAGACAGAAGGCAGGGAAGCGAACAGCAGCAGTAGGTCCCGACTAGAAATAGCACAGTGCCTCTGTCGCTTACCGGCAGAAGACTCGAGTGTGCGTGAGCTTCACGAGTTTTGCCGCCCGTCGCCTTGCCGCAAAAGTGTTAGGAAGCCTAAACTCTTGTCATTATTCGTCGGGCATAACACTCCCATTACAGCGGAATCCGAACGGAACCTTACGTTCAAAATGACTCCCGCTGTACCGAGACGAAGGTCCAATTAGGTCCTAAATAGAAAACGAAGAGAAGCAGGAACGTGTCTGCGTTTCGTAGTCTGAGTTACTCTTCTGTGGCTCGTTTATAGTCAAGAGCGGCCACAATATGCTAGGTGCGTATTGCCGTAGTCGCGATTAAGCCTAACAACGTGCTCATAGCTAGTTCAAGTGAATTGATGCGCATCGCTCAAGTTACGCGTGTGCGCCGGGTTCGTACGTTAGATGTCTTCCTGGGTTACGGTAGCGTGCGTCTTGTTGAGGTTCCCTCGGACGAGATATAACGGATGAACAGAGCAGTCTGTGCGCCGCGTGGCAGATTTTCTCTCGTAGGGTGGCGATCGAGGACTTTATTCGTTCTTGCCTTCTTTCTCTTTGCTCTTCTAATTGTCATACGCTTTAAACTCTTCTAACTGTCCCCTGGTGGAGGTTTGCCTTATAATACACTTTAAAAAAGGCAATAAAGATCGAATTAGCCGGATCCAGATACTAGTAAAGATTACACTCGGCTATACTATAAACACGAGCACAACAACACACTTAGGCAAGGTTGGAAAGAGAACATGGCCTCAGCGAAACCTATGAAGCAGTCGTAGACTAAGGCCTATGTTATACTCCTGCGGGAGCATTCGCGGACGGGTGGGAATCGCGCCGGGATCCCTGAGCTGGCCGATCGCCGCGCCCCGCCACGCCCGCCGTCCGCGGTGCACCCCTAGTCCGCGGACGTTCCGCGGATGCTCCCGCGGGAGTATAACATAGGCCTAAGGAAGCGCAGAAACTAAGAAACTTGATGTGTTGCTCCTTTTCCCATTTCGTCTTTGTATTCTCATAGGCGGCATGAGGTGGTCATTTTTTCGAGATGCTTCCTTTCTCTTGTATTCATTGCTATTCTCCATGCTAACCATAAGCTATCTTTAGTAGACTTTTGTTTTTTGATTTTTCACAGAGTGTAAGAAACCCTAATCGCATGTATGACATCATTCTCATCGATCCCTTCCCTACTATAAACCCTCTGCACAACTCGCCTCATCTCGTAGTAAGACCTCTTTCGAGGCGGGCGCGGCACCCGGTCAGCCTACGGTAATCGAGGGCGTCGCTCCGCCTTTTATAGAGGTGGGAGACACTTAATGTAACGCACCCTTAGCCAGAGTTCAAGGCCTACAGATGTTGACATACGGTACAAATCTTGAGTCACAGTCAGGCACTCCTCCTCTCTGTGGGCTTCATTGCAAAGATTAGATCTTCGAGAGTTCAACGCACCGAAATCTCATCTTCGCGCGCAACAATCCTGATCTCCATCCCTGCTATTACTAGTCGGGACCTACTGCTGATATTCGCCTTCCCGCCTGTCCACTATACCTTTGTCCTTGGGAAAAAATTTCGAATTTCGAATGATCGAATAATATTCGATTTTCAAAATTTCGAATTTCGAATGATCGAATAATATTCGATTTTCAAAATTTCGAATTTCGAGTGATCGAATATTATTCGATTTTCAAAATTTCGAATTTCGAATGATCGAATAATGTTCGATTTTCAAAATTTCGAATTTCGAATGATCGAATAATATTCGATTTTCAAAATTTCGAATTTCGAATGATCGAATAATATTCGATTTTCAAAAAGTCGAATTTCGAATAATCGAATTTCGAATAGTCGAATATTCGAATAATCAAATGAACACTATTACTTACTGTCGTCACCCAATGGTTGACATTTAATTATTTTTTATTACCCACTGTGAAGGAAATGGATGGCTGCTCCATCCATTTCCTTTACGAGACTAAAGGACAATAACAGCGGCATAATGGCAATGAAGCACGCATTGCTTCCCTAAGAATTCGTGCACCGAGAAGAGAGAAACACCTTGGGTGGGCAGAGCTAGATTGTTATAGGTCTTTCTCTATAGGTTGCTATCTTTCGTTATGTTATAGCGAAGCTTCCAGGTGGTAAAAGAATGATTATCATGGGCGGAGAAATGACACAAAGGCGATCTGGTGCAGAAAGGGCGCACTGGAGTCTCATGAATGGCATTCAGTTTGTGTTCCAGCTCCGTTGAAGAGAAACGGACCCGCGTTGGAATCTAGTCTGACAAGACACTACGACTTGGACAGTGTTAGAGCGAAAATGGGGGTGGCTCACTTTCATAGGAAACGGAGTATGACTGGCTCTTGTACTCCATAGCCATTGCTCTCCCTCTCTTCTTCAACGTCTTTACTGGCAGAAAGCAGGAGCTTTCTAGGCCCCTGAAAGTTCTACCTCCCTACCGCAACCCCTTCGGCTCTAATGGTTCCCTTGTTGTAACTGGGGTAGAAATACAAAACGAAGATTCTCCCGTAGTATACTGAAGGTAAAAATATCTGTGTACAGGCATAACCCTAATCACTTGCGATTCACGTGAATGGCCACAGCACGCTCGACGGCCGTTTACAAGGAAGCAGGTGCGCAGCGGAGGGCCGCGCTTGCAGCGCTTACTTCGCGTCAACTCACAAGGGAGGTCAATGAACTTCTCATGGGAATCTTATAAGTGACCTATTGAGCGCTGTGGGGGATTGTCCGAGAGGCACCCCAGTGGTTTAAAACTGAATGCAGCTAAGGGACATTTTATTTAAAGAATTTACCGAATTTACCTTTTTAACGCGAAAATTTTTCGTTAAAAAGTGGTCGTTAAAAATTTACCGAAAAAATTTAACGCACACCCCTGCTGCCCATCGCCTCCCCACCACTCTCTTCTTTAGGGACTTGTTCTCCCACAACTCCGGAGATCGAAAGCAGGTTTCGCCCAAACGTCGTCTAGAGGGCTAATTGAGGTGCTGATCGCAAATCTAGTAAACGTTTTCGCGTGATCGCGTGATTCCACATTTTCATGAGTGATCAAGTTTATCGGTTTGAGTACATAGAATCGCTTTCTTCACCTACGTATGCGATCAGACTTGCTTTCCAGTCTTCGACATTGAGATGGAAAGTAGTGCACGAAAAATGGATAATTTAGAAAAAGAAATGACAGATTCGTGGCAGCAGCCTAAATAATTTCCTAAGGCGAGGAAAGGACGAAATCAGTGGTCATGACAACCCCATCCTTACTCACGAACACACTATGAAATATCGTAAGCGGCCAAATTGTCGAAATTGGATACCATATTCGTGTTCAGCACCCAAAATAACAGTACAGGCGATGTTTGGGCGAAAAAAATCGATCTCCACTCCACTTTTGGAGTCACAATAGTACAACGCGGCCGGTTATTCTGCACCTTTTCTCGCACATACTCACCGTCGCCTATTGTGGTCGACGGTAACACCGAACGCGTTTGCCAGCTTCGTGATCAGAACCTCAGTCAACCCTCAGGACAACATTTGTACGAAATTTTATTATCTACTTACGAAGTCATGGGGATTAACACAAGTACCTACGTTTGCATAGCCCCCCCCCCCCTGTCAGTGTGGGAGAGTGGCCGAGGAAGAATAGGCTACAAGAAGACCAATAGAATAAGTTAATCATATATGTAAATTTTAATACTCAAACAGTTTTAAATTCAATGTCTAAACAACGAAGTAGAAATAGAAATAACCTGGGATTAGAATTAGAAATAATAACATGAACTCTAAATCACTCTGTACTATAACAAACACAAGTGAAAAACAAGCAACAACTAAAACAAGTAATAACTAAAACAATGGTAACAACAACACTAAACATGTCTTGTTTCGCCTCTGCCTTCATACAAAACATGTTTATAATTAGTCACCCCGAGGCTCGTCAGTGAAGAAGGTGACTGATTAATTTAGTTGTTAGTAATGTATTTGGTGTTATATGCAAATGCTACGAATACTACGGAGTGGGTCAAAAATGATGCATTTTATAAGAGATGCTAAAATTAGTAAAATTTACAAGAGAAACGTTCTCTATAGGAACCCGAAGACTGATCAGCACATCCCAGAGATGGACTGAAGCAACACATTTCGATCATGTTCGTAAATATGGTTAAAATGAGAATATGTTCTACATTTACCAAAACGCACAGCAATCCGTAAACAACTCTCCTAGATTCGAACCTGGACCTCTCCCCGCTATCCACGCCCCGACTGCAGTGAATGATTCATTTGACCTAATAAATTGTCAGATTTCTAACATCTAACTATAATTAAAGCTATATAGCATCTGCATGTTAATTTCTGAGTATTTCAAGGCCATTCAAGGCGTCACTTTCGCCTTATCAGCCAGCACTGAAGTGCTACAGTTTTTTGTAATTTTTGACCTACCCAGATGCCCGCAGGACATTTGAAGACCACTACGGTGCTTCTTAGACACACCCTTATAACAAGCAATAGGTCATTTTGGAAATTTCCACGGGAAGTTCATTGACTTCTCTTGTCAGATTACGTACACACAATTCGGCGCACTTTGAGCGACGCGAGAAACTCAAACATCGTTTTTTATCATAAGGTCAGACTCCCCTGGTTTTCGAAGAAGAGTGCCACTAACTTGTTAAGAGATTAATAAAGAATATTCGAATATTCGACTATTCGAATATTCGATATTCGAAGCCTTCGAATATTCGAATAAACGAATATTCGAATATTGGCCACTTTCGAATATTCGAATAAACGAATAATTCGAATATTGGACTTTCTCGAATATTCGAATAATCGAATAATTCGAATATTGGACTTTCTCGAATATTCGAATAATCGAATAATTCGAATATTGGACATTCTCGAATATTCGAAAAATCGAATAATTCGAATATTGGACTTTTTTCGAATAGTCGAATATTCGAATATTCAAAATTCGAATTTATTCGAAATTCGACTATTCGAAATTCGAAAAGGACAAAGGTATACTGTCCACGCTCTGGCCGCTCCCTGCCGCGAAAGGCTAGAGCACAGACAGTCTCTGCCGGCGCCGAGTCGGCGCGAAATCAGCGGCGGCGACAATAATGATGTGAATGGCGGGAGGTTTGCTGTGGCAGCAAACCCGGATTGAGCAGCAAAAGAGATGCATGCTGCTTTCGCAAAGGATGAGCGAAACAAAAAGCACTTTTTGAAATGAACAGCAGCGCGTGCTTTTGGAAGTGCAGCATACGCAGAATAGTGCGGACGTTGCACTTCACCGCACGTGTTCTTGCCTGCAGCCGCAGCAAAAAAGGCCTTGTTGTCGCAGCAAAGCCTGTTCACGGGTGCAGCGCTGTCTTTGCTGGGCAGCAAAAGAGGCAGCGGAACGATACTATTCGCGATACTATTGCTGCCGCACACTTAAGGCTCGAGCACACTTTGCTGTGGCATCAAGCCCTTCTTGAGCAGCAAAATGAGGTGCACGCTGCTTTCGCGAAGGATACGCGCAGCGTACAGCAGCGCGCGCTTTTTAGCATCGCCGTTTGTGTTTGCTTGTAGGGCAAATTAACGCGGTAGCCGCGGCAGCTGCAAGAAATGTCGTTCGACAGACGTCGAACGACATTTCTTGCTGCGATGGCAAATAGGCCTCTGCTGCCGCAGCAAAGCGTGCTCACAGGTGCACTACATCACCCCAAAAGCAACACAGTCTTCTGTTGTTCCAATAGGCAGACAACACATGAAGGAGCTGTGCATAGGCGGTCTTGCAGGCAATTTCGGGAAACCAACCCTTAATGGTTTAAAGGAGAACTGCTACAACCCTCCCGTCGTCTTGTAACTCAGACTTCCGAACGCAGCCAGACGCAGGTGCTGCAGTCACAGTCTCCGGAATTAACGGGGCAGAAAATGTTACGGTTGGTCGCTTGCTTTGCAGTCTCACAAGTGGTCGTTGTTTGCCATCTCCCTACTATACATGCTTTCGTTTCGAGTATTCAATGAGTAGGAAGTGTCCGTGCCTTCAAGATTACGAGCGCAGAACAGGAATGTATTTTGGGCAACAGTTTTTAACGCTTGTTGAACCACTTCGTTCAGCAAACTCTATCGGAGAGCGAATTTGCAGTTGAGGAATGTTAGCCGCTTTAGCTCGCATTTAGCATGGAACTGTACGTACTATTTTCACACTTTCCGTACTACTAGGTTGTAACGAATTAAATGGCACTGGCTCGCGCGATTTTTTGGCGCGTCTTTACGCGTTTGATCAAGAACAAACCGTAACATGTGGCATATCATTTAGAAGCGCAAACTTTGCTCTACCGGTGAGTGCCAAACTTTCTATGTAAAAGTGTGAAAACTTTAGAGTTTTATTGACTTTTTTGCAGATGGACAAAAGGGTAATCCGAGGCATTTACTTGTATGAATTCGAGCTGGGCACTACAGCTAAGGAGGCGGACGAGAAGGTCAACGCCGCATTCGGTCAGGGATGTTCCACAATCCGGACGGCGCATCGTTGGTATCAGAAGTTCCGGAATGGAGATGAGAGCTTGGAAGAACATGAAGGTCGTGGGAGGCATAGTGATGTTGATGAGGACAAGCTGAGAGATGTGGTAGAGGAGGATCCACACAAAGGTACCAGGGAGATAGCGAAGGTTCTTGGCATCAGTCACAACACAGCTGCCCGGCATCTGAAGGAAATTGGAAAGACCAAAAAGCTGGAAAGATGGGTGCCTCACGAGCTGTCTGAGGAGCAAAGAAACCGACGATATGAGATCTCGTCCGCACTGCTTCTACGGAACGAAACGGACCCATTCCTTGATCGAATCGTAACCTGTGACGAGAAATGGATAATGTACGACAACAGGCGACGATCGGCACAGTGGGTGGACAGCGATGAGAGCCCCAAGGTTTTTGCGAAGCCGGAATTGCACCAAAAGAAAGTAATGGTGACAGTATGGTGGTGTTCGCTGGGAATTATTCACCACAGCTTCCTCCCTCCCGGTGAATCCATCTGCATTGAAATTGAAGAAATGATGAAAAAGTTGAAGGATATCCGGCCGGCCTTGGTAAACCGAAGGCGAGTTCTCCTTCTGCACGACAATGCTCGCCCCCATGTAGCACGAATGACGTTGCAGAAATTGAATGAGCTGAGCATTGAAACTCTACCACATCCTCCGTTTTCTCCCTACCTCTCCCCAACAGACTACCATTTCTTCAAGCATCTTGGCGACTTCTTGGTAGGGAAAATACTCAAATACCAACAGGATGCCGAAAGTGCCTTCGAAGATTTCGTCAATTCCAGAACTTCTGATTTTTGACTACTGGGATAAAAAAGCTTGTGCCACGTTGGCAAAGATGTGTAGAATCAGAAGGTTTTTATTTCGATTAATTAACTTGCCTACAAGCCGAGATATTGACTGTTTAAATTTACAGTGGTTCAGTGCCATTTATTTCGTTACAACCTAATAACCTAACATTTTTCCCTTTTAAGCAGGGAGATTCGAGCTCCCATGTAATTTCAATGGTCATCGTTAGGCACAGCGAAGCTTTCAACTCGCCAATGGAATATTGGATGGTTCAGCTTTCCACCTGATAACCATTGTATAATATCTCGCGTTGTAACTCAAATACCCGTTCAAAATGTCTCCCATTAGAATTCGTGCCACGTTCCTTGATAAACTTGACCTCGACCTTGATCCATCTCATAGATCAGCAAGAAGATAGCAAGAGTTGCAAGATAGACTCACCACCGGTCCCAGGACAGAGAATCCAAGTATCGGCGTGAACATGTACGGCGAGAGGATAGTAGGCTTCCCCACTAACAACCACTCAATTTGGCGTTTTGAGCGAGTTTTCTGAAACTGGTGCTGTAAACCTATTGCAGACAGCTGGAGATTTTTAAGGATATTGAGCATTCTCGTACCGTTCCATTGGCGGCTATCTCTGCTACCCGTAGCCATAGAGCCTGTTCACGCTGTGACCGAGTCTGGTTACCGTACTCATGGATGTCGAAGTCGATCTCACCGGCGTGCTCAGCGAGGCCTGTAGATAAAAACTATTTTTAAAGTTTGAACGGACTTAGAAAACGCAACGATTTCGCTGCAAAGGCAATAAAATTGTTCAGCATGACAGGCGAGAAGCAAGCGACTTCCAACTCATCTACAATTAAACCCAAATGCTGCCAAAACGTTCCTTCGAACGTGTAGATACCTTATTTTTGGGCGGGCGAAGACATGCACTTTGGAAAGTTACATACTGGGAGGGGGCTAGGATTGAAGAAATTCGTCGTAGCTCGCATACAGCCTGGCTTTTCTATTTCACTTCATTGAGCGGACTGGCTACAGAATCATAGCGACTATCGTGATTGACATTCAGAAAATTCCAGAAAGGTTGTTTCCCATTGTTCGCTGCGGAGTGACGTCATGAAATAAATGTTCAGATCCGGTCTTACTTAGATCTAACCAGATTCTCCTGATGTCGCGTCATATCGACGTGGCCATTTTCGATATCCACCGACACCATGGTCAGTCGATATGGAGGAGGGTCGTTGAGCGGTCGGTGGCGGATCGCGACTCTTCCACCGCCGCTACAGGAGAGCACTGGGAGACGGGATCAGTTCCTGCACGAGCACCTTGGACGCACTACACCCTGGAGTCCCTTCCCTAGCCGAGTTGTGCGCTCGAAGAGCGCACAACCCATCTCCGGTATCCCCCTCAGCGACGAAAGCATTCTTGGCACGAGCCGCCTGGATGCCCCACACCCCGGAGTCCCTTCCCTAGCCGAGTTGTGCGCTCGAAGAGCGCACAACCCATCTCCGATGTCCCCCTCAGCGACGAAAGCAGTCTCGGCACGGATTGATGTGCAAGTTTGCGTGGTACTCCAGCAGGAGCTGGCATATTGCCAGCGGAGCAAGTGGTTAGTTCTAATGGCTATCTTCAGATCCTATGCAGACTAAGAATTCTAAGATTAGTGGATTTTGCTCGCTATATCTAGGAACAGTACTAGTGCTCAACGCAACCGAGAGTAAACAAGTTTTTTTTGGATTCGCAGGTATGCAGTTGAGTTGTTGAAGAGACCAAGATGATCGTGACCAAGATGCCAGGATATCGGACACTTGTAGAGAATGGGGCATGGTACTCAGTCGCCACGATAATCGTATTTTCGTTATGGTGGGCTCATGTGTATGAGAAACACATGACGTCAGCAACCATTTGGCGAATACAGGCGACAGTGATCGTTCTACGCTTCCAGGGCGTGGTCTCTTTTCATCCATAATCACGACCATTGCGAATGGTCACTGTCCGTGACAACTTCCTTAATGAGACCAAAATGAGTACCAAACGGATACTGCCAAAATGTAATCGCAACTCAACGATACATTCTACCCGCCATGTTTTTCAAACGTCAGTCGGCCCTAATCTCGTAGTATCGACTGCGCTGGGGTCATCCGTAGATAACGTGATGGGACCCAGCTTCTATATATAGATTATTTGACTTCTTTGGTTTTGCATTATGCATAGTTGTCTATATGCTAACAGAAGATAAGCTAGACAACTGATTAAGGACGACGCAGATCCGTGTGGGCTGAAGCTTAAGTTTGGTACTAGTATCACGCGAGTGGAATGAAAACAGAATGGCGACAGGAGAGCCAAAGTAGGAGCACAGGGCTCGGAGTAAGTCAGTTCTAATCGGGTTGCTATGGGTGTAACCCCATTCTAAATAAAAATGTCTAAACATCTTTCCGTAGTCATAGGAATCGCAGAGCTAGCGCGCAATAGGATCCCAGCTTCCGATGAACCGCAAAACTTATCTTCGCAGCTGCACCAGGTCATGCCGATGCACCGACGCTTGAGAAGCTCGGGAGTTATCTTATGGTCCTTGTATCTCTCGCCTTCAGCAACTACGAAGCGGCGTGAAGCACCGGAAGAGGACCATGAGGCCTGAGCCGGCTGCTGCTATCAGCGTGGACCGGTTAAGATGAATACCTTACTACAGGGAATGTTTTACACTAAAATACACAAACAGTTCGAGGTGTAATAGCATAACATCTAATATTACACATGGTTAGAAAGCAGAGAGTGCGGGTTCCCTTGTCGCAAGGGTTTTGGTCGTAACCATGTAAGAAAACCAGGCGTTGGTTATGTGAAGCTTTTAGTTTCGGCTTTGAGGCTCAATAAAACTGTATTATATTGTGGATACTTGATTTCTCCCTCAAGTCATACCGTTCCTCACGGAACACGGAAGAGTCGCGAGAAGGCGAGAAGGGCTAAGAAGGCTCTGGTGCTCCAGCTGGAGCATAGATAAGATCCGATCAATAGACAGCAGCTGAACATCAATATCAACATTATAGCAACCTATAATCTTTGTATTTTTGCAATGCTGTATTACAGTTGCATCTTTCCTTATCGTGGAAACATTTCATCTGCTAACAATTTCCTTCTTGAGCTAGATAACCGTGGTGTCATAGGGGACAAGGACCAACATCTCCCATCTGGCTAAACCATCGCCTCACATCGACGCCGTGCCCCGCTCCATGTGCCCGATGGCTTCGGCCGGTGTGACATAGACGGTGAATCGGGAGCATGGGTCCCTTGACTGGGTGTCCCACCTGGTGGTCCTCAAATCTTCCATGAGGCGAGAAGAGGTCTCTTCCAGAATTGCTCACCACTGCATATGTGGCCACCCATCAAAACAAAGCAATAAATTAAGAGCAAGAGGTAAGAGAACTGCCTTCGGTTTTGTGAAGATCGTCGAGCTGATTCGTCTCCAAGAAGGTGAATCCTCGTTTTTTCAAGTCCTTCTGTTGCAGAGGATCGAATGTCTCTTCAAGATTTTTGAAGATACGTATCATTCTTTCGGTGACTTCTTGCAGCTCTCCTTTCATACCAAAAAGCTCCGTGCTTGACAACATCTGCAAAGTAAGACAACGTTAGGGAGAGAAGGACACGACACAACACAAATGCCTTCTTCAAAGAGATTTTAAGGCAAAAGCGGGATAGCAACGGCTCTCTATCTAAGACGAAAAGTTTGGGGATAGTGTGCATGCTCGTGCTAATCTCTAAACGCTCGAATGTCTCTTGCTCTCCCCCACGTTTCAAATTTCGCACGCTGCTTTCAAACGTTGTCACGTCATCAATTGTTCCGAAGCAGCGCGCCTAAGCTTGGGGGTCTGTTCGTTTTCCTGTCATCTCCAATTCATTAGTCGTCGAGGGCCCCAATAAACCGTTTTTTCGCTCTACTCAAACGGTCCACTGCTGGACCATTACAGTGGCTGTTCAATCATTCAAGTCATTTAATAATCGAATTTTTGGATACATGAATTAATTTTGAACTATACAGTTAACAGCCATAAAGCCCATAGCTCCGAATTTTTTCTAGACAACTGCTTTAGAGTGCTGAAGGCGAGGAACCTCTCCATTAATCACTAACGTACTTTCGTGGCGTCGTCGATGATCTGTCGTGCACCGGCTGTCTCCATGATCATCTCCAGTACATCTTCACGGTCCTTCTCAGTCATTCCTGTGGCTTCGAGCAGCTTAAGGATAATTCTAATTGATTATTCTATAAACGGTGGATTATTCTTCTGTTCACCCTTCACGACCCCCCTCCCTAGGTGGCTATACCTATCGAATCGGTCAGAGATGGCCGAATGGCCGGTGCACAAAGATGCTTTGATTGACTGAATCGTTCCTTCTCATTCCGCCTAACTTTTGACTAGTACCAAAACGTTGTGCCACCAGAAAAGAAAAGGATGAGGAACGTCGAACAGAATTTTGGTATCTTGGGACTTGTATTGGATATCAAGAGCACAGGGGACCTGCACACCTTTCCATCGGTTCCAGCATCCGAGCTCGGTTCCACACATATTCTTGATGCGGTCGATCTTTCTTTATGCCTTAATGCGACCGCGAAACTTGTTCTTTGACTTAATTGTTAGCTGTCTCTCTGTATGGCTTGTTTCTGCAGGCTCTTCAGAAATCACCTTAGGAATAGGCAGCAGTTGATCTTCGGTATCATCCTTATAAAAGGACAGAATCGATGGCGACAGCGATCCCCTTACATCGGCTTTGTCAGGCATTATAGACGCAAATCGAGGGCTGAAACCAAAATCAACTAAACAATGAAGGAGCATAAGAACGCAAACAAGAAAAGCGAGACGTTTGAGATTTTTCAAAGCTTGCTTAAACGAAATTGCACGTAATCGCGAACCCACCTCAAAAACTTGATGTTTGATGAGTCGCCAACTTCCTTTGACTTTCCTTCAAATGTGTGGATAAGCTTGTAGGCTTCCTCCACGATTGGAGGTATGACGCTCTTAAAAAGACATAACTTAGCCTAGCAATTTTCTAAAACAATTTTTGGTACCTATTGTGTTTCTTTGTTTCTTTTCTTTACTGGGACGGGTTACATCACGGAGTCTCAACAAGGAGTCAAAGCGAATACTGAATAGTGGGTAGTTGGTTCTTTCAGCACTCCATCTGACTGGCGCTTACCTTGCCTCGCCCCATGCACCTGGTCGGACGGAAGCCTGACAGTTACCTAATTTTCTAACATAACAATAATAATATTGTTCATATCTGTATGCTTTTGATATGGCACTTCTGGCACCTATAAAGCGAAACTGAACACCACTTTACATTCGGTACTAGGCTTAGGGTTGGGGGAATTATTTGAATTCTATATTCACTTTTCAAACATTAATTTTTAACAACAACTTTCCCCATAAAGTGGGAACTTGGAAATTCAGTCTGACTAACCACAAGAAGAAAAAGCGTTAGTATTAACTCACCACTTCAAAACCACGTTACCTCCCGTAAACTATTGTAAGACCTACAGAAATTTTCAGACTCCCAATTAATAAAAATATCAGCCTTTCAAATGATAATCCTACGTTAAATTTGGTTGAGTTCTTAAACCGAACATCACTCACTGAGCTAATATAAACTACCGCAACATCAGAAATGGAAATTTGATCAGCTCCCCAAATAACAGTTATAGGCAGCGTTTGCATCCAAATTTTAATGCACAGGCTCCATCATTTCCTTTTGTCAGTACACCAACTAAACATAAGGTAATCAAGTGACATTTCTAAAAAGAAGGTAAGATTTGCGCTCAGCACCCAAGTTCAGCTTTCGGCGAGGTTGAAATTTTAAGATTTTGCAACCATTTGAGTCACGACAGTTCGATTGTACCGGACTTTCCACTACTCAGGTGAATGCACTTTCAGAGTAAGCAAGATCATTGGAGTTTCTGAGATGAAAACATCCGTTATTGATCTTTGCGAGAAGCTGCTGTAACTGGAAAACTATACGAAGAAACTAGAAGTATTTCAAAGAATGTTGAACTTAAAGCTATTATTTATGTGGATCCAGGACTTAGGACTTTTCGGAAATATTTATGCTAGACAGATTTTTGTACTAGTGTCTATTTCATTTTGTGAAATCACTTGCCTTTTCACCTTTTGACTTTGTTGGCCTGTCATTGTCCAGGACTAGGTCGAACATTCGGAAATCGTACACCTGAAATGAGCGCAGCAGTTGGAAGTCAAGTACCAATATCTCTGAACAGCAAATGTTCAACTAACCTTTGCTCCAGGTTGTTTGGCGCTTTCGTCTAGTGACTTCTTGATTTTCAGAAGGCTTTTATAGCTATTGGCCCACTTAGATGCTCTGAAAAACCATGATTTTGATATGCTAGACAATACAAAAGTCCTATTTTTGTTCATGTATGTAACATTGACCTAGCCTGTCTTTGCTTCATGTTGGTTACTCTTGTAAAAAACAAAACATCGACTTGTAAAGAAATATATCTTTTAAACGCTGTATTGTGCACATTTTCTCCGCTCCTGTGATATCCTGTTCACTTACTATATTGTTAGTGAGTTTACAACGCTGTTAGTGTGTCATGCTAAGCTGATTAAGTCGTGGCTGGTGTCATTAACTGAAGCGTCCTGTTTTAGCCGGCAGGTCGACCAATGTGGGAGAAAAACGTGGTGTTTCCTCTGTAACAGTTTTCGGACGTCAGGCTGTTCTTCCACCTGCTCACTCAAACTGCCTTTGTCCATGCTTGAATTGTGTGTCGGTCGACTGCTATACAGGGTGCGGCAAAATTTCCCGTGCACCTGAACATTTTAAATTTTTTCGTTTTTTTTTCAGAAATGTTTCTGCTTTACTCGCCTGAGATATGTTGACTGAACACTGTGGAAACCATACGTATTTGAACTCAAAGGGTTAGCCATCGGCGGATGACGAAAAGGGGAATGGGGAGATGTGATGTGCTGCAAGGAATCACGGTGGGACGCGCCTGAGATGTCCTCTTTAGCGATGAAAAGATTCTCACGTTGAATCCAGCCTTCAACTCCCAAAATGAGAGGATTGCCGGGGCTCGCTCGCTGTTGCTACCGCCGAAAGACGACTTCAGAAAAGTGCGAAACAGCCTCACTCCATTGTGGTTTGGGCAGGAGTCACATCTTCAGGAAAAACTTCACTTGTCTTCGTCGAAGCTGAGGTGAAAATCAACGCAGCGGCTTACAAGGATATCCTAGAAAAAGTTCTTAAGCCGTGGGGTGATTCCCACTTCGGAGAAGCCTACAGGCGTTTCAACAAAATTCTGCTCCAGCACACAAAGCAAAGGTAGTCCAGGACAGGTGCGCCGAGCAACTGCCTGACTTCATCACACACGACGAATGGCCCTCCATTTCTCCGGACTTAACCCAATGGATTACTCTGTGTAGGCTATCTTAGAGAAAACAGCTTGCTCTACCAGACAGACACCCAAATTTGGACTCCCTTAAAGAAGCGCTTTTGAAATCCTGGGACGAAATTGATGAACCGTCCCTGCGTGCCACATGCGAAGCCTTTGTCGAACGTCTGAAGGGTGTAGGCTGAAGGCGATCATTTCGAAAACTGTTAGCATGCTTTGAATTGCCATGATTGTAGTAGATAATTTTGGTTGTTAGAACTGATCTGTGAAGTTTGATTTTAAAATGCCATTGAATTTTTAGTGCACAGGTAATTTTGCCGCACCCTGTAATAACCTCAAAGTGTTCGAAGCACCATTTGCCTAGATTTGAATGTCGCTCGTCGAAAGATAGGTAAATCAGGGAAGAAGACGGAAACTGCTCGAAATTCCATATGTGGATGAACGCGGGCACGACAATGCAGGAGCTGCTACTGCAGTGTGAGGGATTTCGGACACCTATATTCAGGAAAGAGCGCATAAAAAGTTCAACGATAAATAAACGTGATAGATCTAGACTCGAATGCTGAAAAAGTCTGAACCAAATGAGGTCTTTGCAAAGATTTTTTTCTATTGACTGCTTCCAAACTGTGCACAGAAGTTGTAATACTTACTATTTTTTTACTTATTTCTGTTTGTTTTACTGTTGTGTAATGTGGAGATTTTATGAAATCAAATGAAATTGTTATAGAAGAACGTTCTTGTGGACCACGCTAAATGTCTATACTACAGGAAGTTCTAGCTAATGCACTATATTGAGGAATGAAGTATCTGTGCAAAATGAAGTCATTTTTGAGGCACCTGGCACTCTCGGCAGGTTCAAAACAAGTAGATTCCAACGTGGCCGTCAGAACTACTCCCACAACAGAATTATTGTTTTCAAAAAAAAATTACCCATCACTACTCGTATCGTCATCTCCGCGGACCATCGTTTTGACTAAGCGCGTCACACGGCTCACCACTGACTTGCCCGCATGTGACACCAAAGAGGGTGCCTTCCTCATGTTGACCACCTCGAAAAAATAGATGAAATTTCGAGAGCAGCAATGAGTGTAACGCTACTTTGACAAAGCCATAGGCGAAAGGAAATCAGTGCCTGAAATCCATTCGAATCACTTTTGCTGATCTGGTCAGTCACAAGACGGTGAAGACTTCGTTTCACACGGCCACTGGAGCGATGTCGTCTGCGCGCCGCTTTTACCTTCCTTATGATCACCTGAAATTGGGAGCGTTTTGGGGTGAAAAATAGACTTTTACTCATAAATTGTGTGGCTCCTACATCACACCACAAGCCTAGGGTGGTGCAATATAGGAGCCAATAGTGTGTTGCAGATAAGGATAGTGGATGAAACAAGTGGAAGGAAGGACGGGCACAGAATATAAAAGTGCCTTGTCGCTGAAAGAACCGCAAGATTCTGGCATTCTTGATTCATCTCTAGTATTCCTGGTTGAGAAAAAGTCAATAGTTGGTATCCGGAGCCGATATCTCCTACGACTTGCAGTGTTGGCGGGCCACTGCTCTTCTTCATCAGTTACCCATCATTCTTTATCCATCACCCTTTATCCCATCATTCTTATACCACTTCCTTACTCTTATTCTCCCGAAACTCTTATTCTTCTTAGTGACTTCCATTTTCCGTTTAAGAAGAGTAACAATGATGGCTAGTTTCGATTAGTTGAATTTTTTTAACACTCGTTTTCTGATGTGCTGTGTTCTTGTTAAATGTGCGCACACATTGTGCAATAAACAAGTAAATAAATAAATAATAAATAAATAAATAAATAAATAAATAGCTTGCTTGAATTTTCTTAAAGTTTCTGTTTAAGCCAAAAACCTTCAACAACGTGCCTGCCGACTGTACACTTCCGCTCGAAAGGTGTTCTGCCTTTTTGCTCCTGTTTTTCGATGCCACACAAACAACACGTCTTCCTTGCTTTTAACTCCTTACCCTTTCCTCATTCCTTCCTTTTTTCGTTAAAGTTAGCAAACGAGAGATAAGTGATGTTTTGCTGTTTGTGTTCACAATTTCCAGCAGACGATTCCTTCATTTCTCGCGAATTTTGCACCCGTTCGGTAACTTTGATAGCCTCATTCGGCAGTATTCCATATTTCAATCAAAAATAGTTTGTACAAGCTTACAAAGTTACCATTTCGGCCAATGAAAATCAAAAAGTTTTCAACTGACCCTATATTTCTGTCCGAATTTCCTCTTCAGGTATTGTCCGCGAGTGAGCCTGTTCTTCACGATCAGATTCAGCGGTTTTCTTGGCTTTCCTTTCAGGGTAGGTTTTGGTTTTCCAGTTCGAATATTTGAAAGCCTGCGACGTTGAGGTTTTGGCCTTCGATATTTGTGCAGGCCACCGAAAGTATTCCTTGATTCTTGAACGAAAGATGGAGCTTCTTCTGTTGCCAATGGAGAGGTGTAGGCTCTGAAACACTTATTCATTGACTTATCTTTGAGAATGGACAAACAGCTATAATAGCTATTTGGAGCTATGTACATATTTTAAGAGCAATAACAAATAGCAATAATTTTCGAGGTCCAACTCTCTAGCACCGAGATGCGTCTGGAATCGTAAGCAAGAAAAACAATAGAAGCTTTTTTCAAGCAACTGCCTCAGCTCTGTCCCCTTTTTCTAGGCCAATCCCACTAATCAGGACCAATGCCTAGGTCCGCCTTGTACAGATCTTCTCCCAGAATACTCCTCTCCAAATTGTGGAAGACATCATATATACGAAATGGCCGAAATGATGGAGAACGATGGCAAAGGAACCTGCCTCGTTCTCGGATTCGACAACGCCATGTGGTCGAGTCGTTGTCGCTCGTTGTCAAGATGTTCTTTGGCTTCAATAAGGCACCTAGCAGCGCTAACAATATCCCTCTTGTCGGCGATTGCGTTTAGACATCGCAGAAATTGGCGTCGATTCTCTAAAAGCGACGACCTTGAGTGATTTTTTTTGAAAGTCCAAGGAATTCAGAAAAACAGCTCTGAAAAAGCTTACGGAAAGCTACAAAAGTAGAGTAACATAGTAAATGGTGCTTACTGTAGTCCAACTTCGGCAACACTTCCTTCCCCATCTGTCCCATTATAGCTTTCAATGAGTGTAGATACCAGTTGTAGTGGATGGTATGCACCTTCTCATAGCCCTCCTTGTTCAGCCTGACTTTGTCGAAATTCCTCCCATTCGCTAGCCTGCTTTCACCTGAACCATTGCGCATTAACCGATTAATTCCAAGCGCTTTATAATGCTTGCTTAACGTTCTTGAAATTCTGTTGGTGCCACGTCTATGAATAACGGGCGAAATGATATGTTACTCGTCATCCTTGTATAATGTGGAGAATAAAGAGTGGAAGTCGACGTTCATCAATCCCTTTGTGGGATGCGCCGCATGTTCTACTTCAACGGAATATCGTGGTATCAATTTGTCTGCGTATTTAGTCACACAATGACTTACGATGGCCAGCCGATGGAGACAATTCAGTGTGTTACTCTCCCGAGACAAGTCTACTACAAAATCGTCGACTCCGGAGGGATGGAATAATTGGTTGATCTGAGAGGGTAATCCGAACCATGAACCTAGAATCGGGTGCATTCACTAACCGCAAATTCTGCACCTCGCGCTATCATGCGCCCTCGATATAATGTCAAGGGATAAGTAACGAATCTGTATGCTTGCCCAACATGTACCATTTCAAGGGGGATTATGTGAAAAGCACAACTGTGAAAAGGATTATCAAATCAATCTGTATAAAATGGATGAAAGTATAGTTGAAAGAGTGACCGGTTCACCGATAATGAAACTCTTCGTTGGGGTCCCGCCTTGGTCAACCGGGTCACCGGCCCTTTCAGATCGGGCGTAATGGCGTCAGATTTGGCTGCCGTATCGGACTAAATTATTCAACAGGCGGCCACCGAAAGCAATGGTAAAAGCTGCATACGCATTCCAAATAACGCCCACGATATCGATATAGAAGCAGAATGGTGGCACATTCCACAGAATGATAAACTAATGTCGTCCTATCCTTTATCATTGTAACGTGAATCACAAGAAGGCACAAGTCGCGAGGGCGCACAGCAGGGAGTGCGGTAACGGACACAGCATCGACCGTGATCGCGCACGGTGGCACAGGCAGTGCTCAGCTTTGCCGTGATTGGCTGCAGCGACTACGGTAGGAGCAATGACGCGTTGCGACATCCCTGCTCTGCGCCGACATACATACCATATATCAATAAGAGTATTATGTCCATGGAAAATTGACCAATCAGTGTCGATCAGTTTTTGCTTTAAGCTGACCATTTGATTGAAGTCACACGGTTATAATGACCGCTGGATAGGGGCAGAACAAGTTGAAAATTATGAGAGTTTTTGGTTAGGTTTTTCGATGCGTCGAGTTTCGTTGAAATAATATAATTAGCATTTCGCATTACATACAAGCGCGTGGTAGCGCAGTCGGAGGAGGCGCAGCCTCTCACGTGCAACCGATACCAGGTTCCTTATTCGGATTTCCCGCCCACGCCATCCAAGCATTCCATCCCTCCGGGGTCGGCGAATTGGTACCAGACTTTTCTGGGAAGGATAAGGCACTGACTTGTTCATCAGCTGGGCACCGCGAGTCATTGTATAGGCCGAACACGTTCGTATTGGCTCTACGACACAAAGCAACTGAAGCCTGGTGGCTCAAGTGATTGTAGGTTGTTGGCAACTGATGTTTCCCCCTTTCTACCCGTTAATCGCGGTCTGCTGAAGAGATTCGAAGTAAAGTCAGCAGCAAAGTCGCGTTCTGCGTGCGTTTCCGCTTTTCAAGGCGTTAATACATTACTTTTGGGATCAGCCACGTATCCAAAGTTTACAGAATTGGACCTTTAGACTACCGTGTTCGGCCGAAGCATTGATTTCCGTTTGCCAGGCGAAAAGCAAGGCAGTGTTCCATCCTTCCGATGTGGTCGTCCTAAGCGCGATTCATATCAAGAGAGGCAAATATGTTCAACGCCTTTTGTTTGTTATCTACGCCATGGCTCCGAGCAAATAAATTAACGTTAAATCATAAAAGTTGGGAAGCTTGGAATTTTTTGGGCAATGCGGATTGGGGGGGACTATTGCAAAGACGAGCCTTTCACTTTTTCTTACTTACTTTTCTTACTTTCTTACTCACTTGTTAGGTTCACTGTTCTAGCTGCTGTCCACTGCAGGAATGTGTCGTCTAGAAAAGCGAAACATTCAATCCTTCGTAAATTATACATTGAAAATATCCGCAGAAGTACTCCACAACCCGTATTGCGGAGAGCTTTTTTCAAACTTCTGGCCTAGAGTTTTATTTGGATCCTTGGAGACTTGATACAAAGGCTGCGCAAAACAGTTCGCCTCGCACTCATCTGATACAGAGAGCGAGAGATAAGGCCTTTCAGTAGACGGAAAACTGTAATAACACCCATAGCATCCACTTGAGGCTTGTAGAAAATGACTTGAATGAATTGAAAATTTTATTGAAACAATGGCAAAGGCAAGGCAGATAGGCGTACCTGTACAAACAAATCCGGACAGCAACAATAAAGGAAGTAGTCGAATACGCATTCACCTGATGAAACTGGAAAGCACGTGGTGAGATGTTTTCTGTCAACTTCAAACTTTTGTTCTACCGTAATCGCCAACATAACACAGAATTTAGTTAACGACACATAGACTCTAGCAACAGTCAATGAACTACTCAGGCCAAGCCACGCAATTGCTTTGGCTGGGACCTTTTCTGAACTTGGCCAGCGTTGCCAAAATTGGCGTTGAGGACGAACGCCTACAAGCGTAGTTTTCCGATTAATTAAGCGTAGTGCTGACTAACTCCATAGAGAATTACACGGCTAGGAGTCAAAATTGTGCTGAAAATCTTACTCCACAGGGAGAATTCGAGCTCGCATCTCTTTGCAACACACGTTTTTTTTTCGCTGCACTACGAGAGGCAGTCTTTCGTGAACGACTACCATTTGATCAGAGTTTTTCCTAATTGTATAGAAGCATAAATATAAAAGTCGACGGTAATCAACCAGTCTACGGGAAGCGCCACGTATGCTGCTCCTATGAGATATCAGGAAGGCAAATTGAATGCGCATTATTTATTTAATCATTTACTCATTTTTAAGGTGCGCCTCAAATAAAAAAGAGCGAAAATTCAGTAACCTCTAGAGACATTCTGAATAAGGATTATAGCAAACGAATTTCCAACGCAGTCATACGAAATGAGAAAGTTATATAATTAGTTAGAGCTGGCCTACTTCGAATGTGTACGTGGAAACGTTGGACTGTAGCTGAACCTTGCGAAGATGATGTTCTCGAGAAACGTGTGAGTTTCTGTTACCCCATTCTCACTCAACGGAGAGAACATCCCCCTCCGTCAACCTCAGTCGCAAGGTGAACATGCCCAAAGACCTGGTGCTGGAGCTGGGCAGGAGGAGACGAGCAGCTTGGGGAGCTTTCAAGGGCCTCAAAGAAGTCGTGAAGAAGACGAAGCACGTCCAGCTCCGTGGCCATCTATTTGAGCCCGGAGTTCTTTCCTCACTAATATACGCCTCAGAGGCCTGAGCTATAAGAAAGCAGGATGAATACACGATCAGCGTCGCGCAGCGAGGAATCGAGAGGAGGATGCTCGGAGCGACGCGATTCACGCAAGCCAGAGAAGGCTTCCGGAGTTCCGAGCTTTCACAAACGAGTGACACTTCATCGTGAAAGCCGTCGAGGAGAGGATCCATTGGAGTACTCTGGCACGCGACAGGGACGAATGGAGACACTGCTGGCACCAACTCGAGCAACTCGATGATCAGTGCAGGGCAGGTGATACAGGTGACACTAGGGAAGGGTCTCAGGCGAATGTTTCAACGATGAAAATGATTACCACAGAGGGAGCATCTCTAGCCTT
Source organism: Heligmosomoides polygyrus bakeri (assembly GCA_947359475.1). Lineage (NCBI taxonomy): Eukaryota > Metazoa > Nematoda > Chromadorea > Rhabditida > Heligmosomidae > Heligmosomoides > Heligmosomoides polygyrus. The sequence continues at coordinate 16,533,528 of OX375866.1, read as the reverse complement.
CAACTAAGGCTACATAAGGATACAGGTGGTCTCTCAAAGAATGAGGAGCGTAGCAGCGCAGCCGGAGGAGGTGTCGGCTGTAGCATGTACATGATTCCGGGTTCTTGAATCGGGTGCCAGCTGGCATTATATCCTTGTATCCCTCCATGGTCGGTGAATCGGTGCCAAACTTGTGAGAGAAAGATGAAACACTGGGTTATTCATCGTCTGGGCACCACAAGCCGCTGTGTAAACCAAGGACGCAAACAAATTGCCTCTGCGACATCGCATAGAAATAGAATACGAAGCGCATCCCGCACAGAGAATAAGTACTGCTAAAAGCAGGCAAATAATTACTAGCCAGAAACTCGACTGTTATAAGGCAACACGGCTAAGCTCACCAATGACAATTGTTATTAAACGAGGCTCACGTCCGCTGCGTGCTGCGAACTGTGGAAACATGAAGAATTCCTAGCGTCCTCAATCTACTATTCACACATGTTTGGACGCTCCAGAATTTCCATTCTGTTGCCAGAAAAAACTTATCTCGTATTCCATTGGTAAACAACGAGGTGGAAGGAGACAACCGCTTTGGTCAATCCCTTTTGAGTCCGTCGCATATATTTCTTCCACGTCATTTAGCATGAACAATAAATAAGCTTAGGCCTAGTCTCACCATTATTCTATTCGATACTTCAAACAGAGTGACAAAAATCTTGTTGGTCTGACTAGTCGCAGAATCGAGCATGATCTTATACCGAAGAAGGGCCTCACGCTCGGTCTTATGAACACGATGTCGTCAATGAAGCGAAGATGGTGCGGCTGCCGGCCGTCGACCTTTATCCCATGTCTTCCCATTATAGTCAGCGCCTGTCGTTTTTGAGTGTGGCGCTGCAGAGCTTCGGGGATATGGTATCCCCTTGCCGAACCCCTCTCTTCACGTCGATGACCGTCGTAGTAGAATGGTAAAATCCTAGTCGTGAATCCTATGTACAGCTCTCGAAGGATTCTGATGTACTGATTAGGAACGCCTTGAGTGTGCAGAGCTTCGACGTCCGCTTCAGTTTCGACGGGGTCGAATGCCTTCTTCAGTTCGATGAACGTAAGGCACAGCGGGCTTGTACTCGCGGCACTTCGATGAGCTTCGCAATGGTGTGTATGTGGTCGATAGTGCTGAATCCTCTCCGAAATCCTGCTTGTACGCATGGCTGTCCTTCGTCCAGCGTCCTGCTGATCCTATTCAGGATGACTCGACTGAACAGCTTGTAGACTACGGACAGCAGGCAGATCGGGCGATAGTTGCCAATGTCGTGTACGTCTCCCTTCTTGTACAGCAAGACGGTCCTGCTGGTCTTCCACATAGATGGAACCTTGCACTCCGACAAGTAGCGTGTGAAGAGCCGCGTCAAGGTGTTGATGAACGTTGGCGGAAGATTCTTCAGGTGTTCGGGTCTGATCCTGTCAGGACCGGGTGCTGTACGTTTCTTCACCGATGAGATGGCGTGTTGGATCTCGTAAGGTAGGAGGGAAGGCACGGCGCAACCATCCTGCGGTAGATGGCATGGGAGTAGGTGGACGTGGCTATCGAAGAGATTGAAGTAGAAGTCGTTAGTCTTCTCAATTGCTTTTCTGAATGAGGTGAATGGTCCATCAAGACCTTAGAGAGCGGTCGTGTCGGTCTTGAAGTTGGCGAAGTTCCTGTTTAGTAGGCGCCGTTTAGCTCTCAATCTTCTGCGGTTATTTGGCTGCACCCCTGCAGAGTGCGTAAAATAAACAATTTTAGACAATTTGACACACAATGTAGGCCAGAATGGTAACATGGTACGGATTAGTAGCGAAGGGTAATCCTTTGCCAGATAACATACGAGTGAACCACGAATTTTTACGTTTACATAGACATAGAACGATGGAGGTTGGTGGAAAAACGCATCTTAGTAAGAAAATCTTGGACGGCGAAGTCTTTCCATGTCTTTCCATTCTATATCGCGCATGACGTTCTCGAGGAATGCTCTGAACAACTCCGGGATACGTTTCATGTTCAACTGTCGTTGAACCTTGTTCTTTATTTGTGCTGTAAGATTTTGTGTAAAGCTGTTGAGCCAAGATTGATATATTTCTTTATTCTGCTTACGTTTTGGCTCAGTCGCTTTCTTCAGAGCCTGGAGAAGGCAAAAGAAATTGGGGAAAAGTTGGCGGGGGTATGGTTCATACTTGCCGAACCCATCTCTTCACGTTGACAACATCTTCGTTGTAGAAAGGTGAGATCTTCGTCCTAAATCCGCTTTGGAATGACTCTAATGCCCTAAGTAGGAACGCCCTGAGTGAGCAGGGCTTCGTGGACCGCTTCAGTCTCGACGGAGTCGAATGCCTTCTTCAGGTCGATGAACGTAAGGCACAGCGGCAGCTTGTACTCTCGTTACACTTCGATTTGCTTCGTAATATGGTGCATGTTGTCGACCGTGCTGAATCCTCTCCAAAATCCTGCTTGTCCGCATGACTCTCCTTCGTCCAGCGTTCTGCTGATCCTATCCGGAATGACTCTGGTGAACATATAGATTTTTGAAAGGTACCAGTAAAACATCATCAAGCACCAAATTCGATATTTTAGGGTGTTCTATTGGTTCTGCGATTACTCCAATAGGCAAATTCTTCCCTGATTTTTTGTTAAGCACGAGTAATATAGGCGTTCAAAACGATAAAACTGTCTCTAATCTGCACGCGAGCTTGGTTGAAGCATGACACTACAGAATTGGAGGTTTGTTAGCAGAATTTCCAAAATTTTAAAGCATTATTTATGTTCAAAATCCTTTTGAATCAAGGTGGTGCCATTGTGAGACTTATTATTTTATGTTACTGCGCACGAGCACTTTTCCTTGCTGCATGCTAACGTTTTTTGGCCTTTCCACTAAAGAGAAAACCAAAAGTGTCTAATGAAGCGCCAGGTTGTAGTGCGGAAACAAAATGAATCTTTTCCTATGTGAGGATACAGCTTGGCTGGATAATTTTGATACCTCAAACCTGTTAAATTACAGGGAATTCATTAGAGCGTCCCTTTTGCTTATTTCTCTTGACAATCTCTATTCTGAGCGTGGTCTTCCATCACTTTAAGGTTTCTGATCTCTTTAGTTCAAAGTGCTCGTGCCACCACCGTCGCGCTGCGTTTTTGACAACTTCTTTCTTACGCAGCACTCCAACGTCGATTTAGTTCTGTACTATCATTTCCGCGATTAACGCTAACGCCCATTAGAGCTCTGTAACACGAAAATCACACTTTTCGGCTTTTAAATAACTTGAATTTTTACTTTTACAAATAAAATAAAAATTATATTAATTTTTACAAGTCTCGTTAAACACGTTTAAACCAACATGTTTTTCTCCACTTGGTCAGGTCAATATTCAGATGAAGGCAGAAAGATTCGCTTCTTCAAGGCTTTCGGTCCAACCCGAAACATCATTGCGTTTGTTTGCGCAGAAATTAAAAAGCACCCATTCCAGGGTATGTCTGGTATGGTGCGTAGTGTATTGTATATCTGAGCTTCGTATTGCGCTTGTCTGGTTTTCTCTACCTCGTTTCTCTAGTAGAGATTAGCACGGCACAGTTAGAACTAGCAGGATCTCACCGATATCTCTAGGGTCGAACAGCAATAAGAGTTTGGTAATAAGAGTTTTGGGGCGCGTGGAGCGCAGTCGAAGGAGGCGCCCGCTGTAGCCTGCACCCGATACCAGGTTCCTGGTTTGGATTGCTCGCCCAGGCCAACCAAGCCTTCCATCCCTCCGCGGTCGGTGAATCGGAGACTTGTCTGGGAAGGATAAAGCACAGACTTGTACATCGGCCACCGCAAGTCATTGTATGGCCAAACACGCATTCATCACGCCTCCACGACATCCCGTAGAAGTAGCATGCGTGGCGCATCCCAAAGAGGATTGAATAACGCCGTCCTTTGTCCTTTATCCTTTAATAAGAGTTTAGAATAAGAGACAAGCTTATAGCCCATAAGCTATTACTTGACCCCCTTAGAAAAAAATAGGGACAAACTATGCTCCCTATGTCAACAACAAATGGAACTAAGAAAGACGACTGCAGATATTGGAGTGTTGTAGGGCACTACACAATACCGTCGTAATTTTAAACAAAGGACTGGTAACAAACACTTGAATTCGAGCACTAACTGAATTAAAGCTATGACAGACATTGGAGAGAACACGAAGTTTTTTTCAGATGCATATCATCACTGGAGATAAGATGAGCAGGCTGAAGGGCAGTAGCAGTGACCGCGAATCAGTGAGGAGATTTGCGGATTATCCCGACCCATGATCAGCGTCATCAGCATTGTTGCAAACGGCGGCCGGTGAAAGGTGAGAGAAACTCGGCACGTTTCAATTCCAATCCGATCATCTCCGCATCAGGACGACACTCACGTCATCAGCATTGACAGCCCGCAAGCATAAATCATTATGGCGATCCGTTTTTATTGGAGATTTCACTGCTTGCGTTCCCTTGATGTCGCAAGGGACTTCAGCGGAACGGGCTGTAGTAGATTTGAAATGCGAAGAGTGTGCAAGGGCAGCACATAAATAAAAAAGGGTATATGTAGAACGGCGTTACGCAATCCCTTTTGGGATGCTCCACGCACTCTGCATCTATAGGATGTCCTGAAGGCGGGTTGAATATGTACAGGGTGAACCAAAATAATGTGGACAAGATTTTTTCGTCATAATTATAAAACAGCTAACAATTCGAGAAAACGTCAACTAAATTACAACAATACAAACATTAGGGTATGTCATGTTCAAGTGGTTTCGTAGTGGCCTTCCTTGGAGCGGATGCAGAGGGCCAAACGTTTCGCGAATTTTTCGACGATGGGCCGCAGGTCGTACCTGGGAACAGATTCTGTTCACGGATGAGAAGCTGTTCACGGTGGAGCAGGCGCGCCATCGCCAAAATGGTTGGATGTGGTCTACAGAGGCTCCGAGCACCTCTGCTGTCGTCCAAAACCCACAATCTGTCATTGTTGGGGGCGGAATCTGCGCCAGCGGCAAGACCCCTGGTTTTCGGCGATAAAGGAGTGAAAATCGACGAAGATGTGTACCAGCGAGACATTCTTGAGTCCGCAGTTCTTCCTTGGGCCCACCAGCACTTCGGTGATGCCAATTGGACGTCCCAACAGGATTCTGCACCCGCACATAGTGCGAAGAGTGCGCAGGCGTGGTGCAAGGTCAATTTCCCCGACTTCATCACGCCTTTGGAATGGCCGCCATATTCTCCGGATTTGAATCCGATGGTCTACAGTGTGTGGTCATTTTAGAGGCAAGGGTCGGCGTCAAGCGCCACCGCAGTCTCGAGTCCCTGAAGGAATCCTTGCGCCAGGAGTGGGAACGGTTGTCTCCTGATGACCTGCGGCCCATCGCCGAAATTCGCGAAACGTTTGGCCCTCTGCATTCACTCCAAGGGAGGCCACTTCGAAACCACTTGAACATGATGTGCCCTATTGTTTGTATTGTTCTAATTTAGTCGTAGTTTCCTCGAATTGTTGGTTGTTTTATAATTATGATTTAAAAAATCTTGTCCACGTTATTTTGGTTCATCCTGTGTTTGGCCATACAATGACTTACGATGGCCAGCCGATGGAAAACTCTGCGCTTTATCCTCTCTAGACAAGTTGGCACCAACTCACCAACCTCGGAGGGATGGAACGTTTGGTTGTCCTGGGCGGGAAATCCGATCCGAGCACCTGCTATCGGGCACACGCGGCAGCCAGCACTTCCTCTACGGCTACTACGGCATATAGAAGATCCAACTTCATTTTACGTGCTTTTCAAACTCACAGTATGTCTACACTTTTCAAGCTTTTTGCCACGTATGTGAGACCACTTTTAGAATATTGTACACCACTATGGTCGCCTACTAAGATTGCTCACAATGAAAAAATCGAAAAAGTGCAGAAAAAATTCACCAACGCAATTTTCTCAAGAAATGGTTTGTATCATGTCAGCTACAAAGAACGACTTGCAACGCTTGGTGAAAACTCACTTGAAATGAGAAAAATTTTGTATGATCAAAATCTCGTGTTCAAGATTCTCTTTGGCTGTTTTGATATTGATAATAGAGAAATATTCGATTTCTTAGATATTGCTGAAAGAACAAGAGGTCATCCATTTCGCATATTCATAGGAAGAGTTCGTTCCCAACAGTTCCTTGGCTCTTTTCTAGTAAGAACCACAAAAACCTGGAATAGCTTGCCCAATACAATAGTTTCTTCGTCAACCCCAGCTAATTTTAATCATAAACTTGAAGCGCATCTCAAACAAAACGGTTTTTTCTGACATTTCTTTTCTCTAAATTCCAGATAACGATTTAATGCAAGCGATTATCGATTCACATTCTGAGAAAACCTTCAACAAGAGGTCAAAAACTTCCTTAAACATGCAGGACATAAAAAAATTAACTGCAAGTTTACAAACGAATCAGCTATATTTTGATAAAGTACCCTTTTCAGTGAGTCAACTGCTAGTTTCTTTGAAAAACAAAACACTTTTTGCGGTACTATGGAAGAAATTCTTCCCTGCAAATCTTCAAAAGAAATCTTTTGAAGCAATATTTTGTGATCAAATAATTTTGTGTCTCTTTTGGTACGATAACTGCTCTTCACTTTTGCTGGTGTTTGAAGAGCCAACTTTTGCAGTGCTTTTTGTGTTCAACTTGTTTTGCACCACTTTTGGCTCAATAAATGTTCTGTTCTGTTCCGTTCTGTTCCTCCTACTGCACTACATTCGCCCAGAGGGCAATAGTAACAGTAAATATATTAATCTATATTATTAGTTTAAGTAATCTATATTATTAGTTTGATGCAAAATAAATGCAGGTTTTGTTGTATCATTGGTTTCTACACTTTTTAAAAAAATAAACTAAGACCTTTAACATAAGGTATTGTATTTACATCCAAGAGTTTCGTGCCGGCAACATCGGCCTCGGAGACGAACTACATGGCAGCCATTAATAATGATCCATTGAAGGCGTCAGTGGAAGCTGATCGGTGCAAAACCACGAGAGACATTGCCGAGGACCTCGACGTCGAATACACTACAGTTGTTCGCCATTTGAAGCAAATTGGCAAGACCAAGAATCTGAATTGACCGAAAGTCAGAAAAATCGTCGTTTTGAGATTTCCTGGGCCATCTTTTGTGCAATGCCAACGATCCGCTTCTCGAAGGGATTGTGACTTCTGATGAGAAATGGATACAATATGATAACAGGCGACGATCCGCCCAGTGGCTGGATCAAAAAGAAGCCTCCGACATGATCCAAGTGTGGAAAATTTGTCCAAGGTCGCATGTAGACATCTGAAAATAAAAACCTTACTATTTATTTATATAAGCGACTTGATTAAATTCCATGTACATAATTAGAAAGCGCATATAATCCGCTTTCCAACAGTGTATAATAACTTAAGACTTAGTTTATTTTGAGAAGAGTGTTGAAACTACAGTACCGCGCATGTCTTTTGGTCAATTCCCGAAAAAGCCGCTTTGGAGCGTTCCAAAGCGGCTTTTTTATATAACTTCGTTTAAAGTCAAGCACTTGTGAAAAGAAACATATGTTTGAGCTCAGAAGGCCGAGCTCTATCATTTGACATATAAATCAATAGAGTTGAACAATGCATATAGGCCTGACATAATCAATCGAGTGGGCGCGAGAGCCTGTAAAGTGACCGTTTCGGGAGTTTTATTGGAAATTCCCAGCCGTTTTACTTAGGAAATGCTCTAAGACTGTCCAGCTTGCCTTTGGTGTGCGCCGTAAACAAAACGCTGCATACGGAAGCGAACCTATCAATCGAGCGGGCGCGACCACTCGCAGAGTGAGGTCGAGTGGGCGCGAGAGCCTGAAGAGTGACCGTTTGGGGAGTTTTATCGAAATTCCAAGTCGTTCCACTTAGAAAATGCTCCAAGCCTGTCCAGCTTGCGTTTGCAGTGCGCCGTGAACAATGCATATAGAACCGAACCTATCAATCGAGTGGGCGGGAGAGCCTGTAAAGTGACCGTTTTGGGGTTTTATTGGAAATTCCCAGCCGTTCTACTTAGGAAATGCTCTAAGACTGTCCAGCTTGCCTTCGGTGTGCGCCGTAAACAAAACGCTGCATACGGAAGCGAACCTATCAATCGAGCGGGCGCGACCACTCGCAGAGTGAGGTCGAGTGGGCGCGAGAGCCTGAAGAGTGACCGTTTGGGGAGTTTTATCGAAATTCCAAGTCGTTCCACTTAGAAAATGCTCCTAGCCTGTCCAGCTTGCGTTTGGAGTGCGCCGTGAACAATGCATATAGAACCGAACCTATCAATCGAGTGGGCGGGAGAGCCTGTAAAGTGACCGTTTTGGGGTTTTATTGGAAATTCCCAGCCGTTCTACTTAGGAAATGCTCTAAGCCTGTCCAGCTTGTCTTTGGAATGCGCCGTAACCAATGCATAATTTCGCCTGTTTAAAGGCTGTTCTTTTGCCATCTTCTAGTGCTCTATACTGCCTACAAAATCCTTGAGCTGCGGCCGGAAAGATTCGTAATTGACAGAGTTATCGCGCTCCGAACATGGGCGCGAGTGTAATATTCGAGCGGTCGCGCCCACTCGATTGATAGGTTCGTTTCCATATGCATTGTTTACGGCGCACTTCAAAGGCAAGCTGGACAGTCTTAGAGCAATTCCTGATTAGGACGGCTAGGAATTTTCGATAAACTCCCCAAACCATCACTGTACAGACTGCCGCAACCACTCGATTGATAGGTTCGCTTCCGTATGCATTGTTTACGGCGCACTCCAACGGCAAGCTGAACAGTCTTAGAGCAATTCCTGATTAGGGCGGATAGGAATTTTCGATAAACTCCTCAAACGGTCACTCTACAGGGACCCGCGCCCACTCGACCTCACTCTGCGAGTGGTGTCGCCCATTCGATTGATAGGTTCGATTCTATATGCATTGTTCACGGCACACTCCAAAGGCAAACTGGACAAACCTAAAGCAATTTCTGAGTAGGGCGGCTAGGAATTTCGATAAAACTCCCCAAACTGTCACTCTACAGGCTCTCGCGCCCACTCGATTGATTATGTCCGGCCTATATGCCTTGTTCAACTCTATTGATTTATATGTCAAATGATAGAGCTCGGCCTGCAAAACTCAAATATATGTTTCTTTTTACAAGTGCTTGATTTTAAAGAAAGTTATATAAAAAAAGCCGCTTTGGAACGCTCCAAAGCGGCTTTTTCGGGAATTGACCAAAAGACATGCGCGGTACTGTATTGAAACTAAAAACCTGCATTTATTTAGCATCAACCTAAAAGAATGTAGTAAATAGTATCTGAAGCGTCGCAGGAGTTCTAGAAATAAAAATACACGTTCTAAAGGTTATTATTAAAAAGTATTTGGTTTTTTACTGAATAGTTTTTTTTACAAGGTCTTTTACAACAACATTTTATTTTGAAAAGCCTGTAGCCCAAGACGTTCTTAGCGTGGTAATTATCACACGTCCCTCCAAGGCCTATAATTTATTACATTATCGACGTTCAGGCGAGGATTTCGCTCAGAGAAAAACTAGAGTGCAACCATTCTATTTAATGTGTAGCACCTAATTGAACAGCGTCACAGGGGGCATTCCAAGAATTGTAAGCCACATTCACGTGGCTTACCTTGCTGCTGGTTTAGGCGTGGGAGAGTTTCAGAGCTCATTGGGAAAAGCTGCGACATGTGTACGGAAAGGGTCACACTACGCATTCGTCTAGAATTTCATTTTTCAGACGTATGGCTAAGTGTTTGATATGGTCTTCCTGTAGACGGATGTCATCGCTGTTCTACATATGTTTAGTTCTTTAACACATTGACGCCAATACGCAGCATTTTTAAGAAGGCAGACGCGTGGAACGACGCGCATCATTTTTGATGGAGAACTTTCAACTCGATTTTTCTTCAAAGTGAGGCAGCAAAAAGAGGGATTCTGCAGGATTTTGGTGGGTACAATACAGGGTGGCTCCTAATTATTTGTGCGAAATTCGAACCGCTACTGTATTTTTGAAAATGGCGAGAGATCAATTATTAGGATTTTTATAGAATGGAGGAAGTATGTACAAAAAACAAGGTACCCTCAACAATGAAAGCTTCACCACTCGTTCCACTATCGCTCATCTCGCCGATAAAGGACATTCTGCAGCAGAGATCGCTCGACGACTTCGAATTTCTGCCAGAACAGTTCAACACAATGTCAAACAGTACAGAGAGAAAGGAACGGTCGAACCGAGGAAGAGGTCTGGCAGACCACGTACTGTGAACACTCTCCTCCTTCGAAAGGTCATCAAAAAGAGAATCGACTGGAACAATGGAGTTGGCATGAATCGGATGGTCGTACACCTTGGGGCTTCCCGCAGAACAATACAGAAAATCATCAAACAGGATCTAGGGCTTCGCAGTTATCGTTCTTATCGCGGAAGCCCTTACGGAAGCGGCCATGCAGAATAGATTGGAAAAATCCATGTTGTTGCTAAAGGAGATCCAGTAGGGCCGCTTGTCAAACGTCATTTGGACGGGCCAGAAGATTTTTACCATTGAAGTGGCACACAACTCACAGAACCAGCGTTAGTTGCTGCCTCCATCCAGAAACAGGTCTTCTCAAAGTCGTGTTCTTATCAGGACTCTTTTTCCGAAATCTGTAATAATGGTAGGGGCTGGCATTGCCCTGGAGAAGAAGACACCTCTGGTTTTCTTCGACCGTTCAGTGAAAATCAACGCTGAAGTCTACCAAGAAAAGATCCTGCGCGATGTTCTTCTCTCCTGGGTTGCTGAAAATTTTGTCCGTGGTCAATGCGTGCTCCAACAGGACTGGGCACCTGCTCATTCTGTGAGATCCACACTGGCTTCTGCGAGAGTCACTTCCCTGGCTACTGGACGAAAGACTTCTGGCAACCTAACTCGCCTGATCAGAATCCGATGGATTCCGCTGTGTGGGGCTACTTGCAGCAGAAGGTCTTCTCGAAGAGTCACCAAAGTTTGAACGCTCTCAAAGCTTCACTTCAGAAGGCGTGGGAAGACATCGACGTCACCTTCCTGCGGCCCACAGTGATGTCGGTGGAGAAGAGACTGAAGGCCTGTATTGCTGCAAAAAAAGCACATTTCGAACATCTTCTCGAGAGAATGATTGTAAGGCATTGCTCCATATAGAAGTTGTATCAGATTGCATAATTGTTGTTTTTTGTTGAAGTTATTAGTAATAAAATAAATAACGCCAATAATTAGGAGCTACCCTGTACTCAGCAAAAATGATGCGTGCGCAACGGCTAGCTTAAGAATCAATCGTCCCACGCGCGCATCACTGCGAGACGCGCGATGTCGTCAATGTGTTGAAAATCTGACAACGACATAAAGCTTGTGAAAAAGCTATTTCTTAAGCTAAATTACATGTATTTCAATAAAGGTAAGGTTTTCCGGTTTGAATCTGGCACAGATTCCCCGATAGTTCAATGGCCTAAATATTTTTATAAAACGAATATTTAGCTGGAGTAGCGCAGTCGGAGGAAGTACCGGCTGTCGCGTGCATCCGATACCAGGTTCTTGGTTGGGATTTACCGCCCAGGCCAACTAGGCCTCACATCCCTCCGGGACGATGAATTGCTACCAGACTTGTCTGGGAAGGATAAAGCGCTAACTTGTTCTTCGGCTGGTCACGTTATTGTGTGACCAAATACGCAGTCAAATCGTCTCTATGACATATCATGCAGAATGCGTGGAGCATCCCAAAAGCGACTCAGTAACGCCCTCCTTTATCTTTTATTCAACTAATGCTGCTGTGATATGCTGAATAAGACATGTGAGCAGCAGCCTTTACTTTTGGTTTACTTGCTCAAGTTTGAGTTTGCTTTCACTACTTATTCCTGTCGTTGCCTTCGTGCCACCTTCTTCATACAAATGATTGTTGCCTCCGAGCTCATCAAATTCATGTCCCTGTAATTTCTTTTTAAACCACAGCGAATCTCTTCGGCGAAAACAATTCTGGTATTTTTTCCAAAATCTTAATATATTAGATTGGTAACTAAATTCGTGGACTCAAGCATCTTCAACAAAAGTGTTTCTTAAGAAATAATTAATAACATTCTTTAATCGAAGTAAGAACCGCTGAAACGCTGAACCGCTTCCTATTTATCAGGTAGCTGGCCTTTCCCACGACTGTAGAATTTTTGTGGTTTTGAAGCGAAAAATACTAGGAGCTGCATTTTGACCTAGTTCACATGGGTAAGCCTTTTTCCAGCCAAGGAGTGGTGCAGCGATCGAAAAAGGTGGTAGTCACTCGGCACAGAGTCCGGACTGTAAGGTGGGTGAGTTAGACGCCCCATCCAAGGTCTTCGATTTTTTGAGGAGCCCGGTTCGCGACGTGTGGTCTGGCGTTATCCTGCTGAAGGATAATGCCACTCTCGAAGAGCAACCGATTCTGGCGGAGTTTAGTCTGCTCGCGGTCAAGTTGAGAAGAGTAGACTTCGGCAGCAATGCTAGAAGCGCTCTCGCTGAGTCCCTAGAAGATAACACCTTCCCGACACCACAAAACGGAGAGAATCACCTTGTCCTGGTAGGGATCAGGCTTAAGCGTTGGCAGCGGCTTCTGTTTTGGTCTAAGCCACTGGTTAGAACGATGATTATCCAGTGAAATCCACTTTTCATCAGTTGTTACCAGTTGGTGGAGAAACGGTGGATCTATTTTAGTCCGGGGCCACATAACTAAAAAGTATTATATGTAACAAATTCACTTGAGACTCATCGAGCGGCTCCTACAGAACAACATAGGACCTTAAACAAGAGAAAGTCACAAACAAAAAAAAACAACGAAAAATTGCATTTGTTGCGGTTGTAAGCCGGCAAACTTGTGTGCCCTCCTCACCATGTTGGGTCCTGATTACAACATGTCAGGCAGCGGTGAGCACGCGACATGCGTCCATTCCGTCGCTCTTTGCCTGCCGAGACGGTTGAATATCGCGGCGATTTTTTATTTTTTTGTTCGTTCGTTTTTGGTTTCTTTTAGGTTCCAACTCGTTCTCTAGGAGCCGCTCGGTAAGTCTCTATTCATTTTGTTACCTACTTTTTGTTATGTGGCCCTCCCCCGGACTAGGATAAATCCGAAATGGTTCCTGCTTGTGACTACCCAGCAGTTCTTCCGCGACATCCACACGCTTCTTCCTCTGCGCGTTAGGGTCAAGTCGTTAGGCACCCAATTACCGAGCTTTACAGAAAAGCCAACGCTGTATAGAATCTTCTGAATAGAAGTATGTGAGCGCTTAAAGTCGAGTGCCAACATACGCGTTGTCAAGCTCGGAGTTCCTTTGATGGCGCTAATTACAGCTCGACGATCAAGGGCGATTGCTCGTCCGGTGAGTCGCTTGTCTTCGGTTCTGTCGATCGTTGGTTCATCTCCCACAGCTGCACATATGTTCCGTCGGGCTTCAACTGCAGTGTGGCCGAGCTAGTACTCATAAAGAAGGCGTCGCGAATAGTGACTCTGAGTACATTTCGGGGACAGACTTCCCACTAAATCGGAATGCCAGGATAACTAAAGCAGTTTCGAGAAGAACAGACCAACTGGTATCAAGCAGTGGTAAGTGCAAGAGAATTGATGCACAAACAACCTGATAATCTCTGCTAGAAGAAGTGACTACGAATGAGTGCACGAATTTATTTGCCAACCTAATATAATAATGTATTCTATGACCAGTCACACTGAGGATTCATTAATGTGTCACGTTCGACTCAAAGCCAACACTTTTCTAAACACGCTTGATACTTCTGAAATTGAATTGAATGTCTTTCAAATCGAAATGAACTTTTTACAGGCTAAACTACGTACTCTCCAAGAGGCTTAGAATAATTTTTTGTTCAAGGAAAAATTTTAACTTTCTTTCTTTTTTAGATTAGTTGCTTGGTTGTACGTTACAATTTTTTAGAAATTATTTTAAAATAATAAATATACCGTAATAATTTAAAGAGGCGTAATAATTTTTATTTTTTAAAATTTATTTATTGAGAAAAAATTGGAAATTGTTTCAAAATGCAAGAAGGCGGCAGTCATTTGTTACTCTAAAAGAAGAGATTGTGCGATCGAAGAGCTTGTCGCGATTTTCATTTGATTGACAATCTAGAAGCATGCAAACATAAATTTGCTATCAATCGAACGAAGATCGCACTTTTTGAAGTAGGGTGTCGCTCAATCTCTTCTTTTCCCACTAAAAAATGACCGCCTTCCTGTTTTTTAAAATAAGTTTTAAGCCTTTGCCTTCCCTCCAAAGATGAGATATTTATCAAATTTCAAATAATGTGCGATTCACGGGTGGCTGAATTAAAGCTTCAAAGGAAGGCATACTACATTTTCCTTCAAAAAAATTATTCCAATCTCCAAGAAATTGCTCCAAGCTCTTTGAAGAGGCTACAGTTCAATGTGGAAGTAGCTCATTAGAATTGGAAGATGTTCTCTTCGATTTCAAAGGCGTTGGGCTTATTTAGAAAAGTGTCCGATTCGACGAGAGGATGGTATAACTAACAGATATCAGCACGGCCATCGGAAGACAAAACGACGAATCGCCATGACCGATGAGGCTTCTTCTTACCCGCAACACCTCTACATATAACCAAATTTCTCTGCGAAATATCGGCCTTGCGAAAGCCATGATATGTTTCAATTTCTGTCTGTAAGCTTTAAGCGAGGACCTACTCAAAAATTCTTACGAACACTTTAAGCACTGAATATGAGTCATTAAAAAATTAGTTTACCAGAGGGCTATGTTTATCCAACGGGCGATTCAATCAAGTAGCGGCGTACAGTTGCTAAAACCAAAGGTGTACCCAATTACATGAGCGTTACCGTATATCTGAAGATGCTCCTCGGATGATGACGTGATGGTCTCGTCAAAGAGCGAGTTTTCTTTGACGCCACTTCTTGCGCGTGTGTCGCTTCTTTAGCGTATGAGATTTGAACTCTAATCCGATTTCGATCCAAAACTTTAGCGCAGCACAACGCTCCGCCGACGTCGCCATCCTCCAGTACGAAAGGCATAAACGGTTTTCGAGAAAGTTGGAGGCTAGGACAGACCCTTAAAATGGCCAGATTCGCAAAACCGTGAATAAACAGACCAACACCAGCATGACATCTACTGTGTATACTTGTTAGCGACGGTTTCGAACGTTTAGGAAAGGTTTTTTATGATCGTTAAATTGCATGTTTGCCTTTTATTGAGTGATTAACATACAATGGACGTCGAATCGGATAATTCGAATCTAGTGATTTCCCCAATTTTCGGATAAATGGATCAACCAGACAATAGCACCATGGAATTGCTCGGTCCGTAGAATGATCCACATGAGGAATATTTTTACTAAAACAGATTTTTAGGTGATTGGAATAGCTGGCTTTTCCACCGATCGGATATAGGATCTGCGGTTCAGTTAGGAGACCAGGTTTTTGATCACAATCAGTTATTTGAGCCATACGAAAATCCAGTCTGTTGAAAATTCCCTATGTCCGAATCATTTTCAGATGCAGACTTCTCAAAGATTCTATTATTGGCACGATCCATCGATCCAGGATTTGAAAAAAAAAACGACGGATCCGAATTATACGAATCGACGTCGGACCCAGTGTAGTGTTTAGCTGTAGCCTTTCTACCCCCTCTCGTTCCCTAAGGGCTGACTCTTTTCTCGGTTAGTTCAAGGCTCTTCTCCACCGTTTCTGTGACCACTACTTGGCACTCCAACAGGCTCCAGTAAGGCATCTCAGATTCCTGTCCACCGAATGTAAGCCTTTTTCGCCCAAGGCTTTCCAACAAAGATGCGTTTTTCCCACAATCTCCATCGTTCTGAGTTCTATATAAAGATAAAAATACGTGGCTCATCCGTATGTTGCCAGGCAAATGATTAACATTCGCTGCTAATCCTTACCATATTGCTATTTTGGCCTGCAGTGTGTGCCAAATTATCTAGATCTCTTTAATTTACGTACTCGGCAACGGCCAAATAACAACAGAAGAATGAGCACCTACACGGTGTCTACTAATTAGGCACTTCGCCAACTTCCAGACCAACATTGCCGCTCTTTGAGATCGCGATGGAGCATTCAACTTATCCAGAACGTCAATGAAAAAGGCTATTAGTGACTTCTGCTTCGATCACTTTGATAGCAACGTCCAAATGCCCCATGCCATCTTCCAAAGTGCGGGTGCGTCGTCCCCTCTGTTCTCCCTTCCGAGATCAAACACGCCATCTCATCGGTGAGGGAACGACAGCACACGGTTCCGACAGGATCGGACCCGAACACCTGAAGAATCTTCCGCCAGCGCTTATCAACACCCTGGCGCGGCTCTTCACACGCTACCTGTCGGAGTGCAAGGTTCCATCTCAGTGGAAGACCAGCAGGACCGTCTTGCTGTACAAGAAGGGAGACGTGCACGACATTGGCGACTATCGCCCGATCTGCCTGCTGTCCGTAGTCTTCAAGCTGTTCACTCGAGTCATCCTGAATATGATCAGCAGGACGCTGGACGAAGGACAGCCACGCGAACAAGCAGGATTTCGGAGAGGATTCAGCACGGTCGACCACATACACACCACTACGAGGCTCATCGAAGTGTCGCGAGAGTACAAGCTGCCGCTGTGCCTTACGTTCATCGACCTGAAGAAGGCATTCGACTCCGTCGAAACTGAAGCGGTCATCGAGGCGCTGCTCTCTCAGGGCGTTCCTACTCAGTACATCAGAATCCTTCGAGAACTGTACAGTGGATTCACGACCAAGATCTCTCCATTCTACAACGACGTCGTCATCGACGTGAAGAGAGGGGCTCGGCAAGGGGATACCATATCCCCAAAGCTCTGCAGCGCCACACTCAAAAACGACAGGCGCTGACAAGAATGGGAAGACATGGGAGTGAAGGTCGACGGTCGGCAGCTGAACCATCCGCGCTTCGCTCACAACATCGTGTTCATAAGACCGAGCGTGAAGCCCTTCTTCGGTATAAAATCATGCTCGATTCTGCGTCTAGTCAGACCAACAAGACTTCTGTCACTCTGTTTGAAGTATCGAATAGGGTGATGGTGAGACTAGGCGTAAGCTTATTTAATGTTCATGCTAAATGACGTGGAAGAAATATATGCGACGGATTCAAAAGGGACTGACCAAAGCGGTTGTCTCCTTCCACCTCGTTGTTTGCCATAGGAATGCGAGATAAGTTTTTTCTGGCAACAGAATGGAAATCCTGGAGCGTCCAAACATGTGTGAATAGTAGATTGAGGACGCTAGGAATTCATGTTTCCACAGTTCGCAGCACGCAGCGGGCGTGAAATCGTTAGCCTCGAGCTAACAAGGAAAGGTTCCCAGCTCATGGTGAGCCTTTGCGATGCTATTTTGACAGGATGTAGGGCCTTGTGAGCGGAGCCCAGGACCGCAGTCAGCTTTTGCTGAACGCCTTTTTAAAGGCCTGAAAAAGAGGTAGGAAAACGTGTGCGCAACACTCATCAATCTCCACGACACCCCACGAGATGTGCCTCGGTGCCAGTCGGTAGGAGTACCGCCTCGTAGGAGCACACCGGCGGGCTTTTTAGTTGGAGTACAAGTGCTGTCAATACTTTTGCACGTATTGGTTTGTTGTTATTACGCTTCTACATAATCACAGGAGTCAACTTTAGACCACCAATGCTTACAACAAACGAAGGCTGTCTATTTGCGCCTTCGAAAGTGCTAGTTTTGCAACGATAGCTGCACCATATCATTTCTTTGGAACTAAAAGTCTTATATACTATTAAATTGGAAGTCTTATGGTTATTATTTCCCTTTTAGTTAACAGCTACGGTACAAAACTGTAAAACATGTAAGACACAAGCGAGTGTCACCACCAGCAGCATCCACCAAAAGCCAGTGATGAACAAAGGAATTTTCCCTGGCAAGGAATGACCACTTCTTCTTCGTTGATTCGTGGGTCCTGGGTGAACAACAACGTAACCAGCTGCCCCCCTCCACGCATATGACAGACACGGCCGAAACACCGGAGCGCAGAACTGTAAAAAGGTCTGGCTTATAATCTGCAATCAAACGAAAAGTCACGGGTGGTGCCCTTTTGAATAACATTTTATACCTGTTGCTTACTTTCAATATAATTATATTTTATATATTTTATATAATATTATACCATATGTAACATATAAAAGCAGGTAACTGGTATATGTTGTACCAGTTAACTTCTTTCAATATAAGCGTATTTGTGTGCAGCTACGATATCATTGGTGATACGGTATGATATGGTGGTGATACAGATATGAATAGTTGAAAAACTAGCACATATGAAGGCGCGAATAGACAGTCTTGGTTTGTTGTAAGCACTGCTGGTCTAAATTGACTCCTGTGATTATGAAGAAGTGTAATAACAACAAACCAATACGTGCAAAAATATTGACAGCCCTCGTACTGAAAAGCCCGCCGGTGTGCTCCTATGAGGCGGTGCTCCTACCCACTGCGCCACCGAGGCACATCTGGTGGGGTGTCGTAGAGGTTGATGAGTGTTGCGCACACGTCTTCGCACCTCTTTTTCAGGTCTGACTGCCGTCCTGGACTCCTCTCAAAGGGCACTACATCCTGTCAAAATAGCATCGCAAAAGCTCACCATGAGTTGGGAACCTTTCCTTGTAAGCCCTATTGCCTTATTACAGCCGAGTTTCTCTGGCTAGTAATGCATTATTTGCCTGCTTTTAGCAGTGCTAGGCTTGATGGCTAAATCAGCCAGAAAACACTCAAGTCCCATAATACGGCAAAACATGCAGAAGGTAAGCGATTGCGCAAGCCTACATTAGGGTCTTTAAAGGACGAAGAATACAAGTAAAAAACGTTACTTAATCTCGCGTGGGATGCGCCACGTATTCTACTTCCATGCGATGTCGTGGAGGCAATTTGAATGCATTTTTGGTCTACACAGTGACCTGTGGTGCCCAGTCGATGGACAACACCGCGTTTCATCTTTCTCTCACAAGTTTGGCACCACTTCACAGACTATGGAGGGATACAAAGCTAGGATAACAGCGTGGGACCCGACTCAAGAGCCTGAAGGTACATGCTACAACCGACGCCTCCTCCTGCTGCGCTACTACGCGCCCTAACTTATGAAAGATCACCTGTATCCGTATTTATTCGTGTTTGAAAGGTAGAGATATTTCGCTTTGGTATTCATTTTCATCGTTCAAACATTCGTCTGGGACCCTTCCATGGCATCACCTGTATCACCTCCCATCCCATTTATCATCTATCGCCAATAGCGACATCTCTTAACACCGAGCATCAGCCAGGTGGAGTGAATGCTGGCCGACTCCTATGGTGTATGTGGGAACGTTGAGCTGCAGCTGGATCTTACGAAGACGATGTTCATGAGGAACAGACGAGTTTCTGATGCTCCATTGTCTCTCAACGCGGAAAGAACATCTTCGAATGCCCTAGCTACGCGTATCTGGGTCGCGAAGTTTTGATATGTTGATGTAAGTTGACTTTATCCTTGACTTCTGGCATTTTTGATATGTTCCTAAAACTTCGTTCGTTGTAGCAGTCTCACAGATGGAAAAGCTAAGTAGGACGAGACATATGTAGGTACTCTCCATAAACATGGGTTGTTTGCTACAATTCATTACCGCCCGCACTAATTACGAGTAACCTTTTAAAAGCATTTCCACCACAGCCGGTGGAAACCAAGTGCCTACGGTGTTACGCTTATCATCTCCTTGTCGTTATTCCATCTACCTTACGATTAGAATACTTGACAGAAACCTTGATCCGTGATAGTGCACCTACCTCCTTCGTGCCATTAAAAGCCTAAGATTAGAAAATTTGTGCACGGGTACTCCAACTTCAGCTTATACATAGAGTGAAAAAGCACGACCTAGTCGTCCCACAAAATCTTGCATGAAAAATGCGACCTTTATTTGGATATGTTTTGCGTACTGACAAGGTCTGTTACCAGAGGAGGTTCGCAAAAAATCAGCTTTCCTAAGACCACGATTTAAAAAAATGGACACTCTTCTGCGTTGGATTCAAGTCTTTAAGCTAGCCTAAGACAAAAACAATGAAATTGAAATTGAAATCAAAGTGAACTCTTCCTCCTATCAAAATGGGCTTCTTTTACATCAAACTACGGACTCTTTAAAGAAGTTAGAAGAATTTTTGTTTGAGGAAATTTTTAGTACAACTTTCTTTGATGTTTCAATTCATTTACCCAATAAGTGAACACTTTGTTTAAAATTTTTATAAAATTATTTTTTAAGGAAAAATAATGTTTTAAGGCTTGTTTCAAAGAGCATGAAGGCTGCCGTTTTGTAGTGCCAAAAGAGATTGCGACGGATGCCCTCGTCCAAGACGTCGCGATTTTTATTCGATTGATAGTATAAATCAGGGGTCTGCGTTTACCGGCTAACGATTTACGGTTCAACGGATTCACCGGCATTTTCGCGATAAATTCTTTTAGCGAAAATTTCCGGTAAATTCCCAAATTTACCGGAAAATTTAACGACTTTTTTCATACAAAATCATGTTCCTATCTATCGAATGGAGAAGGAAACATACTACCGATCTCAGTTTAGAAGTGATCGCCTACTTTAGAAGTATCTTCTCTGATAACCTGCTCTTAGCGTTCGTGATCTCAACCTCATTAAAACATCCATGCCCACATCAGAAGGCGGAGATGGTGCGCTCCAGTGTGAAAGCGAGCTCCACTGGAATAGTACCTCGCGCTGACATTCCCCACACGACATGAGACAATTTGGACTAGAGATATTGAAGCTCTCAGAATAGGCGATCGCCAGAGGAATAGCGAGAAGATACGTTCATGTCTTGTTCCCGTAATTTAGTCCAAGATGTAAGGCATCGGAATGTACTCCGCCAGTCTACCTGATCTGGTGGACTCTTAGGCCTCGCGCATACTCCCCGTCGCCGCGAATGAATCCCGACGACGAATTTTACAGAGCGACGCGTAAGAATTTGAATCTCTCTGCCATTGCTCTGCAAGGGAGCGCGACGGCGATCCGTCCAGGACCAAAGCTAAACACCGCCGCGCGCGGCGCGAAGAAGTATGCCATGCCGGGAAGCCATCGCGCATGCCGACCGCCACTATTGCGGCGTCCGCGTCGCAGTTTCCTTTGGCTATTCAACAGCGTGCGGCGAACGGCGCCGGCCATGAATTGAGCGACCGCGATGGCATCGCGGCGATGGAAGTATGCCCCCGGCCGTAGGCTGTTTTCCGATATAAGAAGAGAAAGAAATTCGCTATCATGTTACACTTCGTTCTTTTTCTGAAGTGCCTGGCTTTGCTCCGATGTACAGCTTAATAGTTAAAAAAATATTCTTCTGTTTTTTATATTTTTTAAAGTGTTTTTTATTATTTATCTTTTCTTTACTACAGCTGTTTCGTTTTCAGCATTCGTTTTGTCCCCTTTTGTTTATGACTATGTTGGCACGTCCTTAGCGGCGTAAATAAATAAATAAATCCCACCATATATATAAATAAATAAATAAGCTGCTTTAGAGTTTTAATTAAGCTTCTATCTTTTTTGAAGCACTCACAATATAGATCATTACACTTGTGCATTGTTAGGCTTCCGCTTGCTTTGATTGTAGTGGGTTGGTCGTTGGTCTCAGGGCGTCGTTTGCTTTTGGATGACGTATGCATGATAAAATGAAGATGACATGGTTTTTCCAAACGTGATGATGTTTCCTTGAAAAGCTTTACGCTTTTTTTACATTACCGCCGCTTAAAACCAGTTGTTTTCAAGGGAGTATTAAATTTAAAAAAATTAACGGATTCACCGAATTCACCGAAATTTACCGGCAATTTCCGCGTTACAAATTTGCGGTAAAAAATTTGCCGGCGGCAAGTCAGTGCACACCCGTGGTATAAATTCTGTTTGCATGGAGTTTGACACCTTTTGGCAATACAAAAAAAAAACAACTACGTATAGAATTGTAAAACTTAGCAAGTATTAGGTTGTTGCGAAAGTTCCCGCCATTTTTGAATGTTCTTTTTTCTCACTAACGCTACCTTATAGCAACCTATCTTTTGTTCACATAACGAGACCACGTATATTAAGCTTACGATGATTGCTAGCCACTCACTCTTGCGTAAATCCTTCTAGAAAATGGAGCTTTCAAAGGAGTACATCCGAGGTCTCTTATTGCATGTCTTCGAATTTGGTGAGCCAGCAGCCGCTTCCTGTAGTCACATCAATGGTGCATTTGGGGAGGGAACAGTGTCCGATCGCACTGCACGAGAATGGCTCGCACGCTTTCGCAGAGGTGAGTTTGACCTTCAAGATTCATTCAGCTCAGGACGTGGATCCGATGTCGACAACGACCGACTGCGACAGCCGGTGGAATCGGACCCACGGCGGACTGCTCTTGAACTTGCGCAGGACTTGGGTGTGCACTATGCCACCATCACCAGGCACCTACATCAACTGGGTAGGGTGCACAAGTTGGCACAGTGGGTTCACCGTGACCTCACCGAACGCGACCGCCAGCGACGCGCTGAGGTGGCCACTCATTTGCTCTCGTACAAGCGCACAGAGAGTTGGCTGAAGTTCATCATCACAGGAGATGAGAAGTGGTGCCTGTACGCCAACATCAAGATGAGCAGACACTGGGTTGACAAGGGTGAGCAGCCTGATCCACAGCCAAGGGAGGGTCCTCACCCGTCGAAGATCATGCTTTCTGTTTGGTGGGATTACAAAGGTGTCATCTACTACGAACTGCTGGCCCGTAACGAAACTCTGACAGCGGACTTGTCTGTCAGCAGCTGGATAGACTGGCCGCCAAGATCGCAGAAAAGCGTCCGAATCATGGCACAATACGACTCTTGCACGAAAATGATCGACCACACATTGCGAGAATTTGTGGACTACCCCTTTTCTTGTCTCTCCTCATTGCCATGCAAGGAAAAACGTTCGATGACGAGGGCGACATGGAACGCTGGCTGGCTGGCTTTTTCGAATCAAAGCCAGAAAAGTCCTACTCTGACGGGATCGGGAATCTACCTGAAAGGTGGAGAAGAGTGGTAGAACATTGAGACGGTTACTTCGTTTCTTGACGTGTAAAACAAAATGTGGTGTCTTGAAAATGGCGAAAACTTTTGCAACAACCAATTAGTATTATAGTTATAGAAGTGACAGCATGTTCAGTTGGAAGTAGGGGCATTAGCGGTAGTATTCCGCAACACATAAAAGGAATTCAGGGTCATCCTATTAGGTTGGAAAAAAATCTCTTCACACTTCGAAAAGTTTTTTACCGTTCTCCTTGTACACACACTAGCCAGTATTAATTGCTGATTTCATAATCCTATTACACTTGTCTACCGTTCGCACGCGGGCGCAGGTCAAGACCCTTCTTGTATTTCGTTATCTATCCAATCTTCCGGACTCAATGCCAGATCTACCTCATGGCCATTTTCGGCACGGCATTCTTCATGAATTCATTAAAGGATCTACAGCACGTCAGGCACCAAATTAACGATACATGTAGCTTAGGATCTACTACTCATCGCGCCTGTTACGAGTGGTTCGAAAAGTTTTAAAGGAAGATTATTCACTCAAGGACAAAGCAGGGCAGGAAGGCCAAGTGAATTGGACGACACTGAACTACTCCATCTTCTTCGTACCGATAGTAGGCAGACGACACGTCAACTGGCGGAAAAGCTCCAAGTGTCCCATTGGATAGTGGGAATCCATCTGAAGGGTCTTGGCTTTGCATAGAAATTTGGAGCTTGGCTTCCACTTGCCCTGTCAGACACTCGGTGCAAAACCAGACCCTGTTGCAAGACTCACAAGAGAAACAATAAGGGAGCTGGGATGGGAGGTAATGCCACATCCACCGTATAGCACTGACCTCGCCCCTATTGACTACCATCTCTTCCGTGCTCTCAAACAAGAAGTTGGAGAAAATATTTTGAAGCGGATGAAGACCAAAAATGACCTGGTCATGATGTTCAAGATCGTTAAGGGTATTGTCAATGTTCCGCTTCACCAGTTCTTCGTTTTCACGTTCAGTCGGACTAGAAATGGTGGCGTTAGACTTGCGGGGCCAGTTGCAAAAAGTAATGCTAGGACCAGCTTCTTTTCTAACAGAACTATTCGACTCTTCCTCCCCCTTCTAAAAGAGAACGCTCGTCAAATGTCGCTCAAAGGTTTCAAAAGCTTTCTTGTTCCTCGACTCAAAGGAGATCAATCACTTCTTCCATGAAATTCATCATTTTGTTTTACTTTCTCTGGAGCGATTACATCACTATCGTTTTCATTTGTTTCAACTTGTTTTAATCTGATTGCTCACACTTTTTATCATTTTTAAATTGTGCGTTTCCAGGTTGCATTTGTATCTTGCTGGTCTTTTAATGTAAGGTTTACGTGACATGACACGTCTCCAATAAATAAATAAATAAACAAAGACCTCAAAAATTGAATTCAGCAGTGGTACGACTCCAAAACTGCAGTCCTTTAAGCAAGAGGAATTAGAAAAGCACCCAGTCTTTGCAGAAGTGTAGTGAAACAAAACGGAGTCTATCTCAATTGATTCTACATTGTGTTTGTGAAGTAATAAAGCTTTGAAAAAAATGAAAAGTCTTTTTTCCAACCTAATAGAATATGGTACAGATCTACAATCTGCAATAATTGCTGATTTGAAGCTATTTCTCGCTAGCGTCTCGATGTTAAGCGTTTTCCATAACAACTTGTGACATTCATCATCGACGCCTACTAATTCTTGAATTGTTCATTATTGAACATTGCAGTTATTCTTTTAGCAATTCATTCTATTTCCTGAAGTTCATTCTGTTCGTTGTTAAACGTGGATGATGAGCAACAGCTTAGAAAACCGTGACGAAAAAGTTTCAATGCTTTTCCTCCTTTTGACTACAACTATGTTTATGGAACATAGCGGTTAGTCCTACCATGTGGAAAAAGAGAACATTATGTTCTCCACCTCAAAATATGCAGAACGGTCAGGCTGAAGTAGCGGCTATCGGTTAAATCGGATTTAATCGAAGATTTCTGCAGTCTTGGTCAGCCTCCACGAAGAAGAGTAAATCTACATCTCTATTTCGGCTTCTTCTGAGAAGAGACTACACAGTGCAATTCACTACGAAACTAACACATTTAACCAATTTATTTTCATCATAAAATAAAAACGATGCGTAGTAGAACTGCGCAATCCACATCAACAACACTTGGGTACTGCACTTACTACTCGAAGAGGTAATAGGTAAGGGTCGGTATTAAGAAGGCAATAGTGGTAAATGATCACAATGGCAACGGTTTCCAAAATAGCTATCGCCGCTGCAAAAAATCCGTAAGGACGACCGCGAAAAAAGGCGGCGACCTTCACATAAGCAGAACAGGATTATGGGATTAATTCGCGTTTCAAAGAGAATTTTAAGGCGATGAATGGTTTCAGCGGGAAAAGCCGAGAGTTCAAGACCAGCGGGGAGTCTCGGACGGGGTCATGGTGGGTGCAGGTTGTAACTGGAGGCGGTGGCGGCGGAATAGGCGCGCGCACCTAAGACGATGGCGATTCAGAAAATGGAAGGAACCGATTTGGGAAGGCTCACAAGGACAAGGAGATCGTCGCCTTGTCGGGTGCCGCTCACTCGCGACGTACGACACTGATCTCGCGAATCGTCGCCTGAGCCATCGCACCGAGCACCACCTCCGGACAGGAGACGAACGCGATGTTCGCGTTGTTGAAGGATCCGCAGAGATCTCGAACCTAAAATACGGAGCGTTATGAAGACAGAAGGCCTATCGTGAATGGTTCGTTACCAAGCGATCGTTCGCCAAAAGACCATTTGTCATCCTGAAGGATCACATGCGCATTTGATGTGAACCTTCCCTTCCTTCTCAAAATGACGGAGAATTTCCTTTTAAAAACTCCTAAAAATCTTGGAAAAATGAAGAAAAAATAAATTAATCAATATTTTTGAGATGCGCCAGGTATTCTACTTCTACAGTATGACGCGGAGTCATTTTAAGCGCGTATTGTTTCGACGCCTGACCAACTAACTGACTCGCATTGACCTGCCGATGGACAAGGTGACAGTGTTTTATCCTTGTCGGACAAATGCGGTAGCAATTAACCGACCCCCGATGTATGCAAGGGTTAGATAAGCTTTGCAGAATCCGCACCATGAACCTCCACTCGGGATGTACAACCGGCGCCTCCTCTGACTGCGCTACTAAGTGACCAACCTCCCTGCATGGCAAATATTTATTTATTTTTGATTTTTTTTGAAACCGTTCGAGTGTAGCGCAGTAGGAAAAGCTGCCGAATGTCGCGTGCAACCGATACCAGCTTTCTATGTAGTCGGATTTCCCGCTCAGGCCAACCAAGCCTTCTACCCCTTCGGGGTCAGTTAATTGGTGTCAGACTTGTCTGGGAAGAATAAACCGCTGACTTGTTCTCTTATCTCCACAGTCAAAGGATAAGGGATAGCTATTAGGTTGGTGATAAAGTCTTGCAGAAAAGCTTTGAAAATTTTTAAAGATTTAACAGGTACCTCCAAGGGCTGTTTGGTGCCACGTAGTTGTAGCACAAACATTCCAGAATATTTCGCATTCGTGGTGATTTGCTTCTGAGGGCATATAAATACTACGATTGCAGCGAAGACTGACTGACTCCGTGACTCGGACAAAGCTTCGCGACTGACTATCCCTCAGTCTCTCCTTGTTCGCTTTCCCAATAAGGGCTTTCTTGAGAATGTTGTCACGGGAGATGAATCATGGGTCTTCCTCGTTAACCATGCTCGGAAGGCCCAGTGGCTCCCTCAAGGAGAACCACAACCTCAAGGCGGGCATTCACCAGAGGAAGCTAATGTTGTGCTGTTGATGAAATTCTCGAGGAACGCTCTATTGTGAGCTTCCTGACGACAGCACCGCAGTACCACTGAACATCTACGCTACACAGCTGCAGAAGCTGAGCGAGTCCATGTGGCGAAAACGGCGGGGGTGGAGGGATGTCTACCTTCTTCACGGCAATGCTCGCCCCCCACACTGCAAGGTCGTCTCTCCAGAAGTCGCAGGAGCTCATGTGGGAGGTGCTGCCCCACCCACTGTATTCGCCAGAACTTGCGGCTTCGGACTACCACCTCCTTCGTGCTCTCAAGCAACACCTTCGGGATAGGTGCTTCAACGACCGAACCGAACTGAAATCCGAGGTGGAGCACTTCTTCGAGTCACAGCTGACTACATTAGAAAGGAATTCTGGATCTCTCCATCCGATGATAGAAGATTGTAGATGTAAATGGTTGTTTCTTTGTAGATTAAAGTCGCTCACAAAAGAAACAATAAAATTTTGAAAAAATACGCTGTGGTGCAAGAGTTTTTCACCAACCTAATATTTTTTGGTTGTTTTATTTTGTAGACTACAGCGCTTAACCAGCTAACATAAAAACTGGACGCGGGAAATCGGAGTAGGCGCTGATATCCGAGATCCGAGCCGATATTTCTGGTTCGGATCCAGCCCAGGCCAACGAAGCCCTCTCTATCTCTTTGCCGTTCGCGAATTGGCATCAATCCTTTACGTAAACATTAAAGCACTTGAATTTCCAACAGCATGCCACCGGAAGGAATTGTAAAGAGCAGCTGCACATTCAATTTATCTACAGCACCAATGCAATTGGAAAGCGGAGCGCGTCCCTCAAACGAAACGATAAACGCCAAGTTCTGACCTTCTCACAATGTCAGAATCAATTCTCATGACGTACACATTTTGTTTTACTATCCAGTATTTTGCCCTAATGAAGCCAATCCTGCCATTTTTACGTTGTTTTTTTAACCATCAGCCTCGCGTTCAAAGTTCAGCAACTTCATAGCATGTACAAACGAAGTGAAACTGTCTCGTCGACTAATTGTGGCAGACAGTTTCGTTTACGGCTACAGACGAGAATCTTGCGCTGCAACCGTAAACGATTGTAAAACCAGATTTCTCCCCAGAACTTGGAAAACTTTGAGGCTTCAGAATCCCGGTGCAGGAACGTTTCATCCGCCGGCATGTTCAGCATCGTAGAGAAAAGAAAACCTTACAGTTACTATTCTACTACATAGGAGAGGTGGGGTACCTCGTCTGCCTGTGATTCTGTCCTTGTGTCTGTCCGATGAAGTCTAACGGCGTCCGAGTGGGCTTGACACAGCGTTCAGCGTTTGGGAGCAGCGCGAATATGATGGTCAGTGACTAGACCGCTTCACAACAAATGAACAATATTGATCAATATTGATCGACCAGTTCCAACCAACTATCGATTATTGTCTAAAGTCGACGGTTCGAAGTGGGCGTCACACAACATGATATCCAGTGAACAGATTTCACTACAAGGGAGCATCGAATGCTATCAATTAGAGTCGAAGCCCCAGCCAGGGGCCGGATTCATAAAAAATTAAACCAGTGGGTATGCGGGGTATAAAGGAAAAGATAAGATAAAGGTCAGGTAGAGATAAGGAAGGAGTCGGAGACGCAGGCATCATCGTGGGTATCTCTACCCCTCCCTATACCCGCGGGTTAGTTGTTGATGAATCCGACCCCAGTAGTGATACGAGTTAGGTCGACTAACAGCTGGTACTTTACCAAAGGCAGTGAGCTTTGTTAAAAGGTAAGGATAAAGGACAGCGTTAAGCAATGGTTCTTGGGAATACGCCACGCGTTTTAGATCTACGGAACGTCCAGGAGACGATTTGAAATCGCATTTACAGTGACTTGACGTAGCCAGCCGATGGATCAGTCAGTTGTATCCTTCCCAGACAAGTCTGCTACTATTTAGCGATCCCGGAGGGATGAAAGCCTCGGTGGGCCTAGGCGGAAAGTCCGAACCAGGAACCTGATATCGGGTGCACGCGACAGCCGGTACCTTCTGCGACTGTTCTTCCTCATGGAGCGTATGCTAGCTCAAAATGATTGTTTATTTCTTTTAAAGAATATGCTGAAGACTCCGCAAAATGAAGGCGAATGATACATTTGCTGTTGATGTTTCCCTGTACAGTAATGCTCAAAATTTAGCCTGCGAGGTAAGGTATTGCCACATACAAGGCATAGGCCACTGAGCTAGAATATAATCTGGACGGTGCATTTCAAAGCTAAATATAATATTCCTCTCAGATTCGGGCTGATGGCGGGTTGACAGGTGATATCATCTCCCGTATCAAATGAAGTTGCATTTAGGTCGTCCACGTGCTACGTCAATCATCATGTCGTATCCTGGATATGATGGGAAGTGAAACCGTGAGCGAAAATAGCCGTTCGTGGAACTTGGCGCCCTCAAAAGAAACCCTTACCCTCATAGTAAAGCACCCGGTGAGCTTAAGCACTCTTCAAGGACCGCCAGGCTTATGCAACATTTAGTGAAACTGATCCTAGGCTTAATATATCTTATCTTACCTTATCCTTGCGAAACGATCCACTTCAGAGTGAGAAAAAATTCGTAAATTTATGCTTCTCGCTATCAGTTTTCTTTACTAACTTATTTTACTAGCATGTGTGCGAGGGTTGTTATCCCCTTAAAGTGAAGCAACTTGTGTAAAAAAAATGGTTAAGAAATAACCGTGGGATGCGCCGCGCACTGTGTCCTGCGTGATATTCAAGTGACACAGTGAGTGACACAGTTATATTAATCCTGTAAAATGACCTTCAGGGGCCAGATTAATCAACGACTTACAGCAGTCTAACGGTGAAAATACTGCCAAAATCCCCTCGGCTTATCAAGCGATATGGCGAAATATTTCAACAACATTTGAAATGTCACCATGTCGCTTGATAGGCTCGCGCTACGAGAGATTTCAACAGTATTTTCACCGTTAACTGCTGTAACTCGTTGATGAATCTGGCCCCCGATAGGCGACTTATTGTCAGTATCTTCTACATATCTCTAACACCAATTTACCACCCTTGAAAGAATGTACGGATTGGTTGCTTTGGATGGGTGCTTGAAGCTAAACCTGCACAAATTACCACCAACTGCTTCCCATACGTGTAACTGGATCGGGTCTGTTTAGCTCAAAAGACTAACATGTAGTTCCGAAAATGTACTTCACCCCTATCACGAATGTGATTAAACAGGTAAACGAACCTTTGATTCCAATCTCAGAATTTATTCCTAAAAGGGTAAAACGTGACTAATCAGACTAAGAAATTGGCTATGTTCTCAGTCGTTTATCTTGTCTTCGGAAGCTCGACTCAACAGCTTGACAGATATGCTTACATTCCTTGGCTCTTACCGATGGGAGCCAGACAAAGCTTTCTGTAACCGACAACACTCGAGCGATTCCGCGAAGAAATGACGCATATAAAGGATGCGCGATCAACAAGAGGAGTTTTCCTTCACGAGGTGCATGATACATATGGAGCGGTCTAACTAGAGCGTCTTCTACCTTGGCCAGGTGTATCCCCTTCCCTCTTCGGCAATCCATATCTTCTCATTGCCTTACTAGAGAAGGGTTTCGACCTCACATGGGACTTTAAGTCGAGACCAGGATCATTAGAAACAGCTAGAAATGCTATATGGGTGTCAAAATCACGAATATGGGTGTCAAAATTGCAAAGTGAAACTGCTGAGTTATGACCTGCCGGAGTTAGGTGGGCTGACCGCAAGCTGCGGAAGAGCTGACGCGAGAACGATGAGTCATGGGGGCTCCGTAAGAAGAATCGTGCCCTTGTGGCGGTGGCGCAGAGGTAGTGCTGGCGCTCCTCACTTATGGCGTCGTTGGATCGGCTCCGTTGCTGACGGTTTTTTCCACATCATCCTCATTTGTCTTCGAAATGACCTTTATGACAAGTTATGACACTTGTTTGATTAAATAGTCGGGAAAACTATAATACACTTTTGTAAAAATCCTTGAAGGCAAAAAATGCTATGGGAGACATTTCTATTTACTACTTTCAACAAATAGAGTCCAAATCTTATATTGGACAACTGGAGGTGTTTCTAGTGTGAAGCATGCAAGTTGCTCACACACTGCTCATCTTATACCATACATGCAGTTTCTCTACAGCCAGCAACAGGCAACAGTCAATTGTAGCAAGAGCAAACAAATATTCACCAGCAGTGACAAACACAGCTAAGTGATCATCATTGAAGTCTGCATTATGCCATGAGTATTTCAAAAAGTCGTAAATAAAGACGTGC
Organism: Heligmosomoides polygyrus bakeri; assembly: GCA_947359475.1. NCBI lineage: Eukaryota > Metazoa > Nematoda > Chromadorea > Rhabditida > Heligmosomidae > Heligmosomoides > Heligmosomoides polygyrus. The sequence goes on along the minus strand of OX375866.1, from coordinate 16,502,373 downwards.
AAAGAAAACTCGGCGCAGTGATGATGGAACCAACAGCGTCACACGCAAGAAGCTGGAGCACTACCTCTGCGCCACCGCCGCAGTTGGAGACCCATAGTTACGGAGCCCCTAGAGACTCATCGTTCTCGTGTCAGCTCTTCCGCAGCTTGCGGTCAGGCCACCTAACTCCGACGGGTCATAACTCGCTCAGGAGTTTCATTTGCAATTTTGACACCAATATTCGTAATCAGCATTCCAAGCTCTTTCTAATGATCCCGGTCTCAAATTGAAGTGCCACAGGAGGTCGAAACCCTTCCCTAGTTAGATTTTAGCTGCTTATTTCATGGTAGATTTTCTAATTTCCTCACACGTAATTGCTTGTCGTATCATGTATTTTTGTGCGCGCTTTTATCTGTATGGTTTAATTACCCAAGTTTGAGGTGTGGACTGCTGGTGATAAACGTGTTGGACAAAGTCTCGTGGCATTGCAGGTGTAAAATCTTCACAACTCCTGCGAGTTGCAATACCAGCTCTAAATTACCTTCTTCTGAAGTTCTCCGTCCATCGTCACCCATATTGTGTAGACACCGGAAGGATTCTGGTGCAGACACTCCTCCAACATCGGCAAATCCGTCGACGAGTCACCGCACACCAGTATGTTGCCTTCCTGAAAACGAAACAGTTCATTTCTACAGCAGTCAATAATGCTACCGTATTTCCCCGCATCCAGACATGCGCTGGAGTCTGCCGAATTTTCTTAAGCAAAAGGATGGGAAAGAAACAGGAAAGTCGGTTGGTTCAAGTCATGGTCCACATCTTGCGAAGCGCATTCTACTTTTGTGCTGGACTAGAAAATCAGCTCGATTGATAGATGGACTGGCGAGGAATTAGCCACGCGTGCACTACCGCTTTACTCTTATCAGCTAAGCGTGCACCATCACCTTCTAAGCACGGTGTCAATCTCTTGAACCTGCACCATGCGTCCCACTTATGCGCGATATGTCATGGAGGCTGTTTAAATGTGTATTTGGCGTAACCAATGACTTTCTGTTGTCAGCCGTTGTCCTTCCTAGACAAGTCTGCTTCCAATTTCTCGACCTATACGGGGTTTAAGTCTTAGTCGGCCCGGACGGGAAATCCGAACCAAGAACCTGGAATCGAGTGCAAGCGGCAGCAGGCGCCTACAGCGACTGCGCTTCACCTTTTCCTAATTAAGAATCTTTCTCTGTTTATTCGAAGGCAGTCAGCTGAATGGGTCAAGTATTGCAGGGAATCCTTTCTTAGTTTCTTTCAGAAATCGTCGATTCCTCTGCTAATAATCAATCTAGAGAAACATAAACTCCTAACATCGAGCCCACTTCTGTCAGTGTCAAACCTTTGTTCCATAACAGCTGAGTTTCTGCGTAAACCCCATTATCTCAGGCAAAATCGGTTCTTAAAGACGAAGAGATACATTGAAACCCTTGTCAATCTTGAAAACCTCTCGCTATATGCAACTAATTTCTATGACAAATTCCTTACCTTCAGATCGCATTTCATCTTCTCGCACAGCAGTCTGATACCATTTCCTTTGTTGAACGGTTGGCCAGTTCCCTTGCCCTGAAAATGGAAAAATAAATAAAGTAAAGGACTAGGCAGCTAGACTGCGCGACCGGTACACTTTCTGATCACCTGGCTAAACAGAAAGACCACCTTACGATATTTCTGGATAAAGCAACTTTAAAATAGGTGTGCTCGCGTTTACAGACCGATCTTGGCTCATGTTGTGAATGTGGACAGCACTGGAAATCTGAGCCAGCAAATTATAACAAATGAAAGCCCTCATCGAATACAGGCCAGCCAATCGCGGTACCGACCGAACACGCCCTCTCTGATGGCATATCCATTCGATGAAGCCTGATTGGCTGATGCACTTCCATCTCCATTTGTTGCTTACGCTCCCAACTAGGACCCGGACATTTAGTGGGCTATTTTATGCACGTTTAACGACTAATTACTTATTTTCTTTTACTTGGGCGACTATTTTTTGCAGGCAAAATCACTGTTAATGACCAAGCCTCAGATGCTTATAATTTAGTTTTTTCCACTGCACGATTTAAGTAGCAGATTCAAATCAAAGTTGTTTCTCTTTTCAGACGCACCGGCACCTCAGGTTGGAAGAAAATCGTGTACGAATAAGGAGCAGTTCCAGGAATCGTTTCATTGGTCAGTTTTCTTACAACTGTCGTAATATTTGAATAAAAACAACATAATGACCACATTGCAGCGTTCCTCAGCCATGTAAGTTCAGTAGAGAATGCTAGCACATCAGCTGGTGAGCATCCTAAGGGATGGAGAAGCCCTCTACGTAGAAATGACTCCCAGATTCTTCTAGATTTACAATAAGTTACGACAGGTTGTTGTCCAAGGACAAGCCATTTAACACTATAGGTCCTGTCTTATGTTTTTTTGGGTGGAATAAACGCAAAACACCGCCGTTTTCGCATAACTCCCTTCAAAGTGGCCTATTTAAAAAAAGCCATCATCCGAATTCAATGTGGGTGACCTATCTAGTGATGCGGGGATCAGCAGTGGTTTTAGAAAGACATAGTTTGGTGACCTTCAAGAATTGACGGCCCTCCAGCCCTCCCCTCCTTTCGCTCGAGATGATAGCACCGACAGGGTCCCGGTTTTATAGGTCTCAAATCTATCTTTTCTAAAACCACTGTAAAATTTCTAAATCGATGGATAAATCGCCCATAATGGATTCCGATAATAACTGTTGTTTTTTTTGGATAAGCCCCTTTGAAGAGAGTTATGGGAAAATGGCGAAAAGGCAGTTTTTTGCGCCTATTTTGCCCTAAAACTAAAAGACAGGATCGGAATGTATGTATTGTACTCCGCTTAGGGATAAAAGCCAAAATTGGCTCAAAACAGCAGGAACACGTACCTTCAGAACAATCTTCGTGTCCAACTTTGACGTCTTCACCTCCAGCACGGTTTGTTCCGGATCGACCATGCTGACGATGTGATTGATCTCCTCATAGAGGTCGTCGCTCAGCTGGCTGTGCACCTGATTGAGATTTTTCGTTGAAGGTAACACATGGACGCATGATGACTAGGAAAGCAACGACGAGTACTGTCAAGAATAAATTCTTCTGATATGAGCCACGCGTTCTATTATAGGCCCAGATTTAAGGAGCACTGAATGGCAATGAATTGATTGGCTGATGGAGCCGAGCAATAAATGGGTCAGGGTTTTATACCATTTTGGATTGGAACTTGGGAAAATTGAACATTTTTCAAATCAAATTGGACACTCTTCTAAGCTAGCCTTAAAACAAACATTGGAAATCAAAGGAAACTCTTTCATACCGAAATGACCTTCAGGCAGGTTAAGCTACAGACTCCCCAATATGGTAGAACAATTTTTTATTCAAGGAAAAATTGGTATAACTTTCTTCATTTTTTAGTTTATTTGCTCCAATAAGTGTAATAATTTTATGGAATTTTTTATTTTTAGATAACATAATAAAGTAGAATTTGTCCTAAAGCACAGAAAAGAAGCAGTCATGTAGTGCATTAAAACATCAGATCGCGCCATACTCTCGAAAAACTCGTCGCGACTTTTGTTTGATTGGTAGGGTAAATGCTGCTTACATGAACCATCTAAGTGAGGACATGAGTGTTCTTCACAACAGTTTTTGTTGTAACGTTTACAGGCGTGAAACTCCATGCAAGCGGAAATTTTGAATTAGTCAAATAAAAATCGCCATGCCTTGGACGAGGGCATGGCGCAATCTCTTTTTAGGACTAAAAGATGGCCACCTTCCTGCTCTCTAATTTTTCTTCAAAAAATAATTTTTTTATAAAATTTGAAACAATGTGTTCACTTATCGAGAAGTAAATTGAAACTTCAAAAATGTTAGGATAAAGGATAAAGGATAAAGGACGGCGTTACTCAATCCCTTCTGGGATGCGCCAGCGCATTCTACTTCTACGGGATGTCGTGGAGGCGACATGAATGCGTATTTGGCCATACAATGACTTGCGGTGGCCAGCCGATGAACAAGTCAGCGCTTCATCCTTCCCAGACAAGTCTGGTACCAATTCACCGACCCCGGAGGGATGGAAGGCTTGGTTGGCCTGGGCGGGAAATCCGAACCAGGAACCTGGTATTGGGTGCACGCGACAGTCGCGCCTCCTCCGACTGCGCTACACGCGCCCTTCAAAAATGTTATACTAAAATTTCCTTGAACAAAAAAATTATCCTAATCTTTTTGGAGAGTCTATGGTTAAATGTAAAAGAAGCAAATTTCGATTTGGAATAGTTCGCTTTAATTTGAAAAGTCTTATCGTTAGCTTAGCTTAAAGGAGGGTATAATTTGATTTGAAAATTTGATTTGAGAAGTGCCCGATTCGACGTAAAATGGTATGTCTTCGTCAAACTACAACTAAGAAATTTATGAAATACTTTCGAAATGGCCTGCATCCACCTCAATAACTCCGGATCACATACCACTCATCTTTCTTAAGAAGATAGCTCATGTGATTGCGAGACCGCTGGAGTTTTTATTTAATTTGAGCTTTATGCTAGCGGAGGTCCCTAATAGGTGGAAAATGTCCTACGTTACACCTATTCCAACGAGGGAACCTTCCAGCTCACCGGAACAGTACAGGCCTATAAGTATAACGTCCGTGTTAGCGAGGACATTTGAAAAACTTATGAAGAAAAGGTTAGTGGAGCACATGAAAACGAATAAAATTATCCCCGATTGCCAACATGGGTTCCAAGAAGGGAAATCAACGATTACAGCAATGCTTCAGTGTCTCAATGATTGGACGTGGCAATTGGATTGTGGTACCGCTGTTGACGTCATTTATGTGGATTTTGCAAAAGCTTTCGATCGAGTCGATCATGGCAAACTAATCTCTAAACTGGTCTCCATTGGAGTCCACTTTAGAATTGTTAAATGGATCAAAGCATTTCTTCAGGATCGAACTTTTTGCGTCAGGTTGGGGTCATCATTTTCTTCCCTGAGATCAGCTCCCAGTGGAGTGCCACAGGGAGGGGTACTATCACCGGTGCTTTTCAATATATATACCTACGATATCCCCTCCGCAATTCTTTCAACAGGATCTAAGTGTTGTGCATTTGCAGACGATCTGAAAATATATCGGCCCATCGTTTCCCTGGAGGACAGTGCTACCCTTCAAAGTGGCTTAGATGCAATAGTTGACTGGTCGAGTAAGTGGGGATTGCCCCTGTCAAAACAGAAAACAAAGGTGTTGCACCTTGGGTCAAACAATAGGCGTCATGAGTATAGCATACAAAACGTGCCTTTGGAGAGCGTAAATCACATTAGGGATTTAGGTTTTACCGTTGATGAAAACCTCAGCTTTGACACTCACTGTCAACAGGTCGCAGCCAAGGCAACTAGAGTTACACATAATATATTTAGGGCATTGTGCACGCGCAACACGTCGGTCTTATTGCAAGCCTATAAATCATTTGTACGGCCCATCCTGGAATACGGCACAGAAATATTCAATCCGTACAAAAAGAAGTCGATTTTGAAACTCGAAAGCGTACAAAACAGCTTTACGCGGAAGGTCTTCATTCGTGCCTTGGGATACCTTTATGAGGCTATTCCTAGAAGTGAGTCCAGAAACGTAAATTTTGGATTAAAATCTCTACAATGGAGGAGACGCAAGGCTGACATGGTTATGTTCTACAAACTAATTAATGGTCTTACTGGGCTCAAGTTTAGTGATTTCCTGCAAGTTAGAGCCTCTGTCACTAGGGGGGCATCGACAAAATTTATGGTTCCAAGAAGTCGCAAGAATATTAGAAAATTCTTTTTTGTCAACAGAGCAGTGTTGGAGTACTCTAAAATTTGTAAAGCACAAACTGTACCACCTAAACTTCACGCATTCAAAAGCATGTTGGATAAGTTTCTGGGAACCTAATTCCAAAGTTGCACTTGACTCTCTCCAATGTTCACTATGGTTCTAGTATCATTTCCTCTCTGTTACGTTATGTTTCTTACTCTTCTTTTAGCATCCCGTTTTAGCTAGATGTAGGTCTGTATTGTGTTGGATTGTTTGTCTGGTGATTGTTATGGAACAGTGTTGTAACATGGAATTCCATGTAATAAATACAATACAATACAACTAATCAGGTACTAATTCACATCCTAAGTAGGTATAAATTACCTAGACAGGAGCAGAGTAAGATATCGATGAAGGTGTTTTATAGTGGCATTTCCTGCAGATTGCACCACTCTCCTAATCTGAGCTATGTTCAGTGTTAAAAAGCGAAAACAGACGTGGTTAAATTACGGTTCTTCAGCTCTAAGAACTGGCAAGAAATACAGAACATGAGACATTATAAGCCACATCCACAATTTCAATTAAAGAGGAAGAACAGAATAAATTGACGAAAACTGATGGTAAGTAAAAATTAGAAAAATCTCACCGAGCCGTAGATATCCTGGTGCGCGATGGTGACATGCCCGTAGTGCTTCTGTAATCCTGATCCAATCCATGTGAACACTCGGAATTCCTGCTGCTCCAGCAGCTGTTGGATTTTTTGAAACACCTGAAAACGCTTTTTCTTACCAGGAGAGGGTTCGCCGAGAGGTGTACATCGGAAGGGCGAAAACGAATGTTGCAAAAAGAATAGAGGATAGATTTAAAAATTTTATTGCAAAAAACCTAATTGCTTTTTTAGTACTCATTTCAGTGACTGAGAAAACGTATGTAAGAGTCAACCAAAATAAATAAATAGATAGAGGAAGGCAGAGACTTATATATAGTAGTTTCACAACACACGAAGGTTCGTAGAAACTGACCTGGTCCAGCAGCTGCAGATGCTTCTCTGGGATGCTGGTGTCCTTGAATTTGTTGGACGGATCGATGTACCATTCACGTCCTGCTGACGCTCCGTAGTAGTAGTATCCTGGAGGAATCGTCGACACGTCGAGCACTCCTGAAACCACTAGGCGCTGAGTGGAAGCTGTAACGGGAAGGACTAGGGAGCCACCGACCAATATGCATCATGGGCGCCGTGGTCACGATACAGCACGTCTGAGCGCACCGTCGGGCGAACTGGGCCTGAAGTACAACGGATTCTCGCGGAAGGAAAACCAATTAGGAATGCGCCCTGCATTCTACCCAACCGAGAATGAGATGGAAAGCTTGTCCGGCTTGCACAACAACTTCTGTCTCGCGCGTGTGGAGCAAACGGCAGAAGTGGCGATCTCGCAACCAAGACGACATAAGATTTATATTGCGGCCAAACCCATAACGGTAACCTGACTTGGTCAACGGCTGACCGGCAGCTCTATAGGCGAAGCATGTATCCAAAGTAGTGAGCTATGCCGGTTCAATGTGCTTCCAGTTTGCCGCGTTTGATTTTTCCACTGAGCATTCTAAGCACATCATTCTTATCCTGGTCCCTTACTCCTATTTTTAAAAACTTTTATACTTCTACTGACTTCTACTTTTTGTTTACGAGTTGCGCTCACATGAAAAGTAGCATTGATGGCTACTTTTGATTAGTTGATTTTTTTTCGCCACGTATTTTCTAATGTGCTGTGTTTTTGTTAAAGGCACAAATTTTGTACTATGATATTGTGCGAATAAATAAATAAATAGATAAATAAATAAGTGGTACTCGAGTACAGTAAATTTTTTAAGGATGCGCCAAGCCGGGACTCCACTCCGCACACGATTACTTGCCCAGCAGCTGATATGCAAGCCATTCCTTCAAATCTAGTGCTATCGCGTTTATCTTTATCTTATGAATATTTTTCTTCACTTCCATACCGAATCAAATTTAAATAAATTACTATTAGGTTGGGGAATAAATTCGAAGCAATTTCTTCAAAGAGTTTTATTTAAATGATCTGCTTTTTGCTTGGCAAATTGTATGCAATTATTAGAAAATACCTTTTCTGCTCTGCAAAACTTTATCAGCTGTTTTTGGAATAATGAAGTTTGTTGTTTCTTAGACCTAGAAATGGAATACCCAGCAGGCAGAAATCTGCATTTTCGACACCTGCACTTCATAACGTTTTGTCGCCTGGAGCCACCCACTACCTTCGTTGCTTCATATTATAAGTCATCCAATAAGTAATGTCGTTTTTTCAAATTTGAGTTCAAAAAACAAAATTCCAAATAAACTTCATCTCAGCCAATAGTGTAATCACTGTCATTATCAACAACCTTTCTCCATCTAACTAGCACATCTTCAATACATGAGCAACACAACTGTTGTGGTTTTTGGGCAAAATATGTGGACATAGCATTTTGAATATCCGCCAAACTTTCAAATTTCTCGCCACAAAGAAAATGCTGTAGATACCGCAATAAGTAGTGATTCAAAGGTGCGAGATTGGGAGAACACGGTGGATGAGGGAGAACCTCCCATCCTAATTCGTCGATTATTTCCAGCGTCCGTTTTGCACAGTGCGGTCTTGCATTGTCGTTGTGGAGAATTACGCCTTTACTGTTGACGATCGCCGGATACTTTTCCAGTAAAGCTTGGTTCACTCGATCCAACTGCTCACGGTAAAGGTCTGCCTCAACGGACTTTCCAGATTTAAGCACTTCAAAATGGACGATTCCACGGATATTCCACCAAACACAGAGGAGTGCCTTTCTGAGATGAATATTCGACTTTGCAGTACTTCTTGGTTGTTCATTTTTAGAAAGCCACCGCTTTTTGCGCTTTGGATTATCGTACATGATCCTTTTTTCCTCTCCTGCGATGAGTACAGTATCACCTGTACCTGTATCAGTATCAATGTGTAGATATAAGAACGGGTCTGTGCGTTGCAAAGCGCCGATCGGATGGAATGCTTGCCGGCGGGCAAATCGTGTGGTACCCAAACACTTGCTCTGCATGCCTTGCCAATTTGGCGTAGATGAAAATGTATGGTTGATTTAGGTTCGTTGAGAGTACTCGAAAGTTCCTCCACTGTTCACGAAATGTTGTGATGAAATTTTAAGACGCTGTTTCCTGATGATTTCAATTAGGTCGTGTAGGCTCCCAAGCTCCCGATTTTTCCGCAAGCCCCTCGAGTGGAGATGGCTAGGAACTATTTTTTTTATCGAAGTTCATTTCATCGACGACTTGTTCGGCGACCGTTTTTGTCCAAAAGTTACTTTAGACGCTCTTCATCGAATTCCGAGCGTATTCCACTACGAGGGCTGTCGATGTCAAAGTCATCATTCCTAAACATCGAACGTCATTTCCGCGCTGTAGTCTCGCCTATGGCACTCGCTCCATACACCTCGCAAATGTCCCGGGCTGCCTCGGCTGCTTTTCACCACGAGGAAATGCGATGAAGTGTTGACAGGTGTCGAAAATGCTTACCTTTGCCTCCCCGTATTTCATTTCTAAGCTTATAAATAACAAAAAATAAATTGTTTTAGAAAGTAAATAAGACAGTTTGTAGAACAAAAAAAAAACACTTTCTAATATAGACAAGCAGTTTATCAAACAAGAAGAAAATCGTACAAATAACGTTACGAACTTATTCCACAACCTAATATCTCTATGCGGACATCACGACGAAGTAGAATGCGTGACGCATACCAAATGAGTTCCGCATGTTCATTCCCAAATACAAGGCAGGTGGTTAAGAATGGAAAGGTTACCGTACCTGAATCACTCCAGAATAAGCCGGCTGTATGCTGGATGGATAACTGCATGCATAACTCTTTAGCGTTCCGTCGCGATCCGTGAAGAAATAGTACAAATGTTCCGCGTCGTACAACAGCTCAACAGCCTAAAAGTACACATGTTAATCAAACAGTAGTGAAGGGTCTTTAGAGCATCTGTAGAGCCCCTAATTTATTTCTCAAAGTTACGAAATCAAGGTGACATTTTGATAAAAGAGCGCGTTGTAAAAGAATTCCTATCACTAGAACAACCAATAAAATTCAATTTAATAGTAGTAAGTCTTCATTGGACAAATCATTTACCTTGCGACCTTCTGACAGAGTGCCTGATCTAACCTTAAGGACGCTAGTTTTGATTTAGAAAACGTTCAGTTCACTTTAAAAAAATGTTCAATTTTCTCTGAAATTGTCCAATTTGGTATAAATGGTGTGTAATTTTCTTTCGAAAAGTGTTCCATTTTATGTGAAACTCTTTAAAATTTAACGATTCCACTAGTTTCATCATTCAAATCTGTTCCTTGGAAGGCGCCACCAGTTTCAAGTGACAATTTTTCATAAACTGCATTACTTTCCTCAAAGCTGCCACAAAAAGTGATGTGAAACCGGAGAGAAATACTTGCCTTCTCGACTTCTTCTTTGAATTTTTCCTCGGAGATAGGATGAGAGCTGGTCAGAGTCTGCAAAAGAGAAACTGAAATACAGAGAACTGATGAGAAATACAGTTTAAAAATAGGCAAAACGTACCAAAGTACAATGTGAAAAAACAGCTGTAATGATAAAAAGTGACAAAATTTTTCCCGTTAAGACAATGCCATCAAATCCGTGGTGTGTGAAAGCTCTGCTAATAAATGCTTTATTCTCTATAGCTATATGGATACAGTTTATTTCGATTTGATCGTCTCGGCGACCCATTTGATGCCTTCGGAGACGCCCTCGTTGGTGAGCGCCGAGCAGCCTTGTATCTGCCAGACTCGATCGCGTATCTCGGTCAGCTTCAGACGCTTCGAGATCTCGGCCGCCGGCGCCGACGAGACCAGATCCTGCTTATTCGCGAATATCAACACCGGAACGCGACTGAAAAGAGAGCTGCATTGGCTGGATAACGCGGAACAAGATAGAGCAACCCGGTGAGGGCTTCGTTGTAACAGGGAATCTGCGCAAAACACTTATTCTTGAGAAAATAAAAGACAAAACTCGGAGCCGAGTTCTCGTGGCGCTGAATCTAGGTGCCATAACTCCATCAAGCAGATATGTGGAATTCTCAATTCCATGGACGTAGGGAAGCGCAGCTGAAAGAGACGCTGGCTGTCGCGTGCATTCGAATCGAGGTTCTCGGTTCGGATTCCCGCCCAGGCCAACTTCCGTAGAAGAATAACGCGTGGCGCATCCCAAAAGGGATTGAGTAACGCAGTGCTTTACCCGTCGTTCTCTATCCTGAATTACAGTCTCAAAATAGCGCTTTTCGTTGAAGGAGGCAGGCGTGACTCTGTCTGGAGTAGTTAAAATGAATAATGGGCCGACATTGTGGTAATTTTAGATAGTAAAAGGAGAAATGCTAATTGTGAGACAAAGTTAAATTTACCAATACATTTGTCAACAAAATTGACAAATTTTTGAAAGAAATCTGACAACTAACTGAAAACAGCTAAATAAAATGAAAGCGCAACTAAAGCCTCAGCATGCAATGAAAGTTAACTCAACCCCGAATGTTTTGTTTAACAACTTTAAAAAATTGATGCATAAAATGCCTGAAATCTCTTTCATTTTGTTATATTTTTAGTCATAGTAATTTGTTGCGTAAAAATGGCAAAATCGCAAAATGCGGATGCGTGATATTTTTCAAACCTAGTTAAATATATTTGGGTTTGGAAAAACCGGATCTTCATCAGATTCTGATGATGATCGCTTTACGAGTGATCGATTCATACGAGGTTTGGAAAAAGACGAATCCAAATACGCACCTGCGTCGGATAAAGCTATACTTGTCAACTACCGAGAAAGTGGTTTTAAGGGGATTTATCCTAGTCTGAGGAGAGCATGCGGTCTTTCGCCTCCCCGACTCCTTCTTTGAACTTCTCCCAGAGCTTGAGTTACTGCCCATGCTACGACTGCGCTCATGCGAACCCAAAGAACGTGGTTTCGTGTCAATGGACGCTGGAAGAAGCAGTCACCTTAGCGGTGATCCCTCCCTACTAGAACAGATCCGATTTATATCCTTTATTATCGATCAGGCCGCGTGTAGCGCAGTCAGAGAAGGTGCCAGCTGTGGCCTGCATCCCATACCAGGTCCCTGGTTCGGATTTCCCGCCCAGACCAACCAAGCCTTCCGTCCCTCCGGCGTCGGTGAATTGGTACCATGCCACAGCTGGCATCACCACAGCGACCACCGCAAATCATTGTATCTTTGCATCCAAATACGCATTCAAACCACCTCAAACCACGACATCTCGTAGAAGTAGAATGCGTAGAGCAACCCAAAAGGGATTGCGTAACGCCGTCCTGTATCCTTTATCATTCATGGATCGGACTTAATGTCAATCTAGTTGTTTTTCGCTAAACAGAGCGTCAGAGTGATACATGGTAGCGTTGTAATATTACCGGCCTATCTGCATGACAGCCGTACCAGCCTAATGCGAAATAAATAGACCCAGCGGCGATATTTTAAAGGATGAAAGCGTCTATAAGTAAATACCTTGCTCCATTCTAAAGATTCGAAGTTACTAATTACACTTTCGAAGAATTACGAAAGCTTATCTTAAGAAGTAGTGGTGGGTACGCGGAAGCGCAGTCGGAGGAGGACCATGCTGTCGCGTGCACCCGATACCAGGTTCTCCGTTAGGGATTCCCGCACAGATTAATCAGGCCTTCTCTCTCTTCGGACTCAGCATATTGATACCAAACTTGTCTCGAAAATATGAAGCGCTGACTTGTCCATCCGTTGGCCACCGCAAGTCATTGTAGACCAAATACCCTATCAAATTGTTTCAATGCCGCCCAGTAGAAGTAGAATGCACGTCATAAATCATCCCTTAACCTTATGGTTGGTGGTGTGGTGTGTGCTACTGCCTGGAACAGCCCTCACCGGATTACCGCAACGAAACAAAACTCCGTCAGCGAGACGACAAAGAACGATCATACCTCAGCTTCTCCTCGTCGAGCAGCTCCATCAGCTCCACGCTCGTCTCGTCGAAGCGTCGGCGATCGCTCGAGTCGATCACGTAAATCAGCGCGTCCGTGTTCTCGAAGTAGTTGCTCCAAAACGGTCGAATCGATCGCTGGCCGCCAATGTCCCAGACGTTCAGCCGGATGTCGCCGTTGGTGACGACGCTCTTCACGTTGAAGCCACGCGTCGGCGTCACGTTCGTGATCTCCTCGGCCGATAGCTGCTTCAGAATGCTCGTCTTGCCGGCGTTGTCCAGTCCGAGCAGAAGGATCCTAATCTCGCGGCCGTTGTTCGACTTGAACGACTTGATGATGTCGAGCAGTCCCATTTGACGGCGTGCGGATGAGTGGGGGTGGCGTACGACTACTGAATAGGAAAAGGTGTCGACTCCGTAAGCCGCCCAGCGACGAGCAATCCAGCTGGTCCCGAACACGCTCACTACAACACCATGGCAACGGCGTCGTTATCGAGTCGACGACGACGACGCACGAAGAAGCCGAATTCGGAATGAATTCCTCAGCGTATTGATGGCAATACTGGTGCCTTTCCCGACGCGAATTGGCTGCCGGAGCACAGCTATTGTGATAGCTAACAGAGCAGTGGTTCTCTCAATTCGCAGTCGCAACATAAGTGGCCGACTTTCAGCCATAACTTCTCTACGGAATCCTTTAGAATGAACACGAAGAAAAAGCTGAACAACCAGCGCGTTTTAAGCTATTTAAAATGCATGCACAGCCGGTAATGATTCGTCTGAGAGGTGTTCCAGCTTAGTTCCCTTTCGAACCAATTCTTCTCGGCTTCGCTGAGATGTTCAAACATTGAAACCTCGCTAGTGCGATCTACGAACCATTCTCCGAGCCATATGCACAATGAAATCACATCTACAATACCAGCCAGAAGTGGAACGCACGGCGCATTCCAAAGCTATTGACAAGCGTTGAAAGGCAACTTCTCTTATTAACGTTTTCGGAATTTCTTGTCTGCTCCATATTTCCGCGAACCCGCATCCCTAGCATAAACAACAAAAAGGAGCGCTATGCGATCAATATGTCGTGCGCCAAGCATGCTGCTTCTGTCTGATGTGCTGGAGCCATTAATGTCGACGCTAAAGGAGCTACGAAGAAGCCGAAAAAACAAGAAAAATTCCATTCAAATGCAGAAAGTTCTATAGTGTCTGAAGTTAAGCGCATCCACAACCCTTAGGGTTTTCAAACAGCATTCGCATATGAAGAAACGAACCGCATTTAAATACCAGCTGTTTACGACATAAATTTGTCAAGGTTTAATGGTGGCTGTAGGCTTCGTGGAATCTTCTTAGCACGCTTGAAGGAGTTCTTCAAAAAAATTGGTTCTTCTAGGCCATAGAAAGGACCATAAATCATGTGTTGTATAAATTATCGACTAAGTGTGTTGCCAACAGAGGAGCCGCCAGTAGCCACCCCCAGTCCCTTGCAAATTAAAACAACCTTTCGAACGAAAACTAGAACCTCGAGCATCGGGAACACCTTCCACCATTAACATCACAATTGGGCCGAAACTAAACACAACATTGGCTGCCACTCAGCCTCGCCGAAGCACCAGTTCAAGCCACTTCTACAGCATCGCATACGCCGTTTTCAGGCATTGTTTTGAGATTCGATTTTATTTTCTCATGCGCGTCCAAATCCTTAGATTTAGATTTAAGTAGGTAAAAGCCCGGAAAATTCCTCCTGCCAAAGAAAAGAAAGAGCTGCCTGTTGGGCGAACGCTTGCGTTGGGTCAAGCAGCAACAAGAACAAACAAAGAGATTCATCACAACAAGAAACTAGAACCATTCCCATCTTCTTTCAGTATCTCAGAAAGCCGATGATCCTCTTCCATTTCAAACAATAAACTTCTTTGGGTAGATACTGGCAATGGTACGACAATAGCACGTTACCCACGCAAAACTGAAGAAACTAGCAAAGGGACAAAGAAACGCGAATCTCCGCAGAGTATCACTAGAAGGAAGGCAGTTCATTACGTGTTTTTTGAAGCTGTAGCGAACATAAGCAAAGGCAATCCCGAGGCAAGATGTGAAAAAAATGAAAACTACCCTGGAACTCATTTCGCCAGCGACACAGCGTGCTGCACGACTCGCACAAGCCCATAGTTGTCATGCAAAACTTCCGATCAGGATGAGATTCGAACTCACGCGGGGAAACCCCAATGGATTAGCAGTCCATCGCCTTAACCACTCGGCCACCTGATCGCCACCCGTCTACGGCGCCCTTCTTCACGTTTCGCCAGCGACACAGCGTGCTGCACGACTCGCACAAGCCGATAGTTGCCATGCAAAAGTTCCGATCAGGATGAGATTCGAACTCACGCGGGGAAACCCCAATGGATTAGCAGTCCATCGCCTTAACCACTCGGCCACCTGATCGCCACCCGTCTACGGCGCCCTTCTGCACGTTTCGCCAGCGACACAGCGTGCTGCACGACTCGCACAAGCCGATAGTTGCCATGCAAAAGTTCCGATCAGGATGAGATTCGAACTCACGCGGGGAAACCCCAATGGATTAGCAGTCCATCGCCTTAACCACTCGGCCACCTGATCGCCACCCGTCTACGGCGCCCTTCTGCACGTTTCGCCAGCGACACAGCGTGCTGCACGACTCGCACAAGCCGATAGTTGCCATGCAAAAGTTCCGATCAGGATGAGATTCGAACTCACGCGGGGAAACCCCAATGGATTAGCAGTCCATCGCCTTAACCACTCGGCCACCTGATCGCCACCCGTCTACGGCGCCCTTCTGCACGTTTCGCCAGCGACACAGCGTGCTGCACGACTCGCACAAGCTCATAGTTGCCATGCAAAAGTTCCGATCAGGATGAGATTCGAACTCACGCGGGGAAACCCCAATGGATTAGCAGTCCATCGCCTTAACCACTCGGCCACCTGATCGCCACCCGTCTACGGCGCCCTTCTGCACGTTTCGCCAGCGACACAGCGTGCTGCACGACTCGCACAAGCCGATAGTTGCCATGCAAAAGTTCCGATCAGGATGAGATTCGAACTCACGCGGGGAAACCCCAATGGATTAGCAGTCCATCGCCTTAACCACTCGGCCACCTGATCGCCACCCGTCTACGGCGCCCTTCTGCACGTTTCGCCAGCGACACAGCGTGCTGCACGACTCGCACAAGCCCATAGTTGCCATGCAAAAGTTCCGATCAGGATGAGATTCGAACTCACGCGGGGAAACCCCAATGGATTAGCAGTCCATCGCCTTAACCACTCGGCCACCTGATCGCCACCCGTCTACGGCGCCCTTCTGCACGTTTCGCCAGCGACACAGCGTGCTGCACGACTCGCACAAGCCCATAGTTGCCATGCAAAAGTTCCGATCAGGATGAGATTCGAACTCACGCGGGGAAACCCCAATGGATTAGCAGTCCATCGCCTTAACCACTCGGCCACCTGATCGCCACCCGTCTACGGCGCCCTTCTGCACGTTTCGCCAGCGACACAACGTGCTGCACGACTCGCACAAGCTCATAGTTGTCATGCAAAAGTTCCGATCAGGATGAGATTCGAACTCACGCGGGGAAACCCCAATGGATTAGCAGTCCATCGCCTTAACCGCTCGGCCACCTGATCGCCACCCGTCTACGGCGCCCTTCTGCACGTTTCGCCAGCGACACAGCGTGCTGCACGACTCGCACAAGCTCATAGTTGTCATGCAAAAGTTCCGATCAGGATGAGATTCGAACTCACGCGGGGAAACCCCAATGGATTAGCAGTCCATCGCCTTAACCACTCGGCCACCTGATCGCCACCCGTCTACGGCGCCCTTCTGCACGTTTCGCCAGCGACACAGCGTGCTGTACGACTCGCACAAGCCGATAGTTGTCATGCAAAAGTTCCGATCAGGATGAGATTCGAACTCACGCGGGGAAACCCCAATGGATTAGCAGTCCATCGCCTTAACCACTCGGCCACCTGATCGCCACCCGTCTACGGCGCCCTTCTGCACGTTTCGCCAGCGACACAGCGTGCTGTACGACTCGCACAAGCCCATAAGTGCCATGCAAAAGTTCCGATCAGGATGAGATTCGAACTCACGCGGGGAAACCCCAATGGATTAGCAGTCCATCGCCTTAACCGCTCGGCCACCTGATCGCCACCCGTCTACGGCGCCCTTCTGCACGTTTCGCCAGCGACACAGCGTGCTGCACGACTCGCACAAGCTCATAGTTGTCATGCAAAAGTTCCGATCAGGATGAGATTCGAACTCACGCGGGGAAACCCCAATGGATTAGCAGTCCATCGCCTTAACCACTCGGCCACCTGATCGCCACCCGTCTACGGCGCCCTTCTGCACGTTTCGCCAGCGACACAGCGTGCTGTACGACTCGCACAAGCCGATAGTTGTCATGCAAAAGTTCCGATCAGGATGAGATTCGAACTCACGCGGGGAAACCCCAATGGATTAGCAGTCCATCGCCTTAACCACTCGGCCACCTGATCGCCACCCGTCTACGGCGCCCTTCTGCACGTTTCGCCAGCGACACAGCGTGCTGTACGACTCGCACAAGCCCATAAGTGCCATGCAAAAGTTCCGATCAGGATGAGATTCGAACTCACGCGGGGAAACCCCAATGGATTAGCAGTCCATCGCCTTAACCACTCGGCCACCTGATCGCCACCCGTCTACGGCGCCCTTCTGCACGTTTCGCCAGCGACACAGCGTGCTGCACGACTCGCACAAGCCCATAGTTGTCATGCAAAACTTCCGATCAGGATGAGCCACCTGATCGCCACCCGTCTACGGCGCCCTTCTGCACGTTTCGCCAGCGACACAGCGTGCTGCACGACTCGCACAAGCCCATAGTTGTCATGCAAAACTTCCGATCAGGATGAGATTCGAACTCACGCGGGGAAACCCCAATGGATTAGCAGTCCATCGCCTTAACCACTCGGCCACCTGACCGCCACCCGTCTACGGCGCCCTTCTGCACGTTTCGCCAGCGACACAGCGTGCTGCACGACTCGCACAAGCCCATAGTTGTCATGCAAAACTTCCGATCAGGATGAGATTCGAACTCACGCGGGGAAACCCCAATGGATTAGCAGTCCATCGCCTTAACCACTCGGCCACCTGATCGCCACCCGTCTACGGCGCCCTTCTGCACGTTTCGCCAGCGACACAGCGTGCTGTACGACTCGCACAAGCCGATAGTTGTCATGCAAAAGTTCCGATCAGGATGAGATTCGAACTCACGCGGGGAAACCCCAATGGATTAGCAGTCCATCGCCTTAACCACTCGGCCACCTGATCGCCACCCGTCTACGGCGCCCTTCTGCACGTTTCGCCAGCGACACAGCGTGCTGTACGACTCGCACAAGCCCATAGTTGCCATGCAAAAGTTCCGATCAGGATGAGATTCGAACTCACGCGGGGAAACCCCAATGGATTAGCAGTCCATCGCCTTAACCACTCGGCCACCTGATCGCCACCCGTCTACGGCGCCCTTCTGCACGTTTCGCCAGCGACACAGCGTGCTGCACGACTCGCACAAGCCCATAGTTGTCATGCAAAACTTCCGATCAGGATGAGATTCGAACTCACGCGGGGAAACCCCAATGGATTAGCAGTCCATCGCCTTAACCACTCGGCCACCTGACCGCCACCCGTCTACGGCGCCCTTCTGCACGTTTCGCCAGCGACACAGCGTGCTGCACGACTCGCACAAGCCCATAGTTGTCATGCAAAAGTTCCGATCAGGATGAGATTCGAACTCACGCGGGGAAACCCCAATGGATTAGCAGTCCATCGCCTTAACCACTCGGCCACCTGACCGCCACCCGTCTACGGCGCCCTTCTGCACGTTTCGCCAGCGACACAGCGTGCTGCACGACTCGCACAAGCCCATAGTTGTCATGCAAAACTTCCGATCAGGATGAGATTCGAACTCACGCGGGGAAACCCCAATGGATTAGCAGTCCATCGCCTTAACCACTCGGCCACCTGATCGCCACCCGTCTATGGCGCCCTTCTGCACGTTTCGCCAGCGACACAGCGTGCTGCACGACTCGCACAAGCCCATAGTTGTCATGCAAAACTTCCGATCAGGATGAGATTCGAACTCACGCGGGGAAACCCCAATGGATTAGCAGTCCATCGCCTTAACCACTCGGCCACCTGATCGCCACCCGTCTACGGCGCCCTTCTGCACGTTTCGCCAGCGACACAGCGTGCTGTACGACTCGCACAAGCCGATAGTTGCCATGCAAAGTTCCGATCAGGATGAGCCACCTGATCGCCACCCGTCTACGGCGCCCTTCTGCACGTTTCGCCAGCGACACAGCGTGCTGCACGACTCGCACAAGCCCATAGTTGTCATGCAAAACTTCCGATCAGGATGAGATTCGAACTCACGCGGGGAAACCCCAATGGATTAGCAGTCCATCGCGTTAACCACTCGGCCACCTGACCGCCACCCGTCTACGGCGCCCTTCTGCACGTTTCGCCAGCGACACAGCGTGCTGCACGACTCGCACAAGCCCATAGTTGTCATGCAAAACTTCCGATCAGGATGAGATTCGAACTCACGCGGGGAAACCCCAATGGATTAGCAGTCCATCGCCTTAACCACTCGGCCACCTGACCGCCACCCGTCTACGGCGCCCTTCTGCACGTTTCGCCAGCGACACAGCGTGCTGCACGACTCGCACAAGCCCATAGTTGTCATGCAAAACTTCCGATCAGGATGAGATTCGAACTCACGCGGGGAAACCCCAATGGATTAGCAGTCCATCGCCTTAACCACTCGGCCACCTGATCGCCACCCGTCTATGGCGCCCTTCTGCACGTTTCGCCAGCGACACAGCGTGCTGCACGACTCGCACAAGCCCATAGTTGTCATGCAAAAGTTCCGATCAGGATGAGATTCGAACTCACGCGGGGAAACCCCAATGGATTAGCAGTCCATCGCCTTAACCACTCGGCCACCTGACCGCCACCCGTCTACGGCGCCCTTCTGCACGTTTCGCCAGCGACACAGCGTGCTGCACGACTCGCACAAGCCCATAGTTGTCATGCAAAACTTCCGATCAGGATGAGATTCGAACTCACGCGGGGAAACCCCAATGGATTAGCAGTCCATCGCCTTAACCACTCGGCCACCTGATCGCCACCCGTCTATGGCGCCCTTCTGCACGTTTCGCCAGCGACACAGCGTGCTGCACGACTCGCACAAGCCCATAGTTGTCATGCAAAACTTCCGATCAGGATGAGATTCGAACTCACGCGGGGAAACCCCAATGGATTAGCAGTCCATCGCCTTAACCACTCGGCCACCTGATCGCCACCCGTCTACGGCGCCCTTCTGCACGTTTCGCCAGCGACACAGCGTGCTGCACGACTCGCACAAGCCCATAGTTGTCATGCAAAACTTCCGATCAGGATGAGATTCGAACTCACGCGGGGAAACCCCAATGGATTAGCAGTCCATCGCCTTAACCACTCGGCCACCTGACCGCCACCCGTCTACGGCGCCCTTCTGCACGTTTCGCCAGCGACACAGCGTGCTGCACGACTCGCACAAGCCCATAGTTGTCATGCAAAACTTCCGATCAGGATGAGATTCGAACTCACGCGGGGAAACCCCAATGGATTAGCAGTCCATCGCCTTAACCACTCGGCCACCTGACCGCCACCCGTCTACGGCGCCCTTCTGCACGTTTCGCCAGCGACACAGCGTGCTGCACGACTCGCACAAGCCCATAGTTGTCATGCAAAACTTCCGATCAGGATGAGATTCGAACTCACGCGGGGAAACCCCAATGGATTAGCAGTCCATCGCCTTAACCACTCGGCCACCTGATCGCCACCCGTCTACGGCGCCCTTCTGCACGTTTCGCCAGCGACACAGCGTGCTGTACGACTCGCACGAGCCGATAGTTGCCATGCAAAACTTCCGATCAGGATGAGATTCGAACTCACGCGGGGAAACCCCAATGGATTAGCAGTCCATCGCCTTAACCACTCGGCCACCTGATCGCCACCCGTATACGGCGCCCTTCTGCACGTTTCGCCAGCGACACAGCGTGCTGCACGACTCGCACAAGCCCATAGTTGTCATGCAAAACTTCCGATCAGGATGAGCCACCTGATCGCCACCCGTCTACGGCGCCCTTCTGCACGTTTCGCCAGCGACACAGCGTGCTGTACGACTCGCACAAGCCCATAGTTGTCATGCAAAACTTCCGATCAGGATGAGATTCGAACTCACGCGGGGAAACCCCAATGGATTAGCAGTCCATCGCCTTAACCACTCGGCCACCTGACCGCCACCCGTCTACGGCGCCCTTCTGCACGTTTCGCCAGCGACACAGCGTGCTGCACGACTCGCACAAGCCCATAGTTGTCATGCAAAACTTCCGATCAGGATGAGATTCGAACTCACGCGGGGAAACCCCAATGGATTAGCAGTCCATCGCCTTAACCACTCGGCCACCTGACCGCCACCCGTCTACGGCGCCCTTCTGCACGTTTCGCCAGCGACACAGCGTGCTGCACGACTCGCACAAGCCCATAGTTGTCATGCAAAACTTCCGATCAGGATGAGCCACCTGATCGCCACCCGTCTACGGCGCCCTTCTGCACGTTTCGCCAGCGACACAGCGTGCTGTACGACTCGCACAAGCCCATAGTTGTCATGCAAAACTTCCGATCAGGATGAGATTCGAACTCACGCGGGGAAACCCCAATGGATTAGCAGTCCATCGCCTTAACCACTCGGCCACCTGACCGCCACCCGTCTACGGCGCCCTTCTGCACGTTTCGCTAGCGACACAGCGTGCTGCACGACTCGCACAAGCCCATAGTTGTCATGCAAAACTTCCGATCAGGATGAGATTCGAACTCACGCGGGGAAACCCCAATGGATTAGCAGTCCATCGCCTTAACCACTCGGCCACCTGATCGCCACCCGTCTATGGCGCCCTTCTGCACGTTTCGCCAGCGACACAGCGTGCTGCACGACTCGCACAAGCCCATAGTTGTCATGCAAAACTTCCGATCAGGATGAGATTCGAACTCACGCGGGGAAACCCCAATGGATTAGCAGTCCATCGCCTTAACCACTCGGCCACCTGATCGCCACCCGTCTACGGCGCCCTTCTGCACGTTTCGCCAGCGACACAGCGTGCTGTACGACTCGCACAAGCCGATAGTTGCCATGCAAAGTTCCGATCAGGATGAGCCACCTGATCGCCACCCGTCTACGGCGCCCTTCTGCACGTTTCGCCAGCGACACAGCGTGCTGCACGACTCGCACAAGCCCATAGTTGTCATGCAAAACTTCCGATCAGGATGAGATTCGAACTCACGCGGGGAAACCCCAATGGATTAGCAGTCCATCGCCTTAACCACTCGGCCACCTGACCGCCACCCGTCTACGGCGCCCTTCTGCACGTTTCGCCAGCGACACAGCGTGCTGCACGACTCGCACAAGCCCGTAGTTGTCATGCAAAACTTCCGATCAGGATGAGATTCGAACTCACGCGGGGAAACCCCAATGGATTAGCAGTCCATCGCCTTAACCACTCGGCCACCTGACCGCCACCCGTCTACGGCGCCCTTCTGCACGTTTCGCCAGCGACACAGCGTGCTGCACGACTCGCACAAGCCCATAGTTGTCATGCAAAACTTCCGATCAGGATGAGATTCGAACTCACGCGGGGAAACCCCAATGGATTAGCAGTCCATCGCCTTAACCACTCGGCCACCTGACCGCCACCCGTCTACGGCGCCCTTCTGCACGTTTCGCCAGCGACACAGCGTGCTGCACGACTCGCACAAGCCCATAGTTGTCATGCAAAACTTCCGATCAGGATGAGCCACCTGATCGCCACCCGTCTACGGCGCCCTTCTGCACGTTTCGCCAGCGACACAGCGTGCTGTACGACTCGCACAAGCCCATAGTTGTCATGCAAAACTTCCGATCAGGATGAGATTCGAACTCACGCGGGGAAACCCCAATGGATTAGCAGTCCATCGCCTTAACCACTCGGCCACCTGACCGCCACCCGTCTACGGCGCCCTTCTGCACGTTTCGCTAGCGACACAGCGTGCTGCACGACTCGCACAAGCCCATAGTTGTCATGCAAAACTTCCGATCAGGATGAGATTCGAACTCACGCGGGGAAACCCCAATGGATTAGCAGTCCATCGCCTTAACCACTCGGCCACCTGATCGCCACCCGTCTATGGCGCCCTTCTGCACGTTTCGCCAGCGACACAGCGTGCTGCACGACTCGCACAAGCCCATAGTTGTCATGCAAAACTTCCGATCAGGATGAGATTCGAACTCACGCGGGGAAACCCCAATGGATTAGCAGTCCATCGCCTTAACCACTCGGCCACCTGATCGCCACCCGTCTACGGCGCCCTTCTGCACGTTTCGCCAGCGACACAGCGTGCTGTACGACTCGCACAAGCCGATAGTTGCCATGCAAAGTTCCGATCAGGATGAGCCACCTGATCGCCACCCGTCTACGGCGCCCTTCTGCACGTTTCGCCAGCGACACAGCGTGCTGCACGACTCGCACAAGCCCATAGTTGTCATGCAAAACTTCCGATCAGGATGAGATTCGAACTCACGCGGGGAAACCCCAATGGATTAGCAGTCCATCGCCTTAACCACTCGGCCACCTGACCGCCACCCGTCTACGGCGCCCTTCTGCACGTTTCGCCAGCGACACAGCGTGCTGCACGACTCGCACAAGCCCGTAGTTGTCATGCAAAACTTCCGATCAGGATGAGATTCGAACTCACGCGGGGAAACCCCAATGGATTAGCAGTCCATCGCCTTAACCACTCGGCCACCTGACCGCCACCCGTCTACGGCGCCCTTCTGCACGTTTCGCCAGCGACACAGCGTGCTGCACGACTCGCACAAGCCCATAGTTGTCATGCAAAACTTCCGATCAGGATGAGATTCGAACTCACGCGGGGAAACCCCAATGGATTAGCAGTCCATCGCCTTAACCACTCGGCCACCTGATCGCCACCCGTCTATGGCGCCCTTCTGCACGTTTCGCCAGCGACACAGCGTGCTGCACGACTCGCACAAGCCCATAGTTGTCATGCAAAACTTCCGATCAGGATGAGATTCGAACTCACGCGGGGAAACCCCAATGGATTAGCAGTCCATCGCCTTAACCACTCGGCCACCTGATCGCCACCCGTCTACGGCGCCCTTCTGCACGTTTCGCCAGCGACACAGCGTGCTGTACGACTCGCACAAGCCGATAGTTGCCATGCAAAGTTCCGATCAGGATGAGCCACCTGATCGCCACCCGTCTACGGCGCCCTTCTGCACGTTTCGCCAGCGACACAGCGTGCTGCACGACTCGCACAAGCCCATAGTTGTCATGCAAAACTTCCGATCAGGATGAGATTCGAACTCACGCGGGGAAACCCCAATGGATTAGCAGTCCATCGCCTTAACCACTCGGCCACCTGACCGCCACCCGTCTACGGCGCCCTTCTGCACGTTTCGCCAGCGACACAGCGTGCTGCACGACTCGCACAAGCCCATAGTTGTCATGCAAAACTTCCGATCAGGATGAGATTCGAACTCACGCGGGGAAACCCCAATGGATTAGCAGTCCATCGCCTTAACCACTCGGCCACCTGACCGCCACCCGTCTACGGCGCCCTTCTGCACGTTTCGCCAGCGACACAGCGTGCTGCACGACTCGCACAAGCCCATAGTTGTCATGCAAAACTTCCGATCAGGATGAGATTCGAACTCACGCGGGGAAACCCCAATGGATTAGCAGTCCATCGCCTTAACCACTCGGCCACCTGATCGCCACCCGTCTACGGCGCCCTTCTGCACGTTTCGCCAGCGACACAGCGTGCTGTACGACTCGCACAAGCCGATAGTTGCCATGCAAAACTTCCGATCAGGATGAGATTCGAACTCACGCGGGGAAACCCCAATGGATTAGCAGTCCATCGCCTTAACCACTCGGCCACCTGATCGCCACCCGTATACGGCGCCCTTCTGCACGTTTCGCCAGCGACACAGCGTGCTGCACGACTCGCACAAGCCCATAGTTGTCATGCAAAACTTCCGATCAGGATGAGCCACCTGATCGCCACCCGTCTACGGCGCCCTTCTGCACGTTTCGCCAGCGACACAGCGTGCTGTACGACTCGCACAAGCCCATAGTTGTCATGCAAAACTTCCGATCAGGATGAGATTCGAACTCACGCGGGGAAACCCCAATGGATTAGCAGTCCATCGCCTTAACCACTCGGCCACCTGACCGCCACCCGTCTACGGCGCCCTTCTGCACGTTTCGCCAGCGACACAGCGTGCTGCACGACTCGCACAAGCCCATAGTTGTCATGCAAAACTTCCGATCAGGATGAGATTCGAACTCACGCGGGGAAACCCCAATGGATTAGCAGTCCATCGCCTTAACCACTCGGCCACCTGACCGCCACCCGTCTACGGCGCCCTTCTGCACGTTTCGCCAGCGACACAGCGTGCTGCACGACTCGCACAAGCCCATAGTTGTCATGCAAAACTTCCGATCAGGATGAGCCACCTGATCGCCACCCGTCTACGGCGCCCTTCTGCACGTTTCGCCAGCGACACAGCGTGCTGTACGACTCGCACAAGCCCATAGTTGTCATGCAAAACTTCCGATCAGGATGAGATTCGAACTCACGCGGGGAAACCCCAATGGATTAGCAGTCCATCGCCTTAACCACTCGGCCACCTGACCGCCACCCGTCTACGGCGCCCTTCTGCACGTTTCGCCAGCGACACAGCGTGCTGCACGACTCGCACAAGCCCATAGTTGTCATGCAAAACTTCCGATCAGGATGAGATTCGAACTCACGCGGGGAAACCCCAATGGATTAGCAGTCCATCGCCTTAACCACTCGGCCACCTGATCGCCACCCGTCTATGGCGCCCTTCTGCACGTTTCGCCAGCGACACAGCGTGCTGCACGACTCGCACAAGCCCATAGTTGTCATGCAAAACTTCCGATCAGGATGAGATTCGAACTCACGCGGGGAAACCCCAATGGATTAGCAGTCCATCGCCTTAACCACTCGGCCACCTGACCGCCACCCGTCTACGGCGCCCTTCTGCACGTTTCGCCAGCGACACAGCGTGCTGCACGACTCGCACAAGCCCATAGTTGTCATGCAAAACTTCCGATCAGGATGAGCCACCTGATCGCCACCCGTCTACGGCGCCCTTCTGCACGTTTCGCCAGCGACACAGCGTGCTGTACGACTCGCACAAGCCCATAGTTGTCATGCAAAACTTCCGATCAGGATGAGATTCGAACTCACGCGGGGAAACCCCAATGGATTAGCAGTCCATCGCCTTAACCACTCGGCCACCTGACCGCCACCCGTCTACGGCGCCCTTCTGCACGTTTCGCCAGCGACACAGCGTGCTGCACGACTCGCACAAGCCCATAGTTGTCATGCAAAACTTCCGATCAGGATGAGATTCGAACTCACGCGGGGAAACCCCAATGGATTAGCAGTCCATCGCCTTAACCACTCGGCCACCTGATCGCCACCCGTCTATGGCGCCCTTCTGCACGTTTCGCCAGCGACACAGCGTGCTGCACGACTCGCACAAGCCCATAGTTGTCATGCAAAACTTCCGATCAGGATGAGATTCGAACTCACGCGGGGAAACCCCAATGGATTAGCAGTCCATCGCCTTAACCACTCGGCCACCTGATCGCCACCCGTCTACGGCGCCCTTCTGCACGTTTCGCCAGCGACACAGCGTGCTGTACGACTCGCACAAGCCGATAGTTGCCATGCAAAGTTCCGATCAGGATGAGCCACCTGATCGCCACCCGTCTACGGCGCCCTTCTGCACGTTTCGCCAGCGACACAGCGTGCTGCACGACTCGCACAAGCCCATAGTTGTCATGCAAAACTTCCGATCAGGATGAGATTCGAACTCACGCGGGGAAACCCCAATGGATTAGCAGTCCATCGCCTTAACCACTCGGCCACCTGACCGCCACCCGTCTACGGCGCCCTTCTGCACGTTTCGCCAGCGACACAGCGTGCTGCACGACTCGCACAAGCCCATAGTTGTCATGCAAAACTTCCGATCAGGATGAGATTCGAACTCACGCGGGGAAACCCCAATGGATTAGCAGTCCATCGCCTTAACCACTCGGCCACCTGACCGCCACCCGTCTACGGCGCCCTTCTGCACGTTTCGCCAGCGACACAGCGTGCTGCACGACTCGCACAAGCCCATAGTTGTCATGCAAAACTTCCGATCAGGATGAGATTCGAACTCACGCGGGGAAACCCCAATGGATTAGCAGTCCATCGCCTTAACCACTCGGCCACCTGATCGCCACCCGTCTACGGCGCCCTTCTGCACGTTTCGCCAGCGACACAGCGTGCTGTACGACTCGCACAAGCCGATAGTTGCCATGCAAAACTTCCGATCAGGATGAGATTCGAACTCACGCGGGGAAACCCCAATGGATTAGCAGTCCATCGCCTTAACCACTCGGCCACCTGATCGCCACCCGTATACGGCGCCCTTCTGCACGTTTCGCCAGCGACACAGCGTGCTGCACGACTCGCACAAGCCCATAGTTGTCATGCAAAACTTCCGATCAGGATGAGCCACCTGATCGCCACCCGTCTACGGCGCCCTTCTGCACGTTTCGCCAGCGACACAGCGTGCTGTACGACTCGCACAAGCCCATAGTTGTCATGCAAAACTTCCGATCAGGATGAGATTCGAACTCACGCGGGGAAACCCCAATGGATTAGCAGTCCATCGCCTTAACCACTCGGCCACCTGACCGCCACCCGTCTACGGCGCCCTTCTGCACGTTTCGCCAGCGACACAGCGTGCTGCACGACTCGCACAAGCCCATAGTTGTCATGCAAAACTTCCGATCAGGATGAGATTCGAACTCACGCGGGGAAACCCCAATGGATTAGCAGTCCATCGCCTTAACCACTCGGCCACCTGACCGCCACCCGTCTACGGCGCCCTTCTGCACGTTTCGCCAGCGACACAGCGTGCTGCACGACTCGCACAAGCCCATAGTTGTCATGCAAAACTTCCGATCAGGATGAGCCACCTGATCGCCACCCGTCTACGGCGCCCTTCTGCACGTTTCGCCAGCGACACAGCGTGCTGTACGACTCGCACAAGCCCATAGTTGTCATGCAAAAGTTCCGATCAGGATGAGATTCGAACTCACGCGGGGAAACCCCAATGGATTAGCAGTCCATCGCCTTAACCACTCGGCCACCTGACCGCCACCCGTCTACGGCGCCCTTCTGCACGTTTCGCCAGCGACACAGCGTGCTGCACGACTCGCACAAGCCCATAGTTGTCATGCAAAACTTCCGATCAGGATGAGATTCGAACTCACGCGGGGAAACCCCAATGGATTAGCAGTCCATCGCCTTAACCACTCGGCCACCTGACCGCCACCCGTCTACGGCGCCCTTCTGCACGTTTCGCCAGCGACACAGCGTGCTGCACGACTCGCACAAGCCCATAGTTGTCATGCAAAACTTCCGATCAGGATGAGATTCGAACTCACGCGGGGAAACCCCAATGGATTAGCAGTCCATCGCCTTAACCACTCGGCCACCTGATCGCCACCCGTCTATGGCGCCCTTCTGCACGTTTCGCCAGCGACACAGCGTGCTGCACGACTCGCACAAGCCCATAGTTGTCATGCAAAACTTCCGATCAGGATGAGATTCGAACTCACGCGGGGAAACCCCAATGGATTAGCAGTCCATCGCCTTAACCACTCGGCCACCTGATCGCCACCCGTCTACGGCGCCCTTCTGCACGTTTCGCCAGCGACACAGCGTGCTGTACGACTCGCACAAGCCGATAGTTGCCATGCAAAACTTCCGATCAGGATGAGATTCGAACTCACGCGGGGAAACCCCAATGGATTAGCAGTCCATCGCCTTAACCACTCGGCCACCTGATCGCCACCCGTCTACGGCGCCCTTCTGCACGTTTCGCCAGCGACACAGCGTGCTGCACGACTCGCACAAGCCCATAGTTGTCATGCAAAACTTCCGATCAGGATGAGCCACCTGATCGCCACCCGTCTACGGCGCCCTTCTGCACGTTTCGCCAGCGACACAGCGTGCTGTACGACTCGCACAAGCCCATAGTTGTCATGCAAAACTTCCGATCAGGATGAGATTCGAACTCACGCGGGGAAACCCCAATGGATTAGCAGTCCATCGCCTTAACCACTCGGCCACCTGACCGCCACCCGTCTACGGCGCCCTTCTGCACGTTTCGCCAGCGACACAGCGTGCTGCACGACTCGCACAAGCCCATAGTTGTCATGCAAAACTTCCGATCAGGATGAGATTCGAACTCACGCGGGGAAACCCCAATGGATTAGCAGTCCATCGCCTTAACCACTCGGCCACCTGACCGCCACCCGTCTACGGCGCCCTTCTGCACGTTTCGCCAGCGACACAGCGTGCTGCACGACTCGCACAAGCCCATAGTTGTCATGCAAAACTTCCGATCAGGATGAGCCACCTGATCGCCACCCGTCTACGGCGCCCTTCTGCACGTTTCGCCAGCGACACAGCGTGCTGTACGACTCGCACAAGCCCATAGTTGTCATGCAAAAGTTCCGATCAGGATGAGATTCGAACTCACGCGGGGAAACCCCAATGGATTAGCAGTCCATCGCCTTAACCACTCGGCCACCTGACCGCCACCCGTCTACGGCGCCCTTCTGCACGTTTCGCCAGCGACACAGCGTGCTGCACGACTCGCACAAGCCCATAGTTGTCATGCAAAACTTCCGATCAGGATGAGCCACCTGATCGCCACCCGTCTACGGCGCCCTTCTGCACGTTTCGCCAGCGACACAGCGTGCTGTACGACTCGCACAAGCCCATAGTTGTCATGCAAAAGTTCCGATCAGGATGAGATTCGAACTCACGCGGGGAAACCCCAATGGATTAGCAGTCCATCGCCTTAACCACTCGGCCACCTGACCGCCACCCGTCTACGGCGCCCTTCTGCACGTTTCGCCAGCGACACAGCGTGCTGCACGACTCGCACAAGCCCATAGTTGTCATGCAAAACTTCCGATCAGGATGAGATTCGAACTCACGCGGGGAAACCCCAATGGATTAGCAGTCCATCGCCTTAACCACTCGGCCACCTGACCGCCACCCGTCTACGGCGCCCTTCTGCACGTTTCGCCAGCGACACAGCGTGCTGCACGACTCGCACAAGCCCATAGTTGTCATGCAAAACTTCCGATCAGGATGAGATTCGAACTCACGCGGGGAAACCCCAATGGATTAGCAGTCCATCGCCTTAACCACTCGGCCACCTGATCGCCACCCGTCTATGGCGCCCTTCTGCACGTTTCGCCAGCGACACAGCGTGCTGCACGACTCGCACAAGCCCATAGTTGTCATGCAAAACTTCCGATCAGGATGAGATTCGAACTCACGCGGGGAAACCCCAATGGATTAGCAGTCCATCGCCTTAACCACTCGGCCACCTGATCGCCACCCGTCTACGGCGCCCTTCTGCACGTTTCGCCAGCGACACAGCGTGCTGTACGACTCGCACAAGCCGATAGTTGCCATGCAAAACTTCCGATCAGGATGAGATTCGAACTCACGCGGGGAAACCCCAATGGATTAGCAGTCCATCGCCTTAACCACTCGGCCACCTGATCGCCACCCGTCTACGGCGCCCTTCTGCACGTTTCGCCAGCGACACAGCGTGCTGCACGACTCGCACAAGCCCATAGTTGTCATGCAAAACTTCCGATCAGGATGAGCCACCTGATCGCCACCCGTCTACGGCGCCCTTCTGCACGTTTCGCCAGCGACACAGCGTGCTGCACGACTCGCACAAGCCGATAGTTGTCATGCAAAACTTCCGACCAGGATGAGATTCGAACTCACGCGGGGAAACCCCAATGGATTAGCAGTCCATCGCCTTAACCACTCGGCCACCTGATCGCCACCCGTCTACGGCGCCCTTCTGCACGTTTCGCCAGCGACACAGCGTGCTGCACGACTCGCACAAGCCCATAGTTGTCATGCAAAACTTCCGACCAGGATGAGATTCGAACTCACGCGGGGAAACCCCAATGGATTAGCAGTCCATCGCCTTAACCACTCGGCCACCTGATCGCCACCCGTCTACGGCGCCCTTCTGCACGTTTCGCCAGCGACACAGCGTGCTGCACGACTCGCACAAGCCCATAGTTGCCATGCAAAACTTGCAAATCAACAGTGAGCTCCCGAGCCACAGTGGTTTTCTATGATTTTTATTTTTCTTCACGAAAGAGCGAACGTTTGAACGTTAGTCTTGCAGAATTGTGTGCGCCTTAGAAATCCTGTGAAACGTTAAATTTTAGGGCTGAAACGTTGCTTTAGAACACGTCGAAATTTCTGCTGCGCCAACGTTTTAACACTTCGAGCTGGCGTATATCTGGTGCCAGATTCATCCATCCGCTTATCGCCCTTTAACGGTGAAAACACAGTCAGAACCGGATGCTAATGAATGTCATACTAGGGGGTTTGGCGGTATTTTCACCGTTACGGGGGGGGAGGGTGAGCGGTTGACGAATTTGGTACCAGGAATGATGATTATCACGGAAAAGAAATGACCATAAAAGGTTTTCGCATTTTCAATATTAGATTATTGACCTTGTCCAATTCAACAACTGTGCGCCGCGCAATGTGCCTTATTCTCTTTTCTGAGCTTTTAGAGACTCATTTTCGTTGTATAACAAGCTACTGCAAATAGTTCGGCTCCACTTGGAATCTAAAGTCGAAGCCTGTCCGTTTAAATAAAGACCACTTGAGGGTCAACGTCACCTTCAACACAGCTACATTGGGCTCTTCAAAGTCGTAAAATCAGCGTTCATCGCCGACCTCTCCTCCCCCGCAGCGCTTTCGAGGCTGAACCGTTCTCTGATGGAGACACCGCGCAACCTGTCTATCGTCCTTCATAGCTGACCGCTAATTCGTGCAATCAACAAGCAATTCGACCAACTTCTGCAATCATTCGCAATCAGAATTACAGCGAAGCATGGCGAGCGTTGCGGCTGCGCTCTCCATCAACGTGGCGCTATTCAGTTGGCATTGAACAGCAGCCACGTCATTCCGATTCGGAGATTCGACCTGGGAGTTCTGACGAAGACGAACTCAGTGCGATGTCTCCCACATCGCTGCTGCTGTTCTTGGCTGCCCTGTTTCTCCACGTTCATTCTAAGGATCCGTGTACATTCGTGTGAGTTCCATAAAGACATTTTACGGTGCAATCCTAGTTGAAGGTGGCCGCTCTTAAACGATTTCTCTATATAAAGAAACGCTCTAGATACGCAAAAAACGTATGAATAACCAACCTTGTCACTAAGATACACTCACTCACTACAACCATATCCTCTAAGTTTAAAGAAAAGCCCTATCATGGTACAGCAGCTGAAGCTCTCGTAGAAACTTAAGGAAGGGATTGGACACGTAGATCCGACTAGGATATATCGTTTCTTCACCGTTTATCTCTAATTAGCCTTTATCCAGAAACGATGATTACTGCTTCCATTTCGGACAAATGTCATGCTACCTGAAGATCTGCGAATGTGAAGTGAAAAACTGTACGGACATTCGCAACTGTACAATTTCGCCATGGTGCGATCCGTCCGGCAAGAACATAAAAGTCAATGAGGTACGGTTAGTTTTCCAAACATTGTTTTACAACGATACCCCGACACGTCTAAAGGCGTGTTTCGAACCGGAAATGCTACGACAGCTATAGAGAACGCAGAATAGGTCCTTATGTTAGAGCGTGAAAATGGAGTTAGAGCACACTTTTCAACGATCAATTCGTAGTCGTTAGTCGCATCAAGTCGTTCGTGAAATGCTTCACATAATAACTCCTATATTGAGCGTTGTTCATCACACTCTTCCACATGTTCGATATGGTTCATTACGATGGCAACGAAAGAAGCTAGTCGGTATATTGTTGAGGGATAGGATGGAGATGACCGCAGGTACTCGGAAGGGGCGGCACTGGTACAAACTGATTTGACTATGTGAGGAATGTTTGACACGAGTAGATTAGATGAACCACATCCCGGAGCTACTTCACTTGCCCGCAGTGAAACGCAGGACCAAACTATCACCTGTATCACCGTCGTCCCGTTGATCATCGAGTTGCTCGAGCGGACGCCAGCAGCATCTCTATTCGTCCCTGTCCCGTGCCAGAGTGCTTCTATGGATTCTCCCCGCTCGAGGGACTCGAAAGGCGTCATATCGGTCGTTCAGGGCTGTCCCGAGAAGGTCCGACCAACGCGTTGGTGGACGTCCCGGTGTTTTCTTGACATCCCGAGGAGTCCAGTCGGCGATGGCTTTCGTCCAGCGGGTGTCTGCGAATCGAATAACGTGGCCGGCCCACCTAATTTTCGACGACTTGGCCCATGCGACAGCGTCTCTGATCTTCGAACGTCGACGAAGCTCGGAACTGCGGAGGCCTTCTCTCATTTGCGTGAGTCGTGTCACTCCGAGCATCGTCCTCTCGATTCCACGCTGTGCGACGCTGATCGCGTGTTCATCCTGCTTTCGTATAGCCCAGGTCTCTGAGGCGTATGTTAGGGCAGGAAGAACAGTGGAGTCGAATAGGTGGGCACGAAGTCGGAGTTCTTCGTCTTCTTCACGACTTCTTCGACACTCTTGAAAGCTCCCAAGCCGCTCGTTCTCTCCTGCTCAGCTCTGGTGCGGGTCGTTGGCCATGTTGATTTCGCGACCCAGATAGACGTAGCTGGAGCTAGGCTACCTTTAGGTCCACATGCAACGGCTTGATACGTTGCATGTGGACCTAAAGGTTGCTGGTATCCATCCCGATCAAGCATTTGATCGCGTAAAGTGGCGTCACCACACCAGAATAGCGGACCCTGCCTCGAAGCGGGACAAACGCTGAAGAAGAAGAAGAAGAAGAAGAAGAAGAAGAAGAAGAAGAAGAAGATAGACGTAGCTGGAGCATTCGGAGATGTTCGTTCCGCTGAGCGAGAATGGGGCATCAGAAACTTATCCGTTCCTCATGAACATCGTCTTCGTAAGATTCAGCTACAGTCCAAGGTTCCCAAATACACGATCGAAGTCGGCCAGCATTGGCTCCGCCTGACTGATGCTCGGTGTTATGAGCACGATGTCGTCAGCGAAACGAAGATGGTGCAGCTGCTGGCCGTCGACCTTCACTTCCATGTCTTCCCATTCTAGTTCGCGCATGACGTGGCGCTGAAGAGCTTCGGGGATATGGTATCCCCTTGCCTCACCCCTTTCTTCACGTCGATGACGACGTCGTTGTAGAATGGAGAGGTCTTGGTCGTGAATCCACTGTACAGCTCTCGAAGAATTCTGATGTACTGAGTAGGAACGCCATGAGTGAGCAGGGCTTCGAGGACCACTTCAGTCTCGACGGAGTCGAATGCCTTCGAATGAAGAAGGACCCAACTAATAGTTAGAAAAATGGGGAATGTGAGGGAATGCGTATTGCGCCCAGAACCAATAAATGGAGATTTGGGCAGGTTCCATGCCGAGCAGACTGAACGTAAGTCTCAAGATTATCACGATATCGAACGCTAGTCCATGCTCCAATCACGGTTTCTCTCTCCAGAAACCCAATCCCGTATTCCCCTCAGTTTTCATAGCCTCGTCGAATAAAATGGACAATTCGGCACAATGCCTGTGATGAGAGGGGAGGGGGAGCAGTGATGTGACGACATTTATCGCTCCCTTTTTTGACTGCGGTTTCATATTCCAGCGGAATCGCCTGGGGTGAACTACGTGAAGATAAAGGCAACTTCTTCAATCTACCGTTAACTATAGATTGAGGAAGTCCAGGACTAAGAGGGAGTGCCTCCTCCTCTAACCCGCATAACTCCGAGAATTCATATCATATCCCTGCGTCTTCATGGTATACAGGTCAACGTTGGACCACACCTCGACTGCAAAGTGCTGTCACTCTTTCACGGTGATCACCATCAATACTTCACGTTCCTTAGCCTGTTTAGCAGGGTAACACTCCATAGGTGGTGAATTCTTACTTAAGATAGCTTTTATTCGCTCAGACCCATGTGTAGTATCTTATTGTCCTGGTAGCTCTCAATGCCCTCCCGTGCAGAACTCAGATAGTCTTGACTTGGTTGACACCACTTAAATCACCTCAGTCTTGATCGACTACTCCGAATATATTATATTTGCATTTAACTTCAATGCTCAGAGCTCATTTTGAGCGTCCAAGACACAACTGGGGCCGGATTACACTTGCGGATATGTGGGGTATAAAAGATAGAGATGGATGCTCCATCGCCGGAATCTCTACTTCCTATACCTCTTATACGCACGGGTTTAATCGCTGATGAATTTGACCAGTGGCCAGAAACCCGGAGCTGACATAATGTCCAATCGCCGCGAACAGGTAAAGGATAAAAGACGGTTTTTTAAATTCACTTTTGAAATGCGCCGCGCATTCTACTTCCAATCTGAATGCGCATATGAGCTTTACAATGACTTGCGGTGCCCAGTCGATAGGCATGCCATTGTTTTTTTCTTCCCGGTCGAGTCTGGCACCAGTTCAACGACCATGGAGGGATGGAAGGCTTGGATGGGGCGTGAAATCCGATCAAAGAATGTGGAATTGGGTGTACGCTACAACCGGCACCTCCTCTGACTGTGCTCCATGAGTCCACGGACAACTCGATTATCTTGTGTCACCGCTTTGTGTCCCTTCGTATGAATGCATCGTACCATGCTCCATCATAGGGTAGATCTTTCGTCAGATTCATCAACGCTGACCGCCCTTTGACGGTGGAAATACCGCCAAGCCTGATGCTGAATGAATGTCATATCAGGGGGTTTGGCGGTATTTCCGCTGTTAGAGAGCGGTAAACGTTTGATGAATCCGGCATCTGAATGGCTATTTCCACGCATATGAATCGCTAAGTGACTATCAAAGTAAACGCAATGAAGATATGGCCTAGGCGTGGAAAGCCCCACCCCCACTGCCCCACTGCTGCTATGTCAACA
Organism: Heligmosomoides polygyrus bakeri; assembly: GCA_947359475.1. Classification (NCBI taxonomy): domain Eukaryota; kingdom Metazoa; phylum Nematoda; class Chromadorea; order Rhabditida; family Heligmosomidae; genus Heligmosomoides; species Heligmosomoides polygyrus. The sequence goes on along the minus strand of OX375866.1, from coordinate 16,466,448 downwards.
TTCTTTCCCACACTGTAAGCGAAGGGGGGGGGGGGGAGGGAAGGCATCAAGCCCGTGGTTCGTTCGTACACGCCCCTCATGCGAGCTAGTAGGCTTTCGGATCTATCCTAGTCGGAGGGGGCACCGCTAAGAAAGCAAGGCGAACACTCACTTTAATTGTGCTACCACTATCGGAAAGACTGAGTAAATACCCCAAAAACCCCTCTCTGTTAGGATATATCCGACCTTTTACCCCATCAGTATTTCTCTATCAACAACTGAGCGATGAAGTCTGAAGTGGATGTCCAGTAGAATCGAACTGCTTTTGAGAGGTAACCAACATGTCGTTCCTTGGTCGCTCGTATAACTTCATCGTGGGTGAGATCAGCTTGATCTGTCTGTAGTTGGACAGCACGGTATCTTGCCTCTCTGCTGGCTGGGACCAGGGGCCGGATTCATCAACAGTTAAACCCGTGGGTATAAAGGAATAAGGGGAGAGATAAGATAACAGTCAGGTAGAGATAAGGTAAGAGTCAGAGACGCAGGCTTCATCATGGCTATCTCTATTCCCTATACCCGCGGGTTAATCCTTAATGAATCCGGCCCCAGATTCATTAACCGCTTACCGGTGGGTATCGGTATATCGGTTATCGTATCTGTATCTCTCTGTATCACTTACAACATAGGCCGATGCGGTGAATCTGCCGTGAGATAATTCCTGCGGTATCGTTGATGAATCTGGCCCCTGAAGATGGTGTTTCTGGCCCTCCAGGCACCCAGCATTCTACACTCCGCTTTGACCAAACAGGCGAGTGGATCTATGGCCAATAAAACCAGATCGGAATAAATTTTGGGCGCGAAACTTGGATTGGAGCATGGTTTCCCTTGCGCGGGCGCTTAACACTGAGGCACGCATAACTCCATTTGATGGCTCTGAGCGCACCAAAACTGCTCAATCGAGGAAGTGTGCAACTGGATTCTGCGCTCGAAAAGCTGCTTTCATCTCAGGGGGAGTCCACAGCTGTGTTCTGCAGAAGAGCATACAGCTGGAGAAATGCGCACAGAACACCAGAACATTGAGCAGATGTCAAAACCCCTCAAATCTCAACCAGTCAGTTAAAATGCAAAAATTCCGAGACGCAGGAGAGCCGAACCCCGACCTCCTTTGTATGAAGCAACGCCACCATCCACTGCGCCACGATCCGCCCGTCAATAGTGCCACCACGGGCGTACAAGAGACCGGTGCGCATCGATCGAATGCTCACGTGGATGCTGACACAGCCCACGTGAGCGAGTGGGCTCCAGTTCCAAGGGAATTGCTAAGAAACTAGAACCGGATCGGAATAGATTGGACAAGACGTCTTCGGTAGAACGCAGCAAATTGGCGTTCGCGGGTAGATGCGCAGGTTTGCGGGATACTGTAGCGTACTCCTGCCACCGATGCGTCGTGGTTCGTGTCGACGTCTCTTGTTCGCCCGCCATGGCGCTGCTGGCAAGCGCATCGTGGCGCAGTGTTTAGTGGGGTTGCTTCATACGGGTGAGCTTGGGGGTTTGGTTTCCTGCGTTGCGCCTTTTTTTTTTTGCTCCGTATCCTGGAGTCCCCTCCCTTCCAGCCGTGGACTCACCCTGAACGACGAAAGCAGTTTTCACACGAGCAGCTCGGATGGACCTCAAAATCTATTCCGATCTGGTTTTAGCGGCCATAGCGGCCATCGACTCCACCCCTTCCCCCCCCCCCCAATCCGTATTGCGCCTTGAGTGAACAAATAAGGTTCGCTGTTAAGCATTTGATTTACCACCACGCATAAATAGAGCGGTCATGTTGACACAACCGTACTCGAATGCCAAAGTTGCGCAAAAATCTTTTCCGATCTAATTTTAGCGGCCTTAGATCTACTCCAGTTCCAACGCGTTCCTATGCCACGTATCTATTCCGATCTGGTTCTAGTGGTCTTGGTAATTTCCCAATCAGTCTAGCTAATTCACACTGACGGTGATACTGAATCAAAGCAACGTGAGAGATAGCACCTTATTTCCACACCACTGACCCCACCGGCAGGTCGTGTTTAACTCCTCCGTTTTCCGCCAACTAACCAAATGGCCCAGTAGCGTCGTGAGTCGTTCCCTTCACAGCAGATGTCTGCAACGACTGTCAAGAACATACCAAGGATTCGATCGATCATCAGAATGACACTGCCGAAGTTCTTCGACGCGGAGACGTACATCTGGAATCGGTTCTCGGCAGCCGATGCGATTCTGGTCGACATTCGTCACGACGACGACGACGACGACGGTGGATGGCGCCGGAAGGTGCTGCGAGGAGCGCTGGACCGCGCGCCGTATAAGCCCAGAATCTACATGGAACCGACGAGTCGCCGTAAGGATCACGACGCCTGGATGAAGGACATCGCTGTGTGCAGCCACAAGAATCTGCACGGGTTTCTGTTGAGAATTCGCGACGGGGACGTGCTCCGTGAGGTGGAGAGCATTCTGCGGCGAGATGGGCAGCTCGTCCGCGATCCGTACCGGACGCTCGCGAAGATAGTTCCGCCTCACTACAAAGGTGCCTCAGTGCTGGTGGACATCGAGTACCGCATGATACCCTATGCCGTTCTCAAGTACCACAACTTCGGCGGACGTCGGGAAGGCGGATGGGACCATCTCGCCCATATGGTGCGCTACACTACAAGGGCGAATGTGAAAGCACTGGCATGGCGCGCAAGGGCCAGTCCGAGTTTGGTGGACTTGGAACGGGAGATGAACATGCTCAAGGAGATCGGATTCACCGGAGTGATGCTGAACAACTCGGATCTCATCGAGCTCGCCAACAAGATTTTCAATTGAAAGTGGCGTGAAGGTACGAATGTAAGTAACTTTCATAAAATTTCAGTACTATCCGAGTCTATGGAGGGCCAGCGGCGGCCGATTTGAGTTCATGGAAAATTGTCAGAACAAAAACGGGCGCAACACGGATTTGGGGGGAGGGGAGAGTGTGGAGATTTTATGGAAAAAATATGTAGCTGGTAACATGGACGTGGGGCTGTCGAGGGCATCCGATTTAAGGTTCTTGGTGCCGATTTCCCCCTCAGGCCAACCAAGCCCTCCATCCTCCCGGAGTCGCTGAATTGGTATTAGACTTGTCTGGGTAAGAGAAAGGCTGATTTGTTCATCGGCTGGCCATCGCAAGTTGTGTATTGTATGGTCAAATAACGCATTCAAGTCGCCTCCACATCCCGTAGGGTACGCGGCGCATCCCGAAAGGGATTGAGTAACACCGTTCGTCCTTTGTCCTTTATCCTTATCTTTAATATGAACATATAGTAAAGAATATAAAAGCACCCTTTCCCCAGAACTCTGACAAATTAAAATTGAACTTCAACATCGATAACAATTATAACTAATCTCCTACTGCCGTTTAAATGTTCCCCCTTGCTACAATATTCGCAAACCTGCACACCACAGAAGCCGTTGTCATAGGAACTCGTATTTGTCATTGAGCGGGCAAACCTAGACACTTCTTGGAAGGATAAGACCCACCACAAGCTGCTCGTGCCCAAACCGCTCTGCTTTTCGCCGTCAATCTTTCATAATGTTCTTCCCCCAGGCTTTTATCTTTTTGAAGCAGCCATTCATCTTCCGCTTGAGTTCATCACCTTTTCATATGTAGCATTATTTCATCCTCCTCACCTTTCAATTTATCTACATGATGTTCGCTATACATTGGATCCGAATGAATCACTTTTGAAAATCCGGTTCGAATAACCCGATCCGAATCATCCAAAAATCCGAGATCTGCGAAATTGCCCGTATCCGAATATCCAAAAATCGGGGGTCCACCAAAATATGTAGCGTCATCCGAGTCATCCAATTATCCGAAGATTCGGTCGAATTCAATGTATTAAATGAATCATTTTCGGATATCCGATTCGGATAACCCGATCCGCGTCATCCTGAAATCCGGGGTCTGCAAAATCGCCGTTATCCGAATCATCCAAAATCCGAATTCGCAAAATCGCCGTTATCCGAATCATCCAGAAATCCGGGATCAACCAAAATAGCGTTATCCGAATCATCCAATTATCAGAGGATTTTCGATCGGATTCAATGTATAATTTCCGGTAAATGTTCGCCTATTAAATTAAGCAATTTCTTGCAGACATTCCACGAAATCGACCAAGATTGTGGCTCACTAAGGAAAAACTGCTTGGCTGGCTCCAAAGGAAACGGCTACTGCTACCTACACAAAGAAAAGTGCGGTAAGGACAAGGAAGTGGAGAAGAGATTGGGCAACCAGGTCCAGTTTACTAGTTATTCACTATCAAAATTACTACCATCACTAAATTGCCATCTGTAGTCAGGAAAGGGCTCAGCGAAGGATTGCTCTAATTGGAAGAGGAAATGCGCCACGAAGTACCGTAAGCACCACGCCTGCAAGGAGTACAAGCGAAACTGTGGTCCACTCGATTTTCCCATCGGCACCAACTCGTCTAGGGGATCGGAGGAGAAGAGCGACGAAGAAGAAGATAATCGCACTAAGGTAACTAAACTTCACTATCTTTTGAATGCAGATAGAAAGGCGTCTCTTCCATAGTTTGGAACTTTACCCTAGACGGGACGAATTTGCATATGTGGACGGCCGTACCGTCTATATCTCGAAAGTGTATGTGTCATTTTCATCTTTTTAGCATTGAATCTTTAGATAAATATAGGATATTGTGAAAAGATAGCAGTGGATGGGCCCTCTCCTTCAGCCTAGGTCTGCGCCATATTTTATTGGAACTGTACTGCAATATACACTGCCTATTAGGTTGTAATGAAAGTATCCCGCCACTTGTACAATTTTTTTCAAATTTATTTCTCTCGTTCCATATATACAGCAACTAATGAACATATGCACCATTATTATCTGCAAAATATTGCCATTTGCTAGGTAACTTGCAAATCCAGCTTGCTTAGAGTTCCTGGGGGTTTGACAAAAAACTCAGCGGGGCACTTTTCAAGCTCCTCTCTGTCGTCAAATTATTTCTCCTGCAAATGGAAGAAACAGATGGTATTCCGTTGGAACAAAGTTTGGTGAATACGGTGGGTGGCCCAGAACATGCCATCCGAAACACTGGAGTTCCTTCTGAGTCTCCCTTGCAACGTGAAGACGCGCAATGTCGTGATGGAAGAAGATCTTGTCTTGTTTCCCACGAAGAGCTGCTTCGACGCGATCCTACTGCCTGCAGTAGACATCGCTAGTGACAATAGTGTTTGTAGGTAGCAGGTCCTTTGAAATTCCACCAGACACTGAGCATTACAACACTAAAACCAGCGACTGCTCAAAAAGTGGAGTAATTTATCCGATTCCGTGTAGTGAGTGCGGTAACACACACATGAGGAAGACTAGTAGACTACTGGGGATACAATCAGGGAACACCTGGCTGGGGAACGACGTGGCAACCTTTTAACACAACTCGGCTAGCACAGAGTTGAAGTTCACAAATTGTTAACGCATTACGAATAATCGACGAGAAAGTGGGTAATCCTTTCATGGTCGGTTACTAACAAACGGGCTTCAAACTGGTTGGTTCACGGTTCCAAACGCAAATTATCCTGAGTCGGTGCAACGCCGGGGATCCTCCTGAGCCAGCTCGAGAAGACGCTCCTCATTCACTGCAACTGGCTTTCCTGACCGTGGTTGGTCTTTCCAGCAAAAGACTCCGTCTTGAACTTCCGGAACCATACTTTCACTGTGTCGTAGGAGACAGTGCTAGAACCCATCGTTCCACATGCGTTTTCCACCGCGACTCTTGCACTGCTTTGCTTTTTGAGCTCGTGGAGCAGCTGTCAAATTTGCTTGCAGTCGAGAGCGATTTTCCTTGCCACGGTCGCAACGGAATATGACGACAACAGTGGTAAATGTAGGTCACTGGTCATCCTATACATAAGTTATTGGGTGAAGGTTCCAGAACACGTTTCAAAAATTTGGCGGGACGCCAAAGTGAGAGGCGGGAAATTTTCTTTATAACCTAATATTTTCACGTCGAACTGAACACTCTTGAAATCAAATTAGACACTCTTTAAGCAAGCTAGACGCTTTTGAAATGAAACTGATTAATTTTCAAATCGAACGAACGCCATCCAGATTAAACTAGAGACTCTACGAGAAGATTAGATAAATTTTTCCTTCAAAATAGATTTGGTAAGACAATCTTTGATATTTTTTACTTCTCCCGGCTCAACAAGTAGCTGAAATTGAAATTGATATTTTATAAAAATTTCATTTTGCAAGGAAAATAATGATTTACTATTATTCTAAAATGAATCGTCTAGCTCGCCGCAAGTTTCATATGATTGTTAGTGCAGATGTTGCTTACTTGAAAGCAAAATGAGTTGTGCGCTTGCTACAACTATTTTCGTTGTACCGTTCACAACTGTGTGGACAAAATTTTTGCACCAATCAAATAAAAATCGCGGCATCCATGCAATCTCTTCCCTTAGCCATCATGGATAAAAATTTGTGATGGTATGGACTACTGCATGACGCAATCCCTTTCTTAGCAACGAAAAGCTGCTGCCTTCCTGCACTTTAAAAAAGGCTATAAAAATTTTCCTCAAAAATAAAAAAATATGAAATTTCAAACAAAGTGCTTCATCTTTGCGGCAGATGAAGTAAAAATTTCCTAATAAATTCGTACTAATTTTCTTGTTCAAAACATTTGTTTGACCTTCATTGAGTCCCTAATTTATTTGGAAGATGCTCAGTTTGAATTCAAAGCATAAAGCTTGGCTGGAATGCCTAATTTAATTTAAAAAGTGTTCAATTCAACGTGAAAATGATTTGATAATACTAATACCTCCGAAGTATGTAAATGCGAAGGTGGTTGGTAAAAATGTTCCCGTAAAAGCTTTTCGAAAACCGGGCCTTCGTTCTGAAAAGATATTGCAGTTAGAAGGATATTTAGTTGCGATCAGAACTCCTGCGCCAGACAGGGCTCGAACCCACACCCTCCGCCTTCTGGGCATGACGCTAGCCCATTGCACTACTCGAAAAAGGACCATGCATTCTTGAATATTTCATGGATTTTCACAAATGTGCCGAATCCCGAAATATTGCCAAGTCGACTGCTTGACATAAGTGGATTTCAAAACTCGCTCGCTATAACAGAGGACTGCCGTAGATGATAAAAAATAATAACATTAGGCTTCAGAGTCGGTTGCCTGAATTAGCAAGCACAGTAGCTCCTACAACCCATGACAGGTCTCAAAGTGGAGAAAAACCTACTTCGTTGGCTACCGAGGTACGGTGCATAAATGTCATCGAGAATTAAAAAATAATATTTATAATCGAGACTTCAGAGTCCATTGCCTGAAGTAACAAGCGCAGTAATTCCTACTCGCCACGGCGGGATCCATAGTGAAGAAAAACCTACTCCATCGGCTACCAAGGTACTCTACATAAGTGCCATCGAAGATTAAAATAGTACATCTGATGATTCAGAATCGATTGAATGATCTAACAGGCACAGTAGTTCCAACAGCAAGTGGCGGCGGGACCCATAGTGGAGAAAAACCTACTCCGTTGGCTCTCAAGGTACTGCACATAAATATCGTGGAAAATTATTAGGTCGTTACCTAAGTTCTGTCGTCTTTGACCTCTAACTTCAAATGTAAATATCTTGGCCCAAACATAACTTTATTAGTCGAAATAAGAACCATTACAATCTACACATCCTTGATAATGAGATACTAGTTTATTTCTACTAGTAGCGAAACTGGAGATCTAAAGCGTTGAATTCTTCGAGAGCATATTCTGCATCATGTCGGTTGCTAAACTATTTTCGCGAAGGAAGCCGTTGAGATGTTTGAAAAAATGGTAGTCTGTAGACGATAGGTCGGGCATGGATGGTCGAGTGTTTCGTATCCCAAAGAATGGAGCTTCAGCCTGGTGATCAACGACACGTGCAGCTTAGCGTTGTCGCGCAAAGGTATCGGTCCCCTTCTGTAGATCAGCGCTGGGCAGATTTGCTGGAGCTTCTTGTGCATCTCTACCAGCTTCTGACAGTACTTTTCCGCCGTGATTGTTTCACCAGGTTTGAGAATGCTATAGTGGATTAAACCGGTGGCACACCACCAAACGGTCACCATCACCTTTTCCTGGTACATACTCGGCTTTGGACAGTGTTTAGGTGCTTCGTCAATATCCAACCATTAAGCATTTCGTCGTCGATTGTTGTAGAGAATTCATTTTTTGTCACAATTTACAATTCGCTCCAGAAACGGGTCGTTTTTGTTGCGTAGAAGGAGCGCTGACGATACTTGCAAACGGCGAGCTCGAAGGGCGAATCTGCTCTTGAAGAATTCATGGCTTCTAGATCTCCGGAGTTCTATGCTACTGGAATAAGTAAACTAGTGTCTCGTTGGCAAAGATGTGTAGATTGTAATGATGCTTATTTCGCCTAATAAAGTTGTATTTAAGCCGAGATACTTACATTTGAAGTTAGAGGTCAAAAAACGACAGAACTTAGGTAACGACCTAATAAAAACAATATAATCGAGACTTCAGAGTCCATTGCCTAAAGTAACAACCGCAGTAATTCCTACTCACCGCGGCGGGACCCATAGTGGAGAAGAACCTACTCTGTTGGCTACCAAGGTACTCTATAAGTGTTTTAAAATCGTCTACAGCAGGGGATTGTCATGGAGGGTTAAGAATAATAAAAGTGATGATTTAGAATCGATTACCTGAATTAAGAAGCACAGTAGCTCGTATTACCCACGGAGAACCCCATAGTGAAGAAGCACTTTTTTCGTTGTTTACCAAGGTAGTCTTCCTATTCTAGACTTCGCGTAACGAAATAAGTCGCCTTTTCAAAACCTTTCCTTTTTTTGAAGGGAGGCGGTTGGCCGTACAAGAAGACGTCGGAAATCCGGAGGCCTTCCGTGATATGGATTGTTTTCATCGTGGCCTACAGCTGCTAGAAGAAATATAGGCAACGTTCATGGTTCGAATGAATGTTTTCTTTCAATAAAGTTCATTGGAGCAGAGTTCCTTTCTCCTTTGAATAATCAGGTACTGGGCAATCCTAGTTCGAAGGAAAGAAGATGTGTTTCGCCACTCCACTCCCCTACCCTAAGCCTGCTTGAAAGCCTAATATCGGCTTCGCTTAGTCAGGGCGCACAAACGATTTCATGGTATAGGGTGATTAGGTATAGGAGAAGGAAGCAATCTATCCCATTGAAGGTCGTCTTCAAACTAGGGTTGCTTCCAGGTGCCAGTTGGATTTGATAAGCTCTAACAAAATGTGAAAACAACGAAATCACATAGCCAGGTCTTTGCCGCCTAATACTTAAACCGTGTTTCTAACAAACTTTTCTGGATTAATCCCTCTCCCTCATGGACCAACCCCGGATCTATCCTAATCGGGGGGGGGGGGGGGGGAATGCATATTATAGTTTACGTCTCCATTCCCAAGCTGGATTTTCTACGAGAGCTTTGGCTGCTGTCCCATGGTGCGACGCCCTTAGTTCAAATTCGGGGGATATGGTTGTGTGGCTTGGGACAACGTACAAAATTGGAACCTTACGGTTACCCCTCTCGACTAGGCTAGATCCCCAACTTCTTACATTTTAAAAGTGAAAAAACCGTAAAATTACTCGAGCTCGCAGGATACCATTTTGAAATATATGACTGACCACATGTGGGCCATTTTACATAGGAATGAATCCAACAACAGCATACAGTTCAGATTTCACCCAAGCGTGCCAGAGACTGCGAAAAATGGCAGAACAAATGCGCCGATAAGTATCCGAAGCACTTCGCGTGTACTCAATTCAAGAAAAAGTGTCGTCTCTTCGGAAATCAAACGTCTGATGGGGACGTGAGTCCAGCGAAGAACAGCACGGGATCCGAGGAGTCTGGCGAATCAGAGGTGAGAGCGTAAGCACAATAGTGAATGTTGTTATACCGTATTATACCGTAATAACTTCACCCGTAACGGTCCATTTCGAGAAGGTGGGCAACCTGGGAAGTTGGCACGCGCCAACCAATCATAATCAAGCGAAGCATCGACTAAATACACGCTATCCAATTAGGGCACCAACCATGCAACCAAAATTGGAACTTCATTCGATACAGTCTGATTGGATTGCGCGTTCCCACCTTCCAATGCTGCCGACATTCGCGACATAGATGGCGGTGGGTTGTTGCCCAGTTCAGGGGCATCAAGTGATAAAGTGTTGATTCGCCTAGGCAAAACTCTGTGCATGTTTTTTGTGATAAAGTTTAGCTCATAGGTGGAACCTCATTCCATATGGTAGTCCTTCCTTGTAATAAGACGACCTGAGACTCGATTCATCAACGACTAAACCCGCGGGGTTTTACTAGACCTAACCACTTTCTGCCCATACATTCCATGGAATCGCGGGGTTGATGCGTAGGTTTGCTTCTCATCCCGCGATACTGTAGCGCGTTGCTGCTGTCATTGCGTCGCGGATCGCTACGGCGTCAACGTGGGCATTCGATCGATGTCTTGTATGCCCGCGATGGCACTCGGGTAAGCTGGACGTGGGGCAGTGGTAGTGGCGTTGTTTCACACGAAGGAGTTCGGGGGTTCGGTTCTCTTGCGTCGCTGCATTTTTGCACCACATCCTGGAGTCCCTTTCCAGCCTGGTTTTGTGCTCGAAGAGTGCAGAACCCAACTGCGGACTTCCCCGGGGTGGCGAAAGCAACCCCTTATACCAGGCATGCACACTGGTTCAACTGTTGATGAATCCGGCTACAGATAGTCTAGTTCAAACAGTGTTGAAACGTTGCTGCAGCAGAAATTTTGAGGTGTTCTAAAGCACCGTTTAAGCCCTTCTTCGTAAAGGTTCACAGAAGTTTTTAAGACGCACATGATTCTCCAGGATTAGCGCTAATTTTTTCTCTCTTTTACGTGATGAATTAAGAAATCAGAAGAAAACGGAGCTCACTGTTAAGTTGCATTTGAACTCGTTTCGCTGAATAGAAACAGCAAAATAAACAATGCAAAGTTGAGCACCCAAGGTAGATCACTTCTCTCCATTCTATAAATGTATTATAAATAGACAGGCAAAGTGTTCAGGTTTCCTCGAAACTCGCTCGGAACTGTGACAAGTGGGAGAGCAAGTGCTCCGAGAAGTATCCGAAGCACCACGCTTGTCGTCAGTTCAAGAAAAAATGCGGCTCAATGCGTCATCGGACATCTGATGCGGACTCGGTGTTGAAGAAGAATTCTACGATATCTGGGGGATCTGATGAAGAAGAGGTATGTTGGAGCAGAAGCATACTCGATAAGGAATAAACAATGCAATCATCAAAATGATTGAGAGTAATCAGTCATCTTGTCTTTGTACAAATCATTTCAACTCGCATTTTCTGAGGACCACCTGAATCACAGAAGCTTCTAAAAACAGATCAATCGGAATCTATCCTAGCCGGGGGGGGGAAGCACATAACTAAAACTCATGTAACAAATTGACTGGGGATTCACGGAACGGTTTCTAGAGGGCAGATAATGTCGGACCTAAACTGACAAAATTCACAAAAAAATACAATCGGTTTCGCTGGGTTGTAAGCAAACAAACTGATGTGTTCACCTGACCATGGCGGATCAGGGTTACAGCATCCGACTTCCGCAATAATCAGTGCCATCCGGTTCCTCTGCGGCCAAAGGCTAATCCTACAGATTCTGCACACATATCGGGAATATCTAGTCCCCTTCTCCTCTTGAAACTCGCTTAAAATCGGAAACCTTTCAGGAGAAACTGGAAATACTGGAGCAGTGCCAAAAATGGAAAAAGACCTGCGCCAGCAAATATCCGGAGCACTTCACCTGTCGTCAGTTTCGACGAAAGTGTGGACATTCGGACGACGAAGCGGCGACAAAACCAAGGCGATCGGCACGTCTGTCGGTGAAGACGTCAGCTACTGAGCTACTCGACAAATCATCTACTAACAAGACCTCCATGGGCACTGATCGATCGACAAGCAATGAAACCTCTGCTATACTCGATACTGATTCTGACTAACGTTACGGATATGACGGCATTGTATTTCACGAAGTGCAGCGTTTCTTATGCGTGTAATAAACACTATCGATTTTTTGACTTTCGGACGAAAGTAAAACTGATGATGACTTACGTCGACGAACTGTTCCACATTGTCCACGTCTTCGCTCTGGGCGTAGTTCATGAACGAGAGGTCCTGCAACGGAAGAGTGCATTTTAACAAGTGTATTCTGATGATGTGACAGATATCATACTCTATAATAACGCGCTCAGCGCTGAGCTATACCATCGATCGGCGTCGTCACAGAAATTAGACATAAAATAGGGGGAAAATGGGAGGGGGAGGGAATTGCGGCGCGAAAATAGCGAAAAATACTCACACCACTTCTACCTGCCTGGGAACATCATCCCTGGGGCAATCGAGTTCGCTGCTGAATACGAATCTGATGTTCATTTTTGAAGTATCGATCGCCATCAACCGATAATGATCAAATTACGGGTCACGAAAATAGCGGAAAATACCCAGACGCCTTTTACCTGCCTGGGAACATCAGCCCTAGGGAAATGGAGGTCGCTGAATGGGATTCAGTAACTGGTCCCCCCACGTCGTCCGCTAAGGGGCAGTAGCGGGGGACCAGTTATGGGGACCAGTACCAGTAATGGGGGATGAGTTCCACTAAAGATGGACCAGTAGTGGGGGAACAGCTCTAGTAAGAGGGGGGGGGGGGGGGAGAGAGAGAGAGAGAGAGAGAGAGAGAGAGAGAGAGAGAGAGAGAGAGGGAAGTAATGAGGGACCACTACCAGTGAGGTGGGACCGGCTCCAATAATGGAACCAGCAATGAGGGATCAGCTGCAGTAAAGGGGACCAGTAATGGGGGATCAGTGACAGTAATGTGGGACCAGATTCAGTAGTGGGGCACCAGTAGTGGGGACCAGTGTTAGTAATATGGGACCAGACCAGAGGAGTGTGGAAAGAAATTTCCGTTCAGCATAGTATTAGGAGCGGTGTGAGTCTTCCATTCTAACAAAAAGGCTTTTCGTCGTGTGACCAGAATCGAGCAGACGCTCAGTACTTGTCGAAAATGTCGATTATTGCCTGAGGTTGACCGTTTGAGGACGAGGCGTGAAGGTGCCTATAGTCAACGTGGCGCTAGAGTAAAGTGGTAGACCGTGCTTTGGGACATCTGGAGGAATGTCGTCGAAGAACTTAGGCTTAGGAAGGCACTGATTAGCACAAGCATCGACATCAATCAACCGTCAGGAGATGATGGCGATGTTGAGCGTAGTGGTGGGGGAAGGGCTCTGGATGGCTTCATACCGCAAACCTACTGGAGTCAGGTTCACCAGTCGCTTGCTGGCCGGTAACGGTGAAAAATAGCGCCAAACCTGATGCTAATGAATCTCGGTATCTAGCTTTGGCGGTACTTCTCACCGTTACCGGCTGGTAAGCGGTTGATAAATCTGGCCCCTGATCTTAAGGAAGGTAGAGCAAGGTTGGAACATAATAAGCTGCATAAGCAGATCAGCTTGCTTTATGTGATTGTCCTCAGCTTAGAAATACTGCAACGTCGCGCGAAGCGCGCAAGTGCAAGGCACGCCGATAGGCGTGACGGAGCACTTGTTTTGAAAATCACATTGAAAATTTTACAAAAGGTAGCTCTTCGTTAAAAGAGGAGACGGGCTCATTACAATACTATGGTGCATGAAATACTCGTGGACGTCAAACGTGAAGAACTGGCATTAATCGGCAGAGTAAAGACTCTTGGTGATCCAGCCTGCGGCAAGTTGTTCGAATCAACTTCAGTTACAGGTGGTTGATTGCTTTTCCAGGCTCTGACGAACGCGGTTGCGTCGAAACGTTAGCCGAACGAAGATATAGTAGAAATTTTGATCTCTAGCTCAAAGCAATTCTACGGTTTTAGTTTAACAAAAGAATTTGATTTTCGTTTTTCTCTTTTTTCTTGATTTTTCAAAAAAAAAATCATGATTTTTTTTCAAAATGTTTCTTGATTTTTTCTTTTATCTACTTGTCATCGCGTTACGAAAAAACTCCGTAAGGTAGTGGTGTCCAATTAAAAGATGGAATACACTTGAGAAAACGCATCTGGCGTTACACGGCAGCATACGGTTCTACTACCTGGTCCATTTCCAAAAATTTGCTCTAGGCATGCTTTATTGCGGCGTATGGCACCAAAATGCGAGCCAATTTTTGACCCACTCTGTGTAGAAGGTTACTGATAACGTACTCAGACAAAAGGTTTAGATTGCTTTGGAAACACAAAATCTTCAGACGTTTTCAGCGGATTCAATGTGAATGTGCGTGTCCAACACCAGAAGGCTACCTTTCACTGACATCTGGTACGATTTTCAAGCGATATCAAGATGTAGTATTCGGCTTGCTTGGCTGAAAACGCCCTTACCGATCACTTAAAGCGTGCACCTTAAATCACCTTTTCGAATTCCTCCAACTCATTCTTAATATCGAATTTTGCCGTGTCCGGAGAATCCTGCGAAGCACGCAGCACTAGAGTGTGGGTGTCGGGACCGCAGCTGTTCTCCAGTGATTCCTAAACCAGTTACAGAAATTTTTAGTGCATAATCAACCACAGCATGTAAGATTCACAGAAAATGAAGAAAAATGAAAATGAAAAAATGAGGAAGTTGTGACCTTCACCGCGACTCTTCAAGGACATACTGGTGCCGCGGAACCCAGGTCCCGACGCGAAGGGCATACGGTTGAGCCTACGCAGACGCAGTATAAACGCCTTCCCGCGCGCATCCGGCAGTCGTCGCTTCTATCGTCACCGTGAGCAGTCGGTTCAATCAGCTTGCCGCCGCCTTTAAGGCCCCCACAGATTTCTGCGGCGCCGCCGAGCGACATCGCTGAGCGGCGCCGCTCAGCGGCTTGACTCATCATCAGTGGGAGCGGTGACGGCGAGGTACTGTACTGTTTCTAGTGGGGACCGACTGGTGCTTAACAATAACGCGCCCCGATGACGATCGCGCGCCCGCATCAACCGTCTCCGCTCTGGATCCCGCCGCGAAAGGGCAGAGCGCAGAGCGCAGACAGACAGATGCTGGAGCGGCGCCGCCGGGTGAAATGATTCAAGTCATTTCCGCCAGCGACGCCGCCGGTGCCGCTGGATGCGAGCTCTGCTTCTCTGCCCTATGGTTAAGCATAGGGCAGCGGCGCCGCCGAGCGGCGCCGCAGAAGTCTGTGGCGGCCTTTAGAGGACGGCACGTCGTCGTCAGCAGCGCAGTTCCACTTCCATCGGAACATTGGCTCCAACCTCACGCAGAAGTTCGGATCGACCACGACAGCAGCGCAGGATCGAAAGGAGGGTTACAACTGCAGGTCAGTCCACCGCCCTCGTGAGCGCAGGCTCTAGGAGCCGCGCAGGTTGCGCTTGGGAAAACCTGTAGGTGACTTGGCGGGGCTCAGCCTTAACTCGTAGTATGTTCTGCTCATCCCACTGATATGTTATCTGTATGGAGTCTCGATATGAATGTGTGTCGTCTAGTGCGCAGTGTCTCATCGCTCGAGCATGGGGAAAGGTTTATTGAGATTAAGGGGCATAGGCTAAAATGAGTAGGTTGGTCAATTGCATGACGTGAATGATGTGAAGATAGGCGAGGGGTGTCGGGGCCAGCGCAGGGCATCTTCCCGGAGGCACTAAAATACATCCGCATTGGCGTGAGGCGTGGTTTAGTCGAGCAATAATGGCCTACACTCCTAAATCATGACAGGCAAGTCTAGAGCAGCGCGCAGGTATGTCCTCGACTCCGGTGGTGTCTCAACAGATGGCCTCGTAGAAGGGCCGCAAATGTATTCCACCAGTGCAGCGAACTCCTCCGGGGCACGATACCTTGTGTGAATCTCCCTAAGATCCGTTCTTTTTCAAAAATCCCATTGTTCGCGCATTCCTTCTAACCAGGGTTTGAAAAAAACGACAGATCCAAATTGCCCGAATCGGCCTCGGATCCAGTGTGCAGTCTACCTTGGCATTCCTGAGACTGATCGTGAAGTGGGCTCGAATGGGAATTCCTTTCAGCACTCGATCCACGATCTGTCGCCGCACATTCCTCGTGCGCATCATCAGCGAGAAGAAGTCTTCAATCGTATTCACCTAAAGCGAAAAATCCACAGTTTCAATCAAAAATGTGATAGTTCCAGTTGAAATCGATGGGATTGAAGTTCCAACAAAGGAAAGCATTTGCCAGTGGGGTGGAGTGGTGGGGGGAATTGGGGCACTTCACTATTATCATTCTCTCTAACAACGACTGTAAAATTGGAAGTTCACTGCTTTTCATAGACTGCTCACTGAGCTAGCCTGCGAGGGATCCTTAGGGGCGGCGCTGTCCTGTTTGTTTGTATCGCTCTTCTAGCGGTGCCCCCACCGATGGGACGTCATTGCCATCCATATGCTTACTAAATTGCAATTGTTAAGCTAACTTCTATGCAGCACCGCAATAAAAAAAACCAGTCAGAAGTTTTATTAAGACGATTATTATTTATTCTGTTAGGTGGAAGACTTTTAAGAACTTTTTAGACCTGACGTTGTGATAGCTTCGACGTCATCGGATGCCTAAATATGGCTAGAAGTTTAAAGTTTGCCTTCTACACTAGCAAAGAAAATCGAAAAGTAAGCAAAGTAGCAGAAGAAAAATACAAGTAAAAACTTTACAACTTTTTTTACAAGTAAAAACTACATAGTAAACATCGATGCTAAGGTGTCAAGATGACAGAACATGGACACTTTATTAAAATGGTTTTCAGGGAATCCGCCATGAATGCGCAGTCCAGTTCTGTCGTTAACCTCTACCCTCCAGATGAATACAAAATGATGTCCATCTTTGGAGGAGGCGCGAACGTATGGAAAAATACATAATGTTAGGAGGAAGGTGATTTTGACTGCGTGATGATGACACATGTCGTAGGGAAAACAGCGAGCTGTAAGTTCAACTCCCACTCGAAGCCTTATATTCTGCCTATGTCGCTACATATAACAGAGGGGATTGCTTTACAAATATAACACAGGTAATCCCTTAAATACAACCTCAACGTTCAAAGAACACGGCTGCGCTACCTGCATTGGTCGGATCACTTGATGCGTCCAGCTAGGATCCAAAAACGCAGCGCTCCATCTGAAGAAATTGTAAGTGTAATTGTAGTACAACGAAAGATTCTTAAGACTAAACTTGAAGGTAAGGATGGCTGATTACCTGAGCTTCATGATTAACTCTCTTTTGCTCACGTTTAAAACTGAAGGGTTGCACTTTTTACTTTCTATCTTTTTACTAACTATGATTTTTACTTACTATAGAGAAGAGCCTCAAGCATATGGAGAAGGCCGAAAACGGATACCACTGCGAAATTTTTCGCCGTTCATATAGTAGTATATTTCAGTTTTGCAAAGTCCTTCAACCTGCTGAATGAGGAGCCCTAATATTGATTTGTAACGAATTAAATGGCACTGGCTCGCGCCATTTTTTGGCGGGTCTTTACCCGTTTCATCAAGAACAAACCGTGACACGTGGCATATCATTTAGAAGCGCAAGCTTTGCTCTACCGGCGAGTACCAAATTTTCTATGTAAAAGTGGGAAAACTTTGGAGTTTTATTGACTTTTTTGCAGATGAACAAAAGGGTAATCCGAGGCATTTACTTGTATGAATTCAAGCTGGGCACTACAGCTAAGGAGGCGGACGAGAAGATCAACGCCGCATTCGGTCAAGGATGTTCCACAATTCGGACGGCATATCGTTGGTATCAGAAGTTCCGGAATGGAGATGAGAGCTTGGAAGAACATGAAGATCGTGGGAGGCATAGTGATGTTGATGAGGACAAGCTGAGAGATGTGGTAGAGGAGGATCCACACAAAGGTACCAGGGAGATAGCGAAGGTTCTTGGCGTCAGTCACAACACAGCTGCCCGGCATCTGAAGGAAATTGGAAAGACCAAAAAGCTGGAAAGATGGGTGCCTCACGAGCTGTCTGAGGAGCAAAGAAACCGACGATATGAGATCTCGTCCGCACTGCTTCTACGGAACGAAACGGACCCATTCCTTGATCGCATCGTAACCTGTGACGAAAAATGGATAATGTACGACAACAGGCGACGATCGGCACAGTGGGTGGACAGCGATGAGAGCCCCAAGGTTTTTGCGAAGCCGGAATTGCACCAAAAGAAAGTAATGGTGACAGTATGGTGGTGTTCGCTGGGAATTATTCACCACAGCTTCCTCCCTCCCGGTGAATCCATCACGGCAGAGAAGTACTGCATTGAAATTGAAGAAATGATGAAAAAGTTGAAGTATATCCGGCCGGCCTTGGTAAACCGAAGGCGAGTTCTCCTTCTGCACGACAATGCTCGCCCCCATGTAGCAGGAATGACGTTGCAGAAATTGAATGAGCTGAGCATTGAAACTCTACCACATCCTCCGTTTTCTCCCGACCTCTCCCCAACAGACTACCATTTATTCAAGCATCTTGGCGACTTCTTGGTAGGGAAAATATTCAAATACCAACAGGATGCCGAAAGTGCCTTCGAAGATTTCGTCAATTCCAGAACTTCTGATTTTTACGCTACTGGGATAAAAAAGCATGTGTCACGTTGGCAAAGATGTGTAGAATCAGAAGGTTTTTATTTCGATTAATAAACTTGCCTAAAAGCCGAGATATTAACTGTTTAAATTTACAGTGGTTCAGTGCCATTTATTTCGTTACAACCTAATAGTTTACTGGAAATCGTACAGTTGCACAAGATAATCCTCCCCAACAGCGAACACGCAGAAAAATGCCCAAATGCCGCAAGGTTAAGGCCTTCGCACACTTCTGCGGCAAAGCGGCAGTCCTATCTTTAACCGCAGGACAGAGACACAGAGCCTGCCGCCAGCGGCAAACAGCGGCGAGCGGTGCCGTGCCGCAGCCGCACACTTTTGCGACAAGATGTTGGGCGGCGCCGCAACTGCGACAATATTGATTAACTTCATTTGCATTTGCGTCGCTGATTGCCGCCCTTCACAGCAAGGATCGATTAAGGACAGAAGGAGAGAAAGCGAATAGGATCTGGATCCCCACTAGAAATACTGCCTAGCACTAGCTTGCCGCCAGCTAGACTCGATTGTGCCATAGCTGCGCGCTTCAGGATTTTTGCCGCTTACCGCCCCGCTTGCCGCAGAAGGGTGCGGAGGTCTTTATGAAATCGACCATACTTAACGCCAACCCTATCATGCGAATTTTTTGCATTTCTTCTGCATATTTGAAGTTTGAAAGGTATTGGCTTGATTGACTATGCTACTCCATAGTAGATTTCCAGGCTCTAATGTCCAAGGAGTTTCTAAAAATGCAATAATTGTTCGCGCTATTCGAAGGGTAAATATTCTCACAGTTATATTCATTTTCGCCGTTCGATGCATCCTTTCTTGGTAAATATTTAATTGGCTTCTCTCTGTACATATGAAACTGAACGTCTTATCAAAAAGTTTCATTATCGGTGCACTCACCTTTCGATGTCGTGAGAGAGAATGAAATCGCTAAGCCTCTTTCCGTGAGCTGCTCTCAACTCGACATTCTCAGTGGCTGCCTCATAGAATGTGTCGGCATACGCCTAAAATATTTCTAGTAATTTCGTTCTGTCAACAAGTGGCGATAGATAGGAGGTATAGAATGGATCTCGATAGGATTAGTTAAGCCAACCGTTCTTCAACATGTACAAAGGTGCTATTATTGTTTTCAGTTGGTAACAGCTCTCTTTCAGCGAGTGTCACCGAAATGCGCTACCTATCCTTCAACGATTTGTCCCAAGCGATAGAGACTCTCCTCTTTACTTCGAGTCATCCAAGCACCCTCTCCTCGATTTCCCCAGCCACTCACTTCCGCCTGGCACCAGTGGTTGGCCATGTTGGCTTCGAGACCTACTCGGACATTCGGGTTTGACGAGCCGAATTGGCTCCGCCCAACCACGCCCCCTTCAACAGTCTGGCAACTGCAGTTGCCAACAGAAAGTGCGGTTACTATCCTGTCGGAGGCTCGCAACACACTGTTGCTATCCAGGCACAGTGACTAGCGTGCTCCAATGCACGCTCGCACCGCAAGGAAGAAATTAGAGCTTAGCAACGCAATGTTGCAAGAAGAAACGATGTATTGATAATCGCCTTGTTTCTTGTTTTAACATCTAAAGCTACCGACTAGTTGTCGTTTCTTAGGGTTTTCCATGTCCTTTCCATCCATTGCCATTATAGAGACCCTTTTGCCACGTGTCCCTTTATTTTTTGCTTTGTTTTCGTAGTTATTGCTATGACCCAGGATCAATATCAAAGAAGTCGGACAATTGATTGTGTGCTCCCATATGCTCTTTCTCAAAGCTCTACAAAAACATATTCGGAGACAACTAAGACAACCCAGATTCCTGCATTGCTCGCTTCTGCCATTCTGGCGCACAGCTAGACAATTGTCTCGTGAGGAGAGAAAGTCTTCCTCAATTTTTCATTGTCATTTCATTGAAATGTAAAGAAATTGAAAACAATGTTCAATTTGTGATCGAATTTTTTGAGTGCAAGTCTGAATACAGACGGGGGGTAGCCAGTATCCTTTTTAATCGGCGGTTTTGTCCTAATACATGACGTTCTTATTGGCGTATGAGGTTTCAAACCATTAGCGTAAGAACAATCGTTGCAGGACCAGCACGACGTTTGTGTAAGGGATGGTTGTTGCACCACACTTCAAAGCATCATCGATACATTTGTTCCATTTAAACATGACGGCCGTATGCCGGGCTATCCCCCCCCCCCACAATTCTAATTTGTTTGAACAGCGATACAGACTATTTCGCCAAAACGTCTCAACTAAATCTTACGAATGTAGGCACCTGACCACGAAACGTGAGCGGCATATTAAGCGCTTCATGGCGAATAAAGTGAGGCGACTTGCTTCAGGAATGCCAGACGTCTCGCTTCATTCGTGAATAAAATAAAGAAACAGTCCATGCTCAAGCCAATTTCGTCTGATGATTCGGGTAAAAAATATTCCACTGATACTGATAAAGCTGAAGCATTTGCGGACTACTTTGCAAATGTATTTACAGCTAGAAGTGAACCTGGCCCTCTCCCATTCTCTCAAACGGAGGATGCTATGGAACTTCCGACTGTCACTTTCCATGAAGTGCTTAAACAGTTACGTGCCTTGAAACCTTCACAGTCATTAACTTCGGATGGAACCCCCCTCCCCCCAGTTATTCTGCAAGAGGTTTGCTAAGCACGTTGCCATACCTCTTATGCATATATTCAACATTTCCCTAATGTTTGCGGAAGACCCTGAAGTATGTAAGTATGCATTCATCACTCCTATCCTTAAAACTAGCGGTGCTTCGAATATCTCCGGATTCTGCCCTATTAGTATACTCCCTGCTCCTTTGAAAATTTTGGAGAAAATTGTCAAGAAAAGATTGCTAGAGTTGATCACCAAGATCAAGTGCGTACCCGTAGAACAGCACGGATTCCTCCCCAGAGCGTCTACGTGTACTCAGCTAGTAGACTGTACTTATTCGTGGATTCAGTCTATTAGCAATGGCAAGAAAGTGGATATCATCTACTTTAACTTTAGCAAGGCATTTGACAAAGTAGACCATGATCACCTTCTTGCTAAGCTAGACAGTGTGGGAGTTCGTGGTCAGATGCTCCAATGGCTTGAGTCTTATCTCTCTGAATGGAAATTAAGCGTTAGAGTAGGAAATCACTTGTCAATGCCCAGAAACTGTCCATCGGGAGTCCCCCATGGCGGTAGTTTGTCACCGATCCTGTTTCTTATCTACACATATGATTTGCCAAGCTATCTCAAGACTGATCCCAGAATTTCGGTTGCTGCTTTCGCTGATGACGTTAAGGTCTACATTTCGTATGAGAGCAGTGAGTCAGAAGAAGTACGCGCTTATTGAATGAAGCAGTGTCGAAGATGAGCACCTGGTCCAAGGAATGGTCATTGTCTTTAAATACAAAGAAAAGTCATATTTTCTCGCTTATCTCCTCCCCGTTTGAAATAAAATTTCCAGATGGCACTTCTCTTTCCCCCTGCGGTCAGGTGGCAGACCTTGGCGTGCTTCTTTCAAAAGGTCTTTGTTGGTCAAATCAAGTTCAGGAAGTTGCTAAAAAGGGACTTAGGTTAGTTCACCTATTATTCCGAAACATCCACTGTTCTGATGTGAATATTTGGTTGAAGCTGTATAAAACCTACGTTCTACCAGTAGTTGATTACTGTAATCCTGTTTGGAGTCTCATCTGGCTAAAGATATTCAAGCGCTAGAAAGAGTCCAAAAGATCTTCACTAGGCTGTTGTACTACAGAGCGTTTGCCAATGATGGTTGTGAATCGAGCATTCCTGAATATACGGTAAGGCATAAAGATCTCAGCATGAAAAGTCTTTTCTATCGTAGAACTGTTTCAGACCTACTTCTTGCTTTCAAGATCTTCAGAGGGGAGCTTTGCCTGAGTCCGTCGAAATATTGGACATTCCGTCCATCAAATGGCAGGAGAAGTCATTTCAACGTATACAACTACAAACTGGGTCCATTTCAGAAAGGGCTACGTATAAACTCGTTCTTTGTTCGTACTACGAAATGGCTTGAAAGTCTGCCCGTGTCAGTTCTGTCTTACGACAAATCTTCTCAGCTCAAACAAGCAATAAAGAACATCGATATTTTAAGTTCTCTTGGAATCCCAGATGTCTCCTAGTACTCTTGTAGACTTGTTCAGATAATTCGCCCAACTGATCCGAGTCGTATTATCCTTTATTCTCTAAACTCGTGGCTTTTCCGTGAGCGTTGCTTGCTTATACTCCATTTTCCATTTTCTTGGCATGCTGAGTGAATTAAATCCAGTCTCCTTCAAAAAGGGATTTTTTCTAGACTGCGTCCCTGCAAGGGTTATGAAATTGACCGGTCTCATCCTGTGTCACAACTAGGTGAGTCCCTAGGAGCGACTTCCGGTGGGGAGAGCTTCACTTATTACGATTCATGCTTCCTTGGCATAGGCGGCTCTCCTACAGCTTTTAAATGGTACGGCAACCGTCTTCTATCCCTTCAGCTTTCTGCCGACAATCTAGCCTTTGGAAGAGCAGTAGACGTTGTCCTGAATACGCCTGCCCTGCACATGTGCTTAAGCCTGGTCACGCCCGAGGAGCCTCTACCAAGGGGAGGGCTTCACCTATTGCTATGCACGGTTTCGATTTTCGGCCATCACGGGTTGTTGCCGGTCTGACATTTTTCCTTTCTCGATCATCTTTGCCTGGACTCAGCTTACGCGAAAGAAACTTTTTGTCAAACATGGAGAATATTCTAACCTCGTTCCCGGGAAACCACAAAAAAATCGTAGCTAAATGTAATCGCATTATGACACTTGAACCGATTCGGTCCATTTGGCGAGTAATCTCCTTCATCTGCTTGTTTTGAGCGCATGAATAGCATTATCTTAACATTCCACGATTGTAATTGTTTATTTTGTTTGGTCGGTTCGTTTGTCTAACTAGTTTAATCATTTCCCTTCGTTCTGTCTCTTGCGTTCTCTCTCTCTGTTGAGCCATGGACCACTTAAATTTAGCGTGCCCTCCATGGGCGCTTAAAAATAAAAAAATAAAAAAATAAATGTATATACGAGCTGGATATAGTGGATATATGGCTGCACAAGCAGCAGGGATGCGAAGGCGCGGTTATCGTATCGAAGGCACGAATACCCTGCAACCGTCTAGCAACCGAACGGCAACTGCTACTTGCAACAGGATGGCAACAGGAGCGGCCCCTCAGTTGACCGGCTTCCTGGATAGCAACAGCGGTTCCCCCAATAGTAACTCGAGCCTCGCGACCGCGTGGCTCGTGCTGCTATTCGGTTCGGCTCGTCGAACCCGAATGTCGGATTGGATTGGAAACTAACCAGGGAATGCCTCCAGTTTCCCATAGAACTTCTGACAGAGGCCTACATCATGTGAAAGAGTTTGAAACGCTGATGACAAATGTGCAGGCAAAATTTGCGAAGTGGATTTAGTAAGCCGATGAATGTTCACGTTGTCGACGACATATCGCGTGCGCTAATGAAGCTTGGGTAAGTCTCAGCCGTTTTTCTACCGTTTTATTCTGAATTTCGCTGGAAGTCTTCTGCATAGCATTATACACATTTAAAGTAGAATGATGTGCTCTCTCAAAAAGTATGTTTCGCTTTTTCCAACTTGAATTTTTTCAATTTTTAGGTTGATAAAGTGGAAGGCCAAAGAAAGATAAATGACCCTTGCCGACACTCCCTCTCCTTGCTTAGGTTTTAGGTTTTTTGCACAAGTCTATACACAATTCAAAACAAAATGAACAGCTCTACAACAATATGTGTTGCTGTTTTCATTTACATTCACTGTTACTAATTTCCAGGGCATTGAAATAGTCCAGAAGACGCACTATTTTTACCAACAGCTCATACTTCTTGTTTGATTTTTTAAGCCTGAATCTGATGTCCTAAAAATAATCAAATTCAAAAGGACCAGTAACAAAACTTGTGTAGAACGACACATTCTCTTTCGAGTGGCACTTGACACTGAACGAAAATGGTAAATGTCATTTTTTCTTTTTTGATATTCTGCTAAAAATTGACAAAGTCGTGATGGGAAAAAGTGAGTCATACGTTCTGATAGTGCAGAATATTCTCTACGGAAAGGCATAACACTGTCCAAAAATTCAACCAAAGAGTAGGGGCTGTTGGTAAAAAAAGTTATGTTTTCTGGATATTCCACCTTAATGCCCTGAAATTTAACGAAAATCAAACGAAAAGAACCCAACAAACACTTTTGCAGAAGAAATCATCTTCCGAAGGGTGGATAACATTACGCAAAAAGGTCAAGCGTAAGCAGAGAGAAGGAACTGTCCGAGTTTTGACCTTCCATATTGCTGACCTGAAAATTGACAAAATGAAAAGAAAACGAAACACAGTTTGTGAAAAAATCACTCTCCTTCAAATAATTTATAATATTGGGCAAAAAAAATTCAGCGAAATCCAGAATAAAATATCGAAAACGGCGGGGACTTAATTTCCAACCTAATAGATATACGTAGCTGGAGCATTCGAATATATTCTTTTTCTTGGGCGAGAATGGTGAGCACCAGTCCGTTCTTCATGAACATCGTCTTCTTAAGATTCAGCTGCAGTCCAACGTTCCAACACATAGATCAAAGTCGGCTAGCGTTCGCTCCCCGTGGGAAATGCTCGATATTACGAAAACGATATCATCAGCGAAGCGGTGGTACAGCCCATTGTAGATCTTCATCACGGACCTCTCTATTCAAATAGTCTTCAAAATGTCTTGTTACAGAAATCTCGAGCCGTTTTTCACAAAGCCTTCTGGCCATCGCCTCGAAATGAATCTCGAATCAAGCATCTGCATATCTGGATGAGGCGTAACGACTCTGGATGAACCCCTAGACGCTGTCATTTGTCATAAGGATGAAGGTCGGCGCTAGTTAATCCTTTTTGGATGCGCCACGCATTCTACTGCCGGATATCGTGAAGGCAATTTGAGAGTGTATCTGGCCTATACAATAACTCAGTGTTTTATCTTCCTAGTCTGGTATCAAATCGCTGATCCCGGAGGCATGGAAGGCTTGGTTGGGCTAGGCGTGGAATCCGAACCATGAACCTGATTTCGGGTGCACGCGACACTCGGCTCCTCCGACTGCGCTCCACTCGCACAATATTGGGGGTTCTTATTAGGGTCTTGGCCACGTGGTAGCACTGTCGGAAGAGGCGCCAGCTGCCGGGTGCACCCCGAATCATGGTCAATGGGTCGAGTCCCACTAAAAAGTGGATGCCTTCCAGCTCTTTGAAACATGCTTCAAATCATTATTTTCTTCAAAGAATGAGAACTTTATAAAATTTCAAACCATGTGTTTACATACTGGGTAGGTGAATTAAAACTTAAGAGAAAGTCACCTGAAATTTTTGTTCACCTACTTAAGATTTTCTTGAACAAATACTTATTTTAAACTTTTGGAGAGTCTAGATTCGAAGGATTTGTTTTAATTTGGAAGATGATCAATTTGATTTCAAAAATGTTAGAATTGTTCAACGTGAAAAGTGTCCGATTTGACATGAAAATGGTGCAAATGTAGCATAGTATATAAAGATTACCTCCGAGTCAAATAGATTAGAGATTCGATGATAGTTCTTCGAGCCGTCTTCATTGTAGAGACCGGAAGTACTAAACTGAATCTCAGAACCGGCTCCAGTTGACAGGATGAGACCGGCTCGAGGATTACAGACCATCATCTCTTTGGCGACCTTAAGGGGGAATTCAGAAGAGAGTGCTCATTCAGTGGAGAACTTCGACACTGACCAGGTTCATTCCGTCTCGCTTCGGTGTCACCACGCCAATGTCCATGGCCATATACGCAGCCACCAGCTCAGCGCGAGGTAAACCTGAAAATCATTGCAGAATTACCTTGCAGTTTATAACAACTTATGAAATCGCTTTTGAACAGCGTATAACCGAGTTTTCTATTAACAATTCACGACAGTATGAGTCACCGGTGGCTGATACATTTTCGCGCAATTTTTTGTACTCCTTATTGGTGCGTGATCAGTACCCCAAATAACTCCTATAGGCGAAGTTTGAAGTCAATGACCATGGCTTCGACAGCCTTACTCACCAACCGTAACCTACCGTAATCGGGCTAAATTTTGAAAAAGGATGTCAGATTCGTGATCATCAGTACTCCAAATAACCCCCCTTGGGCAGAGTTTGGGTGAAAAATACCGACTTGAATTGATTTTATTGTAAAAATGGCCCCTTCCTAGTAAAATTTTTTATTTCGATATATCTAATGAAAGCAAAGACAATTTTCTTGCTTATTCGTGTGGACATTCTTCTATCACAAGTAGTTGGAGAACAAAGAAAGCATCTATAAAAACCGACATCCGTTTTTGGTATTACGGTAGACTAAGGTAGGCTACTGTAGGTACAGGTAACCGAGGCTGTCGGCGATTACCCGTACCTACCGCAACCTGCCGTACTTCATCGTATTACCAAAAACGGATGTCATATTCGTGATTAGCACCGCCAAAATACCCCACTGGGCGACCTTTGGGGAAAAACGGTGATCATGACCTCGGCAGCCTTAGTCACCCGTATCACCGTAATCTATCGTAATCGACCGAAATTTCATAAACGGATATTAGATTCGTAATCAGCACCCTAAATAATCCCTCCGGTCGAAGTATGATAGGAAAAAACACATAAGACAAAAACGTGGTCCGCGAGAGACATTATGAGCCACCGGTGGCTCATAGCGCACGCACTTAGAAGCGCGCGCGTGTCCCACGCGAATTTGAAAAGTGTCGTTTCCTTGACGAACCGTCGGTCTCAAAAACGAGCGGCTTCCACTCGGGCCTCTCCGGATCCTTGAACTGTTTCACAATTTGTTTGGCCAGATCAAGGCATTCGTCCTGATACTTGCGGTATGTGTCCACCGAGCGTCGATTTGTCACCGCAACCTTAACGACAAAATTTAGACACCAAAGCCCTCAAATGAAGCTATTTTGATGGCATGCAATGCGGGGGAGTAGAAAATATATACTATTCTCTCGTCAAATTGATCACTTAGCAAATCAAATTGGCCACTTTTTACGTCAAAATGGATGCCGTTCTTAACAAGCCTAACGCTGTTGAAATCAAATTAAACATTTTTCAAATTCAAACAAGCTTCCTACACATTAAACTGACTGTAGACTCTTCAAGAACGTTAGAATAATTGTTTGCTGTTTGCTAGTATGACTTCCTCTAAAGTTTTAACTCACCTTGAAAATGTTGTCTGAAATTTTATAAAATTCGCACGTTTCAATAAAAACTAATGGTTTCAAGCCTATTTTAGAGAGCAGAAAGGCGACCATTTTTAGGGCTGAAAGAAGAGATTCGCCATGCCCTCGCCCAAAACGTCGTGTTTTTTGTTCGATTGATAGCAAATTTCAGTTTGCATGGAGTTCCACAACTGTGAGCGATACAAAAAACCGTTGCAAAAACACACATATCCTCACATTAATAATAATAAGAGGAATTTATTGAGCAGTATAAGATACTTTCATGATTCATCTAGGCAGGATTCACATTATCAATCAGATCAAAATCGCAGTTTTTCGAGTGCATGGCGCGGTCTCTTCTTTTACTACACTAAGTGATTTCTGTGTTGTTGTGCTTTAAGATTTTTATTTATTTGAGGAATTTTAGATATTTCTCAAAAAAATAAAAATTTTACAAAACTATTTTACTCAATCGGGCAGCTGAAGTACAACTTTCAAAGATTTTTTTCAAAATTTTTTCATAAAACAAAATTTTTTTGCAACCACCTTAAAAAATTTGTAATTCAACCTTGAAAAGCTTGTTTCGATTTAGAAGATGTTTGTTTTGATTTCAGAAGCATCCAATTTGTTTAAACGAATGTCCAACTTATGGTGAAAAGTGTTCAAATTGATTTGAAACGTGTCCAATTTGACCTGGAAATGGCATATACGGAAAGCATACACAAACGAATAATGAACGTAAAATAAACATAATAATACGTAAATATAATAATCGAATAATGACAGATTTATTTATTTATTTATTTATTTATTTCTACGTGCATATAAGACACACGTCAGAGAATATACGAACAAACACAAGGAGAACTTAAAAAGAAACCAACATACCAAACAGCAAGCAACTCTAACACACCTTAGCTAAAACTAGTACTTCAGCAGATTACGTTTTGCCATATTCCTGAACGCAACAAATGACTGCGAGGAGGCAGGTACTCCAATCTTAAGCTTACAAAAGGCTGCTGGCGCTCTACACGCGAAGAACAATGCACGAAGGTTAGACCTGGGCTTCGCAAAGGATAGCTCAATTGCGCCACCACGAGTTACGGATGGGAACACGGAAAAGGATTTCGAGATACTACTCTTTATGCTTCCATTCAGCAATTTGAAGACGATACAAGCATCTCGAAGCTTGCGACGTGATTCCAGAGTATGTAGTCCTAAGTAGCTATTCCTTATACTAGCCCGAGGGATTCTGGAGTGCAAAAAACCACCTGCTCTAATCACTCAGATGTTACAATAAATAAGTAAAGGATTGGAAGACGGCCAGACTCCGAGTTTTCGCAAAATTGAATCAAAACCCACCAGTTAAAAATCTGTCGTGTTTAAAAAAACAAAAAAGAAAATTGGTGGAAAATTGAAAACAGCCTGGAGTACCTGGTAAAGAACGTCCATGCCAATACGATCCGGGTATTTTTCGAAGTAACGTTTATAGGCTTGAAGTTTCTCTTTGATGCCTTTAGTGTAGTCGAAGCGTTCAACGGAGAAGAAGAATCGAGAGCCTTTCGGCGGGTTGCTACCCAAAATCTAAACAATGAGCCTTCATGTAAATTCTGGAAGCTGCCGAAAGTTCTGCTGAGTACCTTTCTTCTGATCTCTTCCTTTCTCACGATAGACTCAGGCATGTGCACGAACTTCAGAAAGTCGTCGTTTTTGATGCTCACTGGAAAGACACCCAGAGAGCACGTCCATCCTTCGTGAGTTACTGAAAGTACAACGGATGAGCGCCAGCAGCAAAATGCCTTTCGCTACCTCTTAGGATGCGCCGTGCACTTTACATCTAAACGAATTTTTAGGGATAACTTGAGTGCTTATTTGACCTATGCAATGACTAGGAGTGGTCAATTCTGGAAGCAGTTAATGGTCTCTAGAAGGACGTAAAGTTTGGGAGAAGATCGGGCTCTTCCGGAAAGATTTCTAAAATGCTCGCAAATATAATATTTTTCCTATGGCGTGAAGCAGAGGGAGGCTTATGTCAAGGCCCTAGCGTTCTAGCCGTCTCCTTTCACTGCGGAAAAGTGTAAAAAACTGGAATTTGGGACTGAATCTAGCTGGCTCTTAGCTTCCAACGTCGTCATTGAGCAACTTTACCTGTGTCAATGTCCAAGTTCTTGTCGTGGTTGATGACGACACCTTTCAGATGTTGTTGCACTAGCTGAAGGTACTTTGCGCGATCGCGATGCGTTTGGAATCCGACCTGGAATGTCGGTTGAGAGGCTTCCCTGGTTGCTGAATTCACCTTTTCTTTTAGGTACCTTTGTGAATCGCAGCAGTCCTCGTAGCACCGGTAGTCCACATGTGGCGTACTTTGTGAAGAAATTGTCTGGTGGCTGGAACGGGATGTGCAGAAAGAATCCCACCTAAAAACAGAAGTCCTAGATGTCCTTGCGCAGAAAAGAAAAAACCAGAGAATAAAGGAGAAAACGATAGTGAACAGCGTTGCTCAACCCTATTGGGATGTGCCCGCATTCTACTTCTTCTAACCGACGAATAAATAGAGGAAACAATGATGAACCTCAAGGTTTGGATCCAGTGATTGCATCACCATACCCGTCAACATTAGATGATAGTCGTGAATCCAGATGAAATCCTAAAAAAATGTTGTTTTGGAGCAAAGTACATAACTACAACATCCTAGAACATAAACAGGGAAGTGCGGAAATTTTTCTGGGAAAAGCGGAAGGCAAAAGACGGAATAGAAACTTTCAGAAATGTCCGGAAACCAGTATAGAAAACGCTGGAAAGGAAATGACATATATTCGCCATTTGTTCAAAAGTGCATCTGAATGGGTGTCAGAAGCGGCATCCATTGAGCCTTTCTTGCTCAGAACTTCGCGTGCAGCAGAATCTTCTACAGATTAATGCTCATCCTCATCTTAATATGGCATAGCGAAGCATGAATTCATAATATTGTTATGATAACCTTTTAGCTATGGCTAGAGCAACAAATGAAAACACATTCAGGGTCTTATCTCACTATTTCAGCATGCAGTCTCTCCGCTGTTTCCATATCTAGTTCCTGCGACGAGTTTTTCGCTGATAATTGAGATGCTGCAGTTTTCTGAACCTTAACCGAATTAACCAGTTCAGGTTACCTGGAGACCCGCATTAAAAAAAAAACTGACTCGTGTGAAGTCTAAAACTGGAGTACGCACCTAGACCATTTTCCGACCAGGAAAGAGATTCCTCTCAACATTTTTTAAAAAATCTGTGGCATCATGGATGACGTGACTGCTCAGATATATCTGCATACTCGACATTGGCAGTTACATTGTAGTCACGAAAGCTAGTACTCAGAATTCATTCTGGGATCTAAGATGAGAAATGGATGACTGATTAGTCATTGTGGGTCCACACTCCCACAGGAATATTCACTCTGTGCCAGCTTATAAACCCTACGCCCAAGATGACACTGCTGGACAGTTCCTAGATGGTTCTCGAAGCAAGGCGTTTATGTCAGAATTCAATAAGTCACCATAGTCAATCAAAATAACATCCCCTGGTGAATATTCGTGATGCTTCATTAAAAAATAAATTTAATAACTCCATATGGATCAATATCACACCTAACGAAATAAAAAAATGAAGTTTACACCTTCGATCAGGAACACTGATGTAATCTTGGAGCAGATAACCGCATGGCACAGCCTTCACTGAACCCTTTGTTTCATGACACTGCGCTATATGCTTACAAAGTTTTCGTAGCTATTTCTAACCAATGGGTTAGGAATTTTGTGATCATTCAAATGTTGAGTGCACTTTCTTAGCACACAATGTATACGTAGCCTTTGCCGGCTCAATAATCTTGCCCTGCACTCAGCCGTTGCCATTGTTGAGTACTTTTTTGTTAGCCTAACCAATTCCAAGATTATTAATACTAGAGTAGTCAAACAGTATTTTTCTCACAACTATCTGAAGGAGAACTCTTTTTAATTGATAAGCTGATTGTGATCAAAACTAGTGTCGAACAGTGCCCATTTCTGTTTCCGCCTTCCGATCCAAAACAGGCGGAACACGGAAGGGAACGGAAAAGCCAAAAAAGAAACGGAAATTCCGGCCATTTTTGGCTCCCTGAACATCCCTGAACATAATGTCTCTTTCCGACAATAATAAACGGCAACTTCAACAGATCCAGCTCCATAGTGCTGAATAAATCCGTCTGTATGCCTGTCTGTGTGTCAGCGCTAAATTAACTGCCGTTATACCAGCCCCATGGGCGCGTGTAGCGCAGTCGGAGGAGGCGCGACTGTCGCGTGCACCCGATACCAGGTTCCTGGTTCGGATTTCCCGCCCAGGCTAACCAAGCCTTCCATCCCTCCGGGGTCGGTGAATTGGTACCAGACTTGTCTGGGAAGGATAGAGCGCTGACTTGTTCATCGGCTGGCCACCGCAAGTCATTGTATGGCCAAATACGCATTCATGTCGCCTCCACGACATCCCGTAGAAGTAGAATGCGCTGGCGCATCCCAGAAGGGATTGAGTAACGCCGTCCTTTATCCTTTATACCAGCCCGATACGATAGTGAGTATAATGTACATATGGAGTCATTGAGCCAGTTGTTACCGTTATATAGGTGGCACCTTATATGTTAGCCGCGGATTTCACGAAAGCGAACTGTAATGGATTAAGCAATTCATAGATATTATCGATTTTACTCGCATGAGTTGAGAGAGCGTGATATAGACCGGGCTTCCAAAAAACACCAAAACCAAATAACGATCAATGTAGATCCAAGAGATCGATTTTGCCGCTATTTCCAGCTTAAGGTAGCTGGTTGCACGAATATGGTAACTGACGAACTGGTACCTTAAGATGTGACCAAAAGTAAACAAGCAATCAATACCAGTCGATAACTCGATTTTAGACGTAATAAATAACGGAAACTAGTAATTTCGTGGCCGCCACTCCGATTTCGCGGATTGTGGACAGAATTGATAAATCTGTCAATACCGATCAATATTTCGATTTCTGCCTTAACGTCGAGTTCGAGGTTGAATGAGAGCACAATCGATCAAACGATCAATAACAACCAATATTATTGTTATTTGATATTATTGCATTTATTATTATGTCAATAGATATTATTGTTAAACGTTCACCGCTAGATCACATTTATAGCGAGCAATCGAAGTCAGTAATGAATACAAAGCTACCAATTTGTCAATTTTTACCACTAATTAATCGTTATAATTATAAAATCGCCAAGTTGCACATCTACTGTACGAGCCTCTTTGAACGAGAGCACAATCGGTCATAGATCAATAACAGACGATATTATCGTTAATTCCCCCAACCGACTGGTGAGCACAATCGATCAATGACAATCGATTTTTCTGCTAATTCCCGCAGCGAACTGTTCTATATCGGAATCGCGCGAATATAGTAACAGTTAAACGGGTTTCATGGCCTGAATCACCTGCCGATCTGACCGCCAAATCGCTCAAGGAAGCCCATTGAGCTTTCCATTCGCCCCTGTCACGTGCCAAAGTGGACCAGCTGGTACTCCGTGCTGAAGAGCTCGGGAACAATGTGTTGGTAGTCATCTTGGTGTTCTTTTTCGACATTACACAAAGTTCTGTTGAGAAGGACTGGATTCGCAGCAAACGGAAAATTGTACATTATGCAGGGCGTCTCTCTCAAATGTATTCAGGGTGCGTCAAAAGTTCTTGGACACATGTAATTGACCGCCCTAACGGCTGTTTTAAAGCAAATCAAATGATATTTATAAAATTTAATACTATTGGCAAGGCACATATAATGAACAAGTGTAAGAGATTTGGGTTTCCACTATCTATCTACCACTATATAATTGAGTTAGCTCCCTGCTCTGTAGATGGTGAGGCGTATCTCACTCAGGTTGGAAACCTGGCTGAGATACGCCTCGTGGAACCACGAGCAATCTCATGGAACCCCTTGCGACGCCTCCGCGTACCTCGCGCGGGCAACGTCTGCCGTTCAACATGGGATGCTGTTACAGCAGAGGACGCGTAGCCTCCTCCTGCTTGACACAACGGCATCTGAGCGCGCTTCTGAGTGCCTGAATCCAAAAGACGGGTTCCTTTCGTCACACCACAACCTTCTGGAGTCAGAAGAGGAGACACCGTCGTCCTACGACGAGGGATCGCATTCAGAATTGAGCATGAGATGCCGCTGCAGCGGAGGAAGTGCAGCCTCCTCCTGCTTGACACAACGGCGTCTGCGCGCGTTTCTGAGTCCCTGAATCCAGAAGGCGGGTTCCCTTCGTCGCACCACTACCGTCTGGATTCAGAAGATCGAAAAGAAAGGAAGCAGAGGTCACATCGTTGTCGTACGACGACCGGCCGCGTGCAGAACTCAGCATTATCCCATGTTGAACGGACAACTTTACCCGCGACAGATACGCCTCTGCGTACCTCACGCGGGCAACTTCTGCCGTTCAACATGGGATGCTGTTACAGCAGAGGACGCGTAGCCTACTCCTGCTTGACACAACGGCATCTGAGCGCGTTTCTGAGTGCCTGAATCCAGAAGGCGGGTTCCCTTCATCGCACCACAACCTTCTGGAGGCAGAAGAGGAGACACCGTCGTCCTACTACGAGGGATCGCATTCAGAATTGAGCATGAGATGCTGCTGCAGCAGAGGAAGCACAACCTCCTCCTGCTTGACGCAGCGACATCTGCGCGCGCTTCTGAGCGTCTGAATCCAGAAGAGGGGTACCCTTTGCCGCGCAACAAGCATCTGGGGTCAAAGGCACCGTCGTCTACGACGAGCGACCGCATCCAGAATTCAACATGGGATGCTCCTCCAGCCGAGGAAGCACATCCTCCTCTCTATTGACACAGCGACATCTCCGCGCCTTTCTGAGCATATGGATTCAGAATACGGGTTCCATACGTCGCGCAACAATCGTCTAGAGCGAGAAGCGGTTCACCGACGTCGTGTGACGAGTGGATGACATTCGGAGTTCAGCATTATCCCAAGTTGAACGGAAAATTTTACCCGCGTGAGATACGCCTTTGCGTACCTCTCACGGACAATGTTTGCCGTTATCATGGGATGTTATTACAGCAGAGGACGTGTAGCCTCCTCCTGCTTGACTCAGCGGCAACTGCACGCGTTTCTGAGCGTTTGATTCTGAATACGTGTCACTGACGTCTGCCTTGAGCATGGGAGGACCACTCCCATGCTGGGGTGGTGGAGAAGGCAAGTGAGGGGCCTTTAGAGGGGCAGGTGAGCGTCCAGGAAGGAAAGGAACACCTGAAGGAGGGACCAGGGCGGGGAAGCCAGCAAGAAGGGACCAGTAGGGGGTCAATATTGAAAACAAGGAAGTGGGCCAGGGGATGGGACCAGGAAGGTGGGGGGGGGGGAAGACCAGTAAAGGCGGACCAGCAATTAGATTTAGAAGGAAGAAACGAGTGAGGGGGAAGCTGGCGCCCGGATTCGGAAGACGTGTCAACAGTGGAGGGGCCGAAGTACTGCGCAGCACAAACCAATGATGTTACTAGACGCTGTGGAGAAAATGTCTACGATGAAAGGTACCGAAGTGGTGAACGGCTTGATGCCGATGAAGTACGCAGCAGGTCCTAGATGTTAGCAAATTTTAAGTTTGACAAAAGCTACCCTCTTTAGGTCAGTGATGGTGCAAAGTCGCGCGAAGCGCGCAAGTGCGAGACACGCCGTTAGGCGTGTCGGGGCACTTGTAATGATAAATTCGACTTTGCTGAGCATTGTAGTAAAATTAGTAGGAGTGCGCTAGGCAAAACATATCAAATTTTCAAGGCTTTGAGCACGAGATGTGTTGTTGAAAGCATATAAGACCAATGTCAGGCCAATAGTTGAAAGTGCGACAACAGTGTTTGCTCCGCATAAGAAGAAATACAGTGTGCAAATTGAGAAGCTGCAAAATAACTTCACTAGGAAACTTCTGCTTCGTACAGGTAGTTTTTTTTATATTCTAGAGTACCTAGAGCAAAAACAAGAAATAAATATTTTTGTCTGAATACATTGCAGTCTCGACGTAGGCTCAGAGACGTGTGTGTCGTGTTCAAAATGCTCGCAGGGATCATAGACATTGACAATTCAAAATTCTTTTCATTGATTCCCTCAAAAACTAGAGGTAGTTCGAAGAAAATTTTATGTGAAAAGCCTAGGACCAACCTTAGATTGAACTACTTTACGTGCAGAGCGTTGTCCTGTTATCTTACACTTAAGCATGACATTCCGCTTACCGCTAGCTCCTTCCGGTTATTTTAACGTTTTGCAGAAATCAAATCTCTCGAACATTAGGGTATTGTGTTAAATTGTCGTTTTTCATCGAGGTTGTTTTTTTAACCTATGTCTCAAACGTGCGTAACAAACTATAACTATAACTATAGGAACGGTAAAATTTCGAAATGGCCTCCTTTAGCCGAATACATGCTTTCAATCACTCGGGGAACGCATCCACGGTGGCACGCAGGGGGTCTTCATCAATCCTTCCCCAGACTTTCTTCAAGGCTCTTTGAAGTGAAGTAGTTTTCCTGTGGGATGTTGCATAGGCCTTGCTCTTCAATATGGACCACATTGTTTAGTCCATCGGATTGAGATCAAGGCTGAGCCAATGCCACTCTTCGGCTGAGATGAAATCCGGAAAGTTGCTCAGCGCAAAACTTCTGTACAACTTTAGCCTCATGAGCGGGCGCAGAATCCTGATGATAAGTCCAGTCACTTTTTTAAATGTACAGATTTCCAAGGAAAAATGTTTTTCTTCAGGATGCCCCCTAGGTATTGTTTTAGTTAATTTCTTTCTTCAGTTTCTCCAATTCAATGCGCAAACCATTTGCAGCAGCCATCTTCAACAAAAGAACATTCGAGCACGAAAAATTGGTATATGGGAGAGTCAGAGCAGGGCAACAATACCACATAAAAGTTTGGTTGAACGAAGCGCATCATCCCATATAATGAACCTGAAACAATAGAGTCCAAGAACCTTTAGCGCACCCTGTACACTGTTTGGAAGGTGATAACTTTCCTCGCAGAGAAGGATGAAAAAGTTAGGGCTCTTATGAAAGCTTGGAAAAATAGAAATTTTGTATTGTAATAGGATTGCCAAAATATTATTCAAAAAAGATATTTGCCCCCTTTGTATGGCGCGATGATGATGGCACTGGACAATGGCTTCGCAGTTCATAAACAGTACGATGAAATCCTAAGCCGAATTACAAGAACCACACAGACCTGTGGTCGACTGTTCCTCACAGCGTCGATGGCGAATTGATAGTTGACTCGAACGTAAGCGCACCAGTGGTCACGCAGTATCTGAAGTCAAATTCACGAGGTTTCGCCTTACAGTTACTAACTATCCAAAGGTTCACCTTAGGATCATCATAGTCACCAACTATGTATTCGGGAAGGTTGTGAAGCGCTGGCCATAGCAGACCATTACTAATACCACCGTAGTAGACGTTGTAGTCTTCTTCTTGAACAATCACCGGATTCAGCTTGTAGTTGCCACGATTGTAGTTGTTCAGCACTCCAAGCAGTGACATCTCCTCTCTGAAGACGTGCTTTCGAGTAATAAATTTTCTACCATTTTTCAAAACTTAACAGTTTCCAAAAACAAGACTTTTTAAAGCAAAATAAACCATTTGCAACCTATTTTAAGCACCTTATCTGAAGTTTAATTGGACGAGGACTGTAGAAGAGATCGAAAAAAATTCCAGTAAAAAATTGCTTATCAATGTCTCATAAAAATTACTACAACATTTAAATTGATTATTTTTTTATCATTTATGCAGAAATAATACATCTAGATTCATTCTCAAATGCTTAAAAGCAGCAATTCCTGGTGTTTTACAGGAGAAATTGTAAATCTATAAACAGCAAAAATAATAGATAAACACGAAAAACATGCGACCATTCCGAGCCCTATAATTTAAGGAAGTATGCTTTACACTATGAATCGAATAATCATTGCGATTTTCTGGGCAGGTGCACGGCGCAATCTCTCCATAAGGAAAATCCATTGTAGGAGAGCATGTTGGAGTAAATCTTTTAAAAAATACAATTGGATATTGCAAAGAGAAAAATTTTGCGTTTATTCAAAAATTGTAGCCATGTTCAATGTAAAATGTATAGGTGAGTTTTCAACACAAATTTTTATACATTAGAAGAATACTAATTCCAAGACTATAAAATACTATAAATTAAAATTAAAAGTTTATTAAGCATTTGTTGAAAAAAGTCTTTTTCGACTTTGATATGCCTATATGTTCTTGCTTTGGAATGTGTTCTTTTAAAAAGCAATCTGTCCAAAACATGTTGGTTAAAAATGAAGTATCCACTCTAAAGTAGAAAAATTCTAAATCAATAGAGGAAATGTTATGTTTATTCCAAAAATGTAACTATTTCTGTTGATAAACCATGCATAGGGACCTATCCATAAAAGTGGGAGCATTCTTGTTCTACAGCTAACCCAACATTTCCTTCAGCTTATCAGGTTTCCAAATGGGGAACATTGGGAGTCTAGTCGGGAAAATAACCTGTGATGTCGGTATCTATATTATTGGTATCTATCAGCTGAAAACGTTCAAAACTTTTGCGAGACGTGTCCCACCTTGCTTTCTTCTGTTCGGCGTTCGTACACTTGTCTGGCTTGTCATCGTCGGCAAGCACGTGGAAGAACACCTATAAAGCTCACTAATAGTTGGAAAGACGGAAGAGCACAAAATGTGAAAAATTATAGTGCACCATAAGCAGTATTTATAAAACCAGTAGCCTTAGAATTATCTAACGAGGAATTCCCATCAAGCGTAGTACATCTGAACTGCGAAAACGAATTTCCACCCTTCGAGTAGTAGGAAGGGATGCTCCTTTTTTGCAAAGCCCTTGAACCCAAAGAACCTCCACCCTTCGAATAGTAGGAAGGAAAGTTTCATTCTTCTTTGGCAGGCGAAATGTCATAATTTTTAGAACGTTGAAAAATATGCGAAAAATCGCCTCGCCGTCTAGATTGTAAATCGTATTTACGCACACACCCGGTGACGATGCCGACAAACTGTTATTGTTAATCCAAATCGATCAATGCTCAATAAGTTCTAAAGTCATCTCACGGATTGCTGTAGAAAATAAACGAACGTCGGCAATCGCTTGCTTGATCAACGGCAAACCGAGAGTGTTCGTTGTCGGCACCATCGCTGAGCACTCCGACTCCTCGGAAGACATCGATCTGAAACTGGCACAGACCTCAGCACAGTTCAGCCACAATTACCAGTGCGAGAAAAAGAAAGGCCAGCTGGTGCTCAAGTACATATTCTGCCCAAAACAATTGGCACAACACTAAAGAAACCGCACCAGTGCTTTTCGTATTGTGCAATGCAAAAAGTCAATCAGATGGTAGCCCACTTTCACGAGTAGACCAAGATCTGTCCATTGACCTTGAATTCGACGGGTAGTGAAAACGCAGATGTGAAGTAGTCTTTAAGAATCTAACACAATGGGGGGTGTGGTGGAGATCCGGTTAGAGAAACGAATAGGATATACACAAAGTGGTGGTAGGAAACTGCTAAGCACCGGTCTATGAGAGGCTACTTTAATGTGGGTATTTATACAATTTACAACAAAGTTTTTCAATACAGTTTTCGCATCAAAGTGGCCACTTTTCAAACCAAACAACTGAGGATCTTTAAAAAACAAACCGTGCACTTGCTAATTCAAATTTGACACTTTTTTGAGCATGACGGTTTTGAGACCAAATAGAACATCTTCCAAATTTTGAGAATTTTCCAAATTAAAATATGTAGTAACCTTCCGGCACTGCTAGGATACTTTTTGTTTGCACCAAGAAAATTTAGTGAGACTTTATTTGAAAGTTTTTAACCCTTTCCCGACACGCACGATTTTCGGGTGACTGCCACGTGGAACAGTGCGCATTTTCCCGTGCGCTGATTGTTTGACTTATTTTATTTGTATTATTGTTAAATATGCCGTGCCCCAGTCCTCCGCGCGCCGGAGGTGGACTTCTACGACGTCGGTTGCATCCACCTCCGGCGACGGGCCATCTAGTCTCGGAGTTAAACTATCAGGACGTCATTGGAATCGGACTACCGGAAACTCCCTCCCACCACGACACGGAAACTGCCTATTCGTTTGCACTTATAACTGTCGTTCGATCGCATCTGAGCAGGATCTTCGGACACTGCTTTACAGAAGCCGCAACATCAAATACGACGTTGTCGCCCTGCAGGAAACGAAAGGCGGAACGGAAACCATAAGAAGGACCGACCACGAGCTACTCATTATCGGAGCAAAGGTGGACAGAAAGAATATTGGCGGAGTTGGGCTTCTCGTCAATTCGACAGTGCACCACCTAGTAGACTCTTACAAGATCATCAGTCTGCGAGTAGCTGTTCTTCGTCTGGAAATCAAAGATCGAGGAACCATCTCCATCATAAATGGATATGCTCCAACATCTGCGGCCGCAGATGAAGAAAAGGAAGAATTCTACAAGCTGTTCGAAAGGACTGTCAACGACGGGAAGGGCTACTACGAAATTGTCGTTGGTGACTTTAACGCTATCGTCGGTACGAATGATCACGACGAATGGAGGCTAGGACCACCTCTCTCAAGGAACGAAAACGGAGAGCGCCTGATAGACTTCCTACCCGCGTGCCGTCTCTACCATGGAAATTCTATGTTTAAGAAGCCTTCAAACCGACGATGGATCTGGGAAAGCCCAAATGGAGAAACACGTTCGGAGATCGACCATGTTCTTACAAACAGACGCTGGAGTCTGTTCGACGTCTCCGTGCTGCCTTCATTTGACACCGGCTCGGATCACCGTCTTGTCCGCGCGAAGCTGACTCTCAAAAAGAGGATGTTCAAGCGTGACACTCATTAACCGGCACCGGTGAGGATCCCCACATTCAAGTCTAAGGAGTTGGAATATGCAATAAAGTCGTATGATTGGAATCTTCTTGAAGATCCATCGGAAGACTACGACCTTCTCTCCAAAGGACTGTTGAAATGTGCTAGCAGCTCTTGCGGAGCCACGTCACCGTCTGCTTCAAGACTCAACGCACATGCGATTAAACTCTTGGAGCAAATAAGAGCTGTTAAACTGGATCCTAATGCTTCCCATCTGAAAAAACTCACCATCTCGAAGGCCTGTTGAATTGCAGTGAAGGAGTCCATTCAAGCCTACAGAAGACTGAAGCTGTTAGAAGCCGCTGGGAAAGGTTCAAGCATAAAGCGCTGCAAACGAGATCTCTGCGATCAGAAGGCAATAACGTCAGCCCTTGTGGATAAGGATGGAACAACGCAAACGTCTCGAAGAGCGATGGAGGCCATCGTTCAAGAATTCTACACAGATCTGTTTCGTTCTTCCATCACTGTTCCGAAATGCTTGATGCCACCAGCTGAGGAAGTACCTTCCATTCTGGAATCAGAAGTTGCTCATGCCATCAGAAGGATGAAGCCGGGCACTGCTCCCGGACCGGACGGCATTTCTGCTGATCTCCTTCGTGCGGGTGGCAGTGCCCTCTGCTCACTTCTTGCCAAGCACTTCAACCACTACCTTCGACTTGGTAGGATTCCGGACTCGTGGAAGGAGTCGAAAACAGTTTTAATTCAAAAAAGGTCAGCAGGAGGATATCAACAACTATCGACCCATCAGTCTTCTCTCGGTTGTGTACAAGATCTTCACCAAGATACTGCTTAACCGCATGGAGCGTTGCTTGGATGAATATCAGCCAGTGGAGCAAGCAGGGTTTCGCAAGGATTTCTCCTGCATGGACCATATTCAGACTGTCTCACAGCTCATCGAGAGGAGCCGCGAATACCACCTCCCACTTGTCCTTGTCTTCGTGGATTACCGGAAAGCGCTCGACTCTATGGAAATTAACGCCGTTTTGAACGCACTTGTGCACGCTGGTATACCATCGCCTTACATCCGACTTCTCGACGAATGCTTCTCGAACACATCTACTACCATCCAGCTGTTCGATCGAAAGCTTAAAATTCCTATCGGGAAAGGAGTACGGCAGGGAGACACGATTTCTCCTAAGCTATTCACAGCGGCACTCCAGGATGCCATGAAAGACTTGAACTGGGACGATAAAGGCTACCTTGTCGACGGTAAACGGATCAGCAACCTTCGCTTCGCCGACGATATTGTTCTCATCTCTACCAGCACGGCAGAAGTCGAGGAAATGCTGAACGAGCTCAATGTGGCAGGTATGAAGATTGGATTGGGCATGAATATGTCCAAAACACAATTTATGGTCAACCAGTGGAGTCGCTCTACAACAGGTCGACTCCTTCGTCTATCTGGGAAGAGAGCTGAACATGGATAACGACCTCGCTCCTGAAATCGCCCGCAGGAGACGCGCGGCATGGGCAGCCTTCAGTTCGATTCGCGAAATCACCGATCAGGTCAAGGATCCCGGTCTCAGGGCCTCGATCTTCAACGCCTCTGTACTGCCTGCGATGTGTTACGCGACGGAAACCTGGCCCGACAACAAGACAATCGCCAGAGCGATGCAAACTAGGCATCATGCACCGGAGAGATGTCTTCTAAGGACAAACCTTCGTCAGCAATGGCAGGAAGGCCTACGAAGCTCAGAGCTTAGAGCGGTCGCAATTAGCAGACCCGCTGCAGTACATGAAGAAGTCCAAATATCGCTGGGCCGGACACCTGCTCGACGAAAGGACGATAGATGGAGTCTCCGTGTCACAGAATGGCTCCCGAGAGACCACAAGAGACCACTGGGACGACCGCCAACGCGATGGGCAGACTGATTCTCAAGATCTTTCAGAGTGCGGAGTCTGCCTCACTGGATGCGAGCAGCCAGAGATCGAGCGGTCTGGAAGAGTTGTGGTCCCCGCTGAGAAGACCTCCAGCCGACAGAAGGACCATCAATGTATCAAAGTAAGTAAGTATTGTTAAATATGAAAAACAGTAACGAATGAAGTTCCCCAAGGATCTTGTTGACCGTAGATATGAGTGGACTCCAAAATGTGTTCCTCTTGCCATATCAGTAGTATATGGAATTTTTTACTGTTCACTATCCAGTTTCGTCGTTCTCATATAGTTTCGGCTTTGTTCCTATGAAGCCATGTTGTTTGCATTTTCGCGTAGTTATTGCCATATTTATCTATGCCTATCATACCTTACCATCATCTTGGTTTGCCATCGATGCTATAGTTCGTTACTCATTATTGGCGTGCGTGTTATTTTGTGATTATTGAAGATCAAGGTTTAATTACCCAAGTTTGAGGTGATCTCCATCGCGTGTGGTCAGAACTCTATTTAAATTTCGCGAGACAGTACTATATTCTATTAGTGCTGGTTGAAGATCACTTCATCGTGTGTCTTAAAATTTTAAACCTCAAAAAGCTCAAATCAACCGATGCGACCATTCTATGGAAACGTCACGACACTTAGCGCTTAGACGAAAAACAATCAATAGGGTGTAAAATGCAGCAAATCAGACGAGTGCGTGGCGCGATCCCAATCGCTGTATGTCAAAAATCCACATTCTTTTGCGCTTTCATGTAAGTTTTTAGCTTCTTTAGTAGCGTTACTGGCAGCAAAGTTATAATCTTTGAAACAGTGTGAATTTTTTGAGAAACCCTGTACTATTCCGACAGCTGGAAGCACGCGACCCATTATTCGGATAAGTGTTGGTTATGCGAGCTCTCCGAAATACCTCTCGTGGTTTGCAAAGATACAAAAATGAGATAGCATTCAATAAATTTACGAAAAGTTGTAGACAAAACCAGATAAAAATAAGTTATAATATTATAAAAAGATTCCATTTTATCCTACTGGGTAGAGCGCCTCCAAGCAGCCCATTCGACACGAACTGTATAACTGAAAGAGAAGTGTTTTACAAAGACGACAGAGACTGACCTACGAGAGGGCCTTTCACTGCAATTTCCTAATCGGAAGAGGTCATACTACCGGTGATTGTTCCGCGTTTTAGCGGTGACCGCCCCTCTCCCCGAACTAGGAGAGTTCCAAAGTTTTCTTATTCTAGCAAATACCAGACCATAAAGACGATCAACTGAGTGTGAACGGCGACCGAAGAACCAACTGACTTTCTGCGCGTCTTCTCCTTCAAGTTCATTCCGAGATTTGCGAGCCAGATGTTCTCGTGGTCTTTCGTCATCACCGGATCGACACAGGACACAAGTCCGCCTGATCTGGAAGTAACTGCAATGATGGAAAGGGGCTTAAAATTAGTGAGCAAAAGAAAAAAATTCCGCCGAAAGGCATGAAAGGACCAACCCCTGCTTAATTTCCCAGTCACCCGTCTTCTCCCTCTTGAGCGAGACAGGTGGGGCATTGGAGACGTTGATCACTCGTTGCTGAATAAGTGGTCCGGATTTGTTCTATGCTAACCTATTATAGATGCTGTCACGAAAGGTACCTGGAAATGAGTGTTAGCTATTCCACCCATTGGTATGCGCTGTTCGTCTTCATCCTCATCATCAGACTGAGTGGAAGTCGTTCGAGATCTTGAACGGGCTGAAAAAACGCTAGCAGTTCCATAGGATTAAGGTAGGTGCAGGTAAACAACGATGAAGAGCGATAAGAACAAAAGCGAGTATAATAACACAAATACCACATATACTTGTGATCTTAAATTTTTTTGAATATTCGAATGATTCCGAGTGCTCACAAATGTCAAATATCGAATCCGAATATATTCGAGAAAATATTTCTATTTTTTCTGAATATTCGAATTCGAATATTCACATTCGACGG
The DNA here is from genome assembly GCA_947359475.1 of Heligmosomoides polygyrus bakeri. Lineage (NCBI taxonomy): Eukaryota > Metazoa > Nematoda > Chromadorea > Rhabditida > Heligmosomidae > Heligmosomoides > Heligmosomoides polygyrus. The sequence goes on along the minus strand of OX375866.1, from coordinate 16,421,853 downwards.
GAAATCATTATGAATGCCTATTCGATGAGGGCATTCTCGCAGAACTATATAAGACACTGACTTGCCAATAGTCTGATTAAGGATAAATCCACATGTAAATCGCCCAGTAGAAGTCGAAATCATGGCGCTTCCCAAATAGGATTTGACTAGAGCAGATCTACACCCTATATCACTAAGGACTTTTGGCTGAATAAATAAACCAGATGATCAGTGAATTCAGATTTGATGATTCCCACACAAGTCCATTTCACATCCTGAAAAATCGCAGAAGTAAAACTTTGAGCTGAAATTTCTATCCAAAATCAATGAAAGAAGCTCAGCATCGGAGTCTCCTTCCAGCTGTGCCACATACTAACTTCACTCTTGCGTAGTTTTTAGTTCTGTTAGAACACTATCGACTCGTTTGCGTCTTAAAAAAATGCTGTCTTTGTTTTCGCACCTTCCAAAGAGAAACACTGTCGCGGAATCTTCCTCGAATTTGAAAACAATCTTGACTACAGATTTTTCATGCGTCACCACGATCATAGAGCCCTAGTGGCGACTCGCGACCTCTTCAACCTCTAGGGCCTCCGCGAGCGTCCAAGCTCGCGGTGAACTCCGATGAGGCGCCTCATCGCGCGGCCTGTCCCGGCCTCCCCGGCATCGATCCGCGGCGGAGCGCGCGCATTTGAGCGGGCATTACCCACGCATAGTCGGCAGTTTAGTCTACGCCTACACCGACCGAGAGCGAAGGCGCGCCTTTGAGGCGTAGCCCGTCCGTTGGTCTTCTCTCAGTTTAGCCGGAGCTCTCCCGCGGGGCCTGGCCGCAGTCTCATCCCTTCCTATCGCGCCGACTGGTAGCCGCCTAAATGGCGACTCGGCCAAGAAGGGTCCTCGGGCTCGGGACGCCGAGTCAGTCAATACAGTGGAGCACCCATCCCAGTATGCGTCTCTCGTCACTCCACTCTACCTGGCTACGCTCTACTATATTGCGTAACAGACTATCCTATACTTAACAATTGTCTGGTATTGTCGGCCTTGTTGTATTTCATTCTGAGTTTGTCGGGTGTGCCTGTGTAAGCCCCACGCGGGGTTCGTGCGGAGGGGCAGGGCGCTCATGGCAGAAGCCTGCGCAAAGCCCTCCGCATAGACGTCGCGTGGGCAGAGATATTCTGTACCAGGCAATCAGTTCATATTGGGTAGTGTCTCCCCACGGTAACATGTTAGCTGCAGCCCAGGGCTCAGAGGATTCAATACAGTTGAGAATGAAGGGACGGGCCCGGGGAATCCCCACTTCAGGCGGGCGCTTAAGGGCATGGAACCAATTCACCTCCCCGGGGTACTAGGCCTTGGCAGCTTCAGATCCCCCATTGGGCAGGTTGAGGTCCCACGTGTATACGAAACAGCCGCTGGCCATAAATTTGCAAGAGCCCTTGTTCTACAGATTCTCATGATGCTTGGGTTCATTTAGTGGATGAGAGCATCTTATGCAAAGATTATGGAATGATCTTGATTGCACTTACTTGGGTCCTCATCCTTCTCATTGTCGATGCCCTCCAGACTGGCCAGCGAAGAGTGTCGAGAGATCTTCTTCTGGAGGTGATGAAAACGTTCGCCAAATTGCTTTGCGTTTACCCCAAGTAGCGACTTTCTGATTCCCGGAACGGCCGCATATAGCTCTCTGAAATTGGATCTACGGATTCTGATCGTCTTTAGAGTAACGGAATGCTGACGTTTCACAAGATTTTGGATAATACAGTATCCCGTCAGTATATGAGTCTAGAGGGTACTATTGGCTAACGCAAAATTAATCCCCCTTTCGAGGTATGCATAAACAAATAAGTTTTTTTCCCTATCGTTCCATCATAGGGAAAGCCACTCATACCGCTTGGTAGGTTTTTTCCTGCTCTTCCAAAAAATATATGTGGATGTCGCTCCAATTTCTTTAGCCGACCTTTCCAGGGCTCTGTAAAATCATGAACCGACGCGACTAGCGAGTCATAATGCTTTACGAATTGAAATTGACAAACGAAGGCATCCCGTAACCTTAACAGCGTTTTTGGAACGGATTGTCCTTGCGAACGAACGGTGAGGCTCTGCTTCGAAAAATCCACTTCTGGCGATTTTGATCTCGAAGGAAACCGGGTGGCGGACGCGGTCGTCGCCTGACGATGAAGTGTTGAGAAGAGCCGCCGAAGCAACTCCGGAGAAGAATACACGTATGTTAGCAGAGGGCCTTGCATCACAGTACGGAAGCAAGATATAGGGCGAGAATCAGCGAGGTGAAGAAGATGTCAAGGTGGGTGCCTCATGAGCTGACTGACGAGCAGCGTCTGGCACGCTTGGACGCTTGCTCCAACCTGCTAGTTCGTAGAAATGAGCATTTTGCAACTGTATTCTAACTGTAGATAAAAAATGGGTACTTTTCGATAACAGGAAGCAGGAATTTGTCTGGGTAGATAAGGGTGCTCCTCCATCATCTCTTGTCGCGAATGCGATTATCGTTCCCTCTCAATTCCGCGCCCCGCGGCCACCGGTCCCTTAGCGGCACCATGATGAGGTGCATGCGGAGCGGCCTGCAGCCTCAGCGCATCCAATCGATCGCTACTGTCCCGCCCGGCCGGGCGCGTGGCTGTCAGTCTACACTTCCACCAGGGTCCTACGCGGTCGCGCTTTGCAGAGCGACGACCTTTCGGCGTCATGCATCTACCAACCCTGCTCCAGGAGTGGCCTGCGGACCTTGCCGTCTCACCGTCGACTACTCAGAGACAGCTACAGGCAAGGGGGAGGGGGCTGCGAGCCTGATTGGAAGGCTCGCCTTTCACCAAGTCCTCCGATGATATCTGTATTCCGGACTGCTGATGCGACATTCCTAGCTACACTTCACCTCAGCGACCATAGCCTCTTCTATCTATATCTATCTGCTATCGTATTGGTGTGCTGCATATACATGAATTGGAAATAAACCTGTATTGTTGCCTGTGACTACTGGAGACGAGGAGCCAGGTTGGTAAGTCCTTAGCGTGCATGGTCATTCCAGTTGGAGTCACGCCGGGACACGCACTGGGCGGACCCGGGTAAATCGACGTATGGGTATTGTGTTGTCGTACTGTTGTATTGACCCTCTAGTGTCATTGCATGAGGGGTACAGACCACTCCGGCCCGGGTCTGTATTGCGCCGAACGCACCTGTGAATTGGCCACGCCCCCTAAGATAGGCTACGCCAACTAGATCGGGGCTACCACGCGGCGGCTCAGCTGGTCCCAGGACGCGAGGCATGGGGTCTTGCGCTCCCCTCCTTGGGCAGCGGGATCCTAATGGGACATAGCTGACAACGGGCAACCGCCGATCCGCGACATCCTTTCCTAAACCCGACCCTCACCCTAAAAAGTTATGCTTACTTTGTGGTGGTGTTGAAAGATATGACCCATTACAGCTTTTCGCAACCTGATTAGGCAGTCACAGCAAAGTCTTACAGCCGTGATTTAGCAATTGTATGAGAAGTTGCAAAAGTTGTGGCCGGCAGTGGTGAATAGAAGAGACCCTGTTGCAGTAAACCGCGAGGCCACATACCTCACAAATTACGGGAGCTCTTGATCCTCATTTGCGTCAGAAACAAATCACTAATTTGGCCGATGTTGAATAAGCCCTCCTTCATTTCGTTAATTCCTGTAATCTCAGTTTGTGTTGTGAAGGACGGTGCTCATTACCTACCTGTTCGTTGGCAAAAATGTATAGGTTGTGGGGGTTTACTTCGATTAATAAAGCTGCGTTTAAGCTGAGTCATTTATAGCAGTTTGAAGTAAGCGGTCCGTTTTGGTGGTTAATTTTGCGGCAGCCTAACAGCTAGCGCCTTTAAAGCAGTGAGATACATAGGTATTAGTCTCAAGTGATTCTCTTAAAAACGTCCCAATATCGTATTTGCAGCTATAAGTCTGCTTAAAGGTGTTTCACTTTTAGTACAAATTAGATACTAATCAGATCAAACCTTACACGGATTTGCGTTCTTTCTAATACCGTAAGCAACTTACCGTAATCGATTTTTTCCTGTATTGACATCGTATAGCGTTAGAGCAAACAGTAACGAATCCCTGAACTTTGTTCCATATGCGAGATCCGAATCGAAAATATTTGGCACTGCTGCTCTGAAAAAATCTAGATGCGGAATTTTGTTGTATACATGCTTATTGCTGGAATTATACGAGCAACCCAGGAGGCTCGATTACGTAAGAACAATATGTAAGAAGAGCTGACTAGAAAGTCCTTTAGGGAAGGTACGCACGATTTGAGGGATCCGGTCCTCCAAAAGAGCCTATCTAACCGCACAGCTCTCCCTGTTCTTCGCTACGCGGCAAAGACGTTGGCTAAACGGCTCCATCCAGAAGTCAGAGTCCTAGAGCGTCTTCTGCAAGTGCACCCGGCGAACTTAACAGCGAGCCTGACTTCGCGGCTCTGATATGAGAGGAGAGTCTCATCCTTGTGACCCAACGGAAAATGTGTGGAAGGATGGAAGGCTGAACATCGTGAAGAGACAAGACGACCGATGGACGACGTGAGCACTGGGATGCATCCCTAGGTGCACCAAGTCTCTTCGGGGAGAACTCCATCTAGGTGGGCCAAAACGTATGTCACACCGAATGATTCACTGGCATATCATCTTCATCTGGGCTGGAAGATTTAGTGTGAAAAAGTGGGAAAGAGTGGGAACGGAAGGTGACTGCACCGTGACGGGTATAATTCACCTGATCTCTTGTCAAGCTTGCGGTCAGAAGTACATCAGCGAAACTGGTCGTCCTCTGTATGTGAGGATAAAGGAGCATCTGGATGGAAAGGAGAAGTTTAGGTATCCACTGCCCTAGGCTGCCACAGGATCAATTGTCAATGCGAGAAGGATTTTGTTTGGCGTTGAAGTGAGCATTCGGAGCATGAGGTGCAAACGTCGGCGCAAGGCCCTTGAGGCGTTCTAGATCAATTCCACTGACTCCAATGTCAACTGGAAGCGAGAATGCCTGTATATAACGCGCGAGCTCAAGCCCTACCTGATTCTTGAATAGGTGCTGTCTCGTACCCCGGGTGTCCCCTGTGCGCATTCCGCTGGTCCTTCAGTGGACGATGGTGAGGTATGGTACTTGAATTCTCTCCATTGGGCAGGCTTTCAAAAAAGTTAACATAGAATTTTGTGAGGTTAAGGAGATATATGGTCGTGTAAATCCTAATTGATGTGACACTTTCAGGCTCTGAAGAAGGGAATCCAGCCAAAACGCCAGCTAATAAAGATGTTTTACAACCTCGTGCAAAGCTTAGCAAATCTAGAGAAAGGCTGGCATTTCATATGGCGACGAATCAAGCTCCTCTTCACGTCATCAAATTTCAACGACGACAACATATTGGGGTCGGATTCGTCAACGAATTACATAACTTTAACAGAGAACTCACAGCGGAAAACTCAGATAACACGGCTTATCGCTCACCATATCGCTTGATAAGCCGCGGTATCAGGGATTTCGGCTGTAATTCTTCGGCTAAATTGCTATAAGTCGTTGATGAATCCGGCCCTTGGATGCTCATGACGGGGTTCCGAAAAGAATGGAGGCAATGCCAGCATCGGCCGATTCATCAACGAATCACCCCAGGGAGGGACTTACCAGCGATGGGACATTCGTACCTAAGGGACCCCTCATGTTGCTAGATCGAGAATACTCGACGATCCTCACGGGTATCCCGACTTACCGGGATTTCCCCACCTTCAACCCAAGATTGACGAATCCGGATGCAGTGGACCACATTGGTATCCTATGACTGATTTCCCGTAATTTCTTCTGTTCGCATAATGATCGACAAGGGGCACAACAGCTTGAACGAAGTACTGATGGGTGAGCGGGTGCTGCAATAGCTAAACAATTTCATAGGGCCACCATTAGCGATTTCAACGCTTCAAGAGGAAGTCGCGCGAGTATGTTGGAGAGTTTTAGTTATCATTAAACAAGTAATCGAAGTTATTAGTTAAGGTCACTGGATAGGAACTTCGCCCAAACGAAAACAGTTGTCCTTGATAGTGCATGAAATATTGATCCAAGGAAAGCAGGGCTCCCTTTATCATAAGTAAGACCCCTGATTAAGGGAAAGACTTGAAAGGTGGCGTTGAAAGCACCAGGAAACAGGAGTGTGGGTCCTGCGGTACAAATGCTGAAGAAGAACAACAAGGAGATGAGGAAGCCTAGACTTCGTAGAAGGGGCTAGACCGTTTAGCGAGGTAATCCTGAAGAAACACTCTGTGATGGACAAATGAGATCTGATGGGTAAAACAGCTGCTTTATCAACAAGAGACAATGATTTAACTTCAACGTTGTCGGTGGTTTTGACAGGTCCTGTAGATTATTTTGGTAACGAAGAGGCTTAAGGAAAGAACAACACAGAAAAGCATTGAAAAAGAAAGAAAAAAGAAAAAAAGAGGGAACAAGAACTAAAATATGAAGTGAAAGCAAACCTCCAAAACTGTACAGTGTTGTATCCGAGTGCGGTTACAAGTAATTCGAAACAGGGGTGATCTTCTGTCGAATGTGCTAGGCAGTACTCCAGTATAAATAGTAAACCCTGAATTACAACCATTTTTAGAGCACGGAGATTACGGAGAAGATTCAGTTAAACGTTAAGGAATAACACTTCAAAATGGAAGAGTATAGCACCGCCGCTTGGACAGAAGCGGAGTGAGACATGCGTCTAAATCCCGCCCAATACGGTGAGACACATTGGACAAATAAACTAGATTTGTCGATCACAGTGGATGAAGAAACCCTGATAGCTACAAATTCGAGAGTTCAGAGGGGCAAGTACTTTGTTCCCGGCTCAATGTGTGCAGTTCTTTCAGTTTGAAATTGGTTGCCAGTGTTGCCACTGATACATAGGTGGTTTGTCGTTCTGGCGTTGGTGTTATTCTTTTTTATTACATGGTTCGTTTCGATAGTATTGATTCTAGCGTATACTGATCACACCTGTTTGAGGTTTGAATAAACAAAAGAACTAAAAATAAATGCCACTTTTCTGACTGGAAAGAACATTAAACAAGCAACTACACGTTAAAAAACCCATCGAACAGGCTTGTTACTATAGGCACAGCGAAGTGAAACTTCTCACAATAAAATAAACTTCAGTAGGTAGTTAAAAAGTCTAAAGATCAGAGGTAAAAAAAGCATATTTAAAAGAAAAGGATTAGTTGATACATGGCCCAACAAACAGTTGCTTAATAAAGCGAGAAAAGCTAAAGCCTACTTGTAGACTAACGATAAGCAACACGGTCAAACCTAGTCGCAGGGGGGGGGGGGAGCATGCGTTGTTTTGCCTCTGCAACCTCCCTTGAATTTGGGGCAGAGCTTCCGACTAGGATAGGCTTATTTGGACTACATTTGAGGAGTCTGACCACACCTCGGGAAAAAAATTCGTAATGGAACAGCATTGAATGAAAGATATCTAGGGCAACCTCATCAGCTCTCACCTTTAAATATCGTTCTGAATGAGCGTCTCGTTTCCTCCATGAAGAGATCAGCGGACCGAGAGCAGAGCTGACCACCTTCGGACCGTCACCATCGTCGACTTTATCGCCCAGTTTGGCAAGGATTCGTCCCAGTTGCTGAAACGTATCCTTACTAAGTACAAAGATGCGTCGGAGGGAACACGATTACTCAACCTGCTTCAGCTGCTCAAGGGTGATGGCATCTCTAAAGGCTCGTTGAAACGGCTCTATTCGCCCAGAAGGATCGTCTTCTTGGGTAGGATCCTCGGTGGGGTCCGCCATTACTGAACAACTCATTCGTGGAAAACGACATTCGTGGAAAACGAAGACAGCGAACGGAAAAGAGAAGAAGATTGCGAGCACGACAGAAGACAGCATGAGGTAAATTTCGGGAGGGCCTCGCATGGTGTTCAGCGCCTGCTGTAAAAGGAAGTTGAGAACTTGTGCTGCCCCAAGGATCACTTGAAGTACGAAATAAACAAGGAAATCTACAAACAGATTCCTTTTAAGAAGATTTGTATATCGCTAATCATTAGGCATATGAACTGCGGAAGGTGCAGAAGGACTAAAGAAGTTAGATGAACCGGTGTTGCCTGAACGAAACTGCGAATGGAAGGAGAAATCTCAGAAGCAGTGTTACGTGGCAACCTTCGGGTTAGTGCATGTCGAAGCACCATATTGATGAGATTGATTTTGGCAGCACGACTGGCCCGAGGCCGCAGTGGCCATGCAAAACGTTCGATCAGGATGAGATTCGAACTCACGCGGGGAAACCCCAATGGATTAGCAGTCCATCGCCTTAACCACTCGGCCACCTGATCGCGACCACTCCTCGGCGCCCCTCTACGCACTTCGACAGCAACAGAGCATTCTACACGACTGGCCCGAGGCCACAGTGGCCATGCAAAACGTTCGATCAGGATGAGATTCGAACTCACGCGGGGAAACCCCAATGGATTAGCAGTCCATCGCCTTAACCACTCGGCCACCTGATCGCGACCACTCCTCGGCGCCCCTCTACGCACTTCGACAGCAACAGAGCATTCTGCACGACTGGCCCGAGGCCACAGTGGCCATGCAAAACGTTCGATCAGGATGAGATTCGAACTCACGCGGGGAAACCCCAATGGATTAGCAGTCCATCGCCTTAACCACTCGGCCACCTGATCGCGACCACTCCTCGGCGCCCCTCTACGCACTTCGACAGCAACAGAGCATTCTGCACGACTGGCCCGAGGCCACAGTGGCCATGCAAAACGTTCGATCAGGATGAGATTCGAACTCACGCGGGGAAACCCCAATGGATTAGCAGTTCATCGCCTTAACCACTCGGCCACCTGATCGCGACCACTCCTCGGCGCCCCTCTACGCACTTCGACAGCAACAGAGCATTCTGCACGACTGGCCCGAGGCCACAGTGGCCATGCAAAACGTTCGATCAGGATGAGATTCGAACTCACGCGGGGAAACCCCAATGGATTAGCAGTCCATCGCCTTAACCACTCGGCCACCTGATCGCGACCACTCCTCGGCGCCCCTCTACGCACTTCGACAGCAACAGAGCATTCTGCACGACTGGCCCGAGGCCACAGTGGCCATGCAAAACGTTCGATCAGGATGAGATTCGAACTCACGCGGGGAAACCCCAATGGATTAGCAGTCCATCGCCTTAACCACTCGGCCACCTGATCGCGACCACTCCTCGGCGCCCCTCTACGCACTTCGACAGCAACAGAGCATTCTGCACGACTGGCCCGAGGCCACAGTGGCCATGCAAAACGTTCGATCAGGATGAGATTCGAACTCACGCGGGGAAACCCCAATGGATTAGCAGTCCATCGCCTTAACCACTCGGCCACCTGATCGCGACCACTCCTCGGCGCCCCTCTACGCACTTCGACAGCAACAGAGCATTCTGCACGACTGGCCCGAGGCCACAGTGGCCATGCAAAACGTTCGATCAGGATGAGATTCGAACTCACGCGGGGAAACCCCAATGGATTAGCAGTCCATCGCCTTAACCACTCGGCCACCTGATCGCGACCACTCCTCGGCGCCCCTCTACGCACTTCGACAGCAACAGAGCATTCTGCACGACTGGCCCGAGGCCACAGTGGCCATGCAAAACGTTCGATCAGGATGAGATTCGAACTCACGCGGGGAAACCCCAATGGATTAGCAGTCCATCGCCTTAACCACTCGGCCACCTGATCGCGACCACTCCTCGGCGCCCCTATACGCACTTCGACAGCAACAGAGCATTCTGCACGACTGGCCCGAGGCCACAGTGGCCATGCAAAACGTTCGATCAGGATGAGATTCGAACTCACGCGGGGAAACCCCAATGGATTAGCAGTCCATCGCCTTAACCACTCGGCCACCTGATCGCGACCACTCCTCGGCGCCCCTCTACGCACTTCGATAGCAACAGAGCATTCTGCACGACTGGCCCGAGGCCACAGTGGCCATGCAAAACGTTCGATCAGGATGAGATTCGAACTCACGCGGGGAAACCCCAATGGATTAGCAGTCCATCGCCTTAACCACTCGGCCACCTGATCGCGACCACTCCTCGGCGCCCCTCTACGCACTTCGACAGCAACAGAGCATTCTGCACGACTGGCCCGAGGCCACAGTGGCCATGCAAAACGTTCGATCAGGATGAGATTCGAACTCACGCGGGGAAACCCCAATGGATTAGCAGTCCATCGCCTTAACCACTCGGCCACCTGATCGCGACCACTCCTCGGCGCCCCTCTACGCACTTCGACAGCAACAGAGCATTCTGCACGACTGGCCCGAGGCCACAGTGGCCATGCAAAACGTTCGATCAGGATGAGATTCGAACTCACGCGGGGAAACCCCAATGGATTAGCAGTCCATCGCCTTAACCACTCGGCCACCTGATCGCGACCACTCCTCGGCGCCCCTCTACGCACTTCGACAGCAACAGAGCATTCTGCACGACTGGCCCGAGGCCACAGTGGCCATGCAAAACGTTCGATCAGGATGAGATTCGAACTCACGCGGGGAAACCCCAATGGATTAGCAGTCCATCGCCTTAACCACTCGGCCACCTGATCGCGACCACTCCTCGGCGCCCCTCTACGCACTTCGATAGCAACAGAGCATTCTGCACGACTGGCCCGAGGCCACAGTGGCCATGCAAAACGTTCGATCAGGATGAGATTCGAACTCACGCGGGGAAACCCCAATGGATTAGCAGTCCATCGCCTTAACCACTCGGCCACCTGATCGCGACCACTCCTCGGCGCCCCTCTACGCACTTCGACAGCAACAGAGCATTCTGCACGACTGGCCCGAGGCCACAGTGGCCATGCAAAACGTTCGATCAGGATGAGATTCGAACTCACGCGGGGAAACCCCAATGGATTAGCAGTCCATCGCCTTAACCACTCGGCCACCTGATCGCGACCACTCCTCGGCGCCCCTCTACGCACTTCGACAGCAACAGAGCATTCTGCACGACTGGCCCGAGGCCACAGTGGCCATGCAAAACGTTCGATCAGGATGAGATTCGAACTCACGCGGGGAAACCCCAATGGATTAGCAGTCCATCGCTTCAACCACTCGGCCACCTGATCGCGACCACTCCTCGGCGCCCCTCTACGCACTTCGACAGCAACAGAGCATTCTGCACGACTGGCCCGAGGCCACAGTGGCCATGCAAAACGTTCGATCAGGATGAGATTCGAACTCACGCGGGGAAACCCCAATGGATTAGCAGTCCATCGCCTTAACCACTCGGCCACCTGATCGCGACCGCTCCTCGGCGCCCCTCTACGCACTTCGACAGCAACAGAGCATTCTGCACGACTGGCCCGAGGCCGCAGTGGCCATGCAAAACGTTCGATCAGGATGAGATTCGAACTCACGCGGGGAAACCCCAATGGATTAGCAGTCCATCGCCTTAACCACTCGGCCACCTGATCGCGACCACTCCTCGGCGCCCCTCTACGCACTTCGACAGCAACAGAGCATTCTGCACGACTGGCCCGAGGCCACAGTGGCCATGCAAAACGTTCGATCAGGATGAGATTCGAACTCACGCGGGGAAACCCCAATGGATTAGCAGTCCATCGCCTTAACCACTCGGCCACCTGATCGCGACCACTCCTCGGCGCCCCTCTACGCACTTCGACAGCAACAGAGCATTCTGCACGACTGGCCCGAGGCCACAGTGGCCATGCAAAACGTTCGATCAGGATGAGATTCGAACTCACGCGGGGAAACCCCAATGGATTAGCAGTCCATCGCTTCAACCACTCGGCCACCTGATCGCGACCACTCCTCGGCGCCCCTCTACGCACTTCGACAGCAACAGAGCATTCTGCACGACTGGCCCGAGGCCACAGTGGCCATGCAAAACGTTCGATCAGGATGAGATTCGAACTCACGCGGGGAAACCCCAATGGATTAGCAGTCCATCGCCTTAACCACTCGGCCACCTGATCGCGACCACTCCTCGGCGCCCCTCTACGCACTTCGACAGCAACAGAGCATTCTGCACGACTGGCCCGAGGCCGCAGTGGCCATGCAAAACGTTCGATCAGGATGAGATTCGAACTCACGCGGGGAAACCCCAATGGATTAGCAGTCCATCGCCTTAACCACTCGGCCACCTGATCGCGACCACTCCTCGGCGCCCCTCTACGCACTTCGACAGCAACAGAGCATTCTGCACGACTGGCCCGAGGCCGCAGTGGCCATGCAAAACGTTCGATCAGGATGAGATTCGAACTCACGCGGGGAAACCCCAATGGATTAGCAGTCCATCGCCTTAACCACTCGGCCACCTGATCGCGACCACTCCTCGGCGCCCCTCTACGCACTTCGACAGCAACAGAGCATTCTGCACGACTGGCCCGAGGCCACAGTGGCCATGCAAAACGTTCGATCAGGATGAGATTCGAACTCACGCGGGGAAACCCCAATGGATTAGCAGTCCATCGCCTTAACCACTCGGCCACCTGATCGCGACCACTCCTCGGCGCCCCTCTACGCACTTCGACAGCAACAGAGCATTCTGCACGACTGGCCCGAGGCCGCAGTGGCCATGCAAAACGTTCGATCAGGATGAGATTCGAACTCACGCGGGGAAACCCCAATGGATTAGCAGTCCATCGCCTTAACCACTCGGCCACCTGATCGCGACCACTCCTTGGCGCCCCTCTACGCACTTCGACAGCAACAGAGCATTCTGCACGACTGGCCCGAGGCCACAGTGGCCATGCAAAACGTTCGATCAGGATGAGATTCGAACTCACGCGGGGAAACCCCAATGGATTAGCAGTCCATCGCTTCAACCACTCGGCCACCTGATCGCGACCACTCCTCGGCGCCCCTCTACGCACTTCGACAGCAACAGAGCATTCTGCACGACTGGCCCGAGGCCACAGTGGCCATGCAAAACGTTCGATCAGGATGAGATTCGAACTCACGCGGGGAAACCCCAATGGATTAGCAGTCCATCGCCTTAACCACTCGGCCACCTGATCGCGACCACTCCTCGGCGCCCCTCTACGCACTTCGACAGCAACAGAGCATTCTGCACGACTGGCCCGAGGCCGCAGTGGCCATGCAAAACGTTCGATCAGGATGAGATTCGAACTCACGCGGGGAAACCCCAATGGATTAGCAGTCCATCGCCTTAACCACTCGGCCACCTGATCGCGACCACTCCTCGGCGCCCCTCTACGCACTTCGACAGCAACAGAGCATTCTGCACGACTGGCCCGAGGCCGCAGTGGCCATGCAAAACGTTCGATCAGGATGAGATTCGAACTCACGCGGGGAAACCCCAATGGATTAGCAGTCCATCGCCTTAACCACTCGGCCACCTGATCGCGACCACTCCTCGGCGCCCCTCTACGCACTTCGACAGCAACAGAGCATTCTGCACGACTGGCCCGAGGCCACAGTGGCCATGCAAAACGTTCGATCAGGATGAGATTCGAACTCACGCGGGGAAACCCCAATGGATTAGCAGTCCATCGCCTTAACCACTCGGCCACCTGATCGCGACCACTCCTCGGCGCCCCTCTACGCACTTCGACAGCAACAGAGCATTCTGCACGACTGGCCCGAGGCCGCAGTGGCCATGCAAAACGTTCGATCAGGATGAGATTCGAACTCACGCGGGGAAACCCCAATGGATTAGCAGTCCATCGCCTTAACCACTCGGCCACCTGATCGCGACCACTCCTTGGCGCCCCTCTACGCACTTCGACAGCAACAGAGCATTCTGCACGACTGGCCCGAGGCCACAGTGGCCATGCAAAACGTTCGATCAGGATGAGATTCGAACTCACGCGGGGAAACCCCAATGGATTAGCAGTCCATCGCCTTAACCACTCGGCCACCTGATCGCGACCACTCCTCGGCGCCCCTCTACGCACTTCGACAGCAACAGAGCATTCTGCACGACTGGCCCGAGGCCACAGTGGCCATGCAAAACGTTCGATCAGGATGAGATTCGAACTCACGCGGGGAAACCCCAATGGATTAGCAGTCCATCGCCTTAACCACTCGGCCACCTGATCGCGACCACTCCTTGGCGCCCCTCTACGCACTTCGACAGCAACAGAGCATTCTGCACGACTGGCCCGAGGCCACAGTGGCCATGCAAAACGTTCGATCAGGATGAGATTCGAACTCACGCGGGGAAACCCCAATGGATTAGCAGTCCATCGCCTTAACCACTCGGCCACCTGATCGCGACCACTCCTCGGCGCCCCTCTACGCACTTCGACAGCAACAGAGCATTCTGCACGACTGGCCCGAGGCCACAGTGGCCATGCAAAACGTTCGATCAGGATGAGATTCGAACTCACGCGGGGAAACCCCAATGGATTAGCAGTCCATCGCCTTAACCACTCGGCCACCTGATCGCGACCACTCCTCGGCGCCCCTCTACGCACTTCGACAGCAACAGAGCATTCTGCACGACTGGCCCGAGGCCGCAGTGGCCATGCAAAACGTTCGATCAGGATGAGATTCGAACTCACGCGGGGAAACCCCAATGGATTAGCAGTCCATCGCCTTAACCACTCGGCCACCTGATCGCGACCACTCCTTGGCGCCCCTCTACGCACTTCGATAGCAACAGAGCATTCTGCACGACTGGCCCGAGGCCACAGTGGCCATGCAAAACGTTCGATCAGGATGAGATTCGAACTCACGCGGGGAAACCCCAATGGATTAGCAGTCCATCGCCTTAACCACTCGGCCACCTGATCGCGACCACTCCTCGGCGCCCCTCTACGCACTTCGACAGCAACAGAGCATTCTGCACGACTGGCCCGAGGCCGCAGTGGCCATGCAAAACGTTCGATCAGGATGAGATTCGAACTCACGCGGGGAAACCCCAATGGATTAGCAGTCCATCGCCTTAACCACTCGGCCACCTGATCGCGACCACTCCTCGGCGCCCCTCTACGCACTTCGACAGCAACAGAGCATTCTGCACGACTGGCCCGAGGCCGCAGTGGCCATGCAAAACGTTCGATCAGGATGAGATTCGAACTCACGCGGGGAAACCCCAATGGATTAGCAGTCCATCGCCTTAACCACTCGGCCACCTGATCGCGACCACTCCTCGGCGCCCCTCTACGCACTTCGACAGCAACAGAGCATTCTGCACGACTGGCCCGAGGCCACAGTGGCCATGCAAAACGTTCGATCAGGATGAGATTCGAACTCACGCGGGGAAACCCCAATGGATTAGCAGTCCATCGCCTTAACCACTCGGCCACCTGATCGCGACCACTCCTTGGCGCCCCTCTACGCACTTCGACAGCAACAGAGCATTCTGCACGACTGGCCCGAGGCCACAGTGGCCATGCAAAACGTTCGATCAGGATGAGATTCGAACTCACGCGGGGAAACCCCAATGGATTAGCAGTCCATCGCCTTAACCACTCGGCCACCTGATCGCGACCACTCCTCGGCGCCCCTTTACGCACTTCGACAGCAACAGAGCATTCTGCACGACTGGCCCGAGGCCACAGTGGCCATGCAAAACGTTCGATCAGGATGAGATTCGAACTCACGCGGGGAAGCCCCAATGGATTAGCAGTCCATCGCCTTAACCACTCGGCCACCTGATCGCGACCACTCCTCGGCGCCCCTCTACGCACTTCGACAGCAACAGAGCATTCTGCACGACTGGCCCGAGGCCGCAGTGGCCATGCAAAACGTTCGATCAGGATGAGATTCGAACTCACGCGGGGAAACCCCAATGGATTAGCAGTCCATCGCCTTAACCACTCGGCCACCTGATCGCGACCACTCCTTGGCGCCCCTCTACGCACTTCGACAGCAACAGAGCATTCTGCACGACTGGCCCGAGGCCACAGTGGCCATGCAAAACGTTCGATCAGGATGAGATTCGAACTCACGCGGGGAAACCCCAATGGATTAGCAGTCCATCGCCTTAACCACTCGGCCACCTGATCGCGACCACTCCTCGGCGCCCCTATACGCACTTCGACAGCAACAGAGCATTCTGCACGACTGGCCCGAGGCCACAGTGGCCATGCAAAACGTTCGATCAGGATGAGATTCGAACTCACGCGGGGAAACCCCAATGGATTAGCAGTCCATCGCCTTAACCACTCGGCCACCTGATCGCGACCACTCCTCGGCGCCCCTCTACGCACTTCGACAGCAACAGAGCATTCTGCACGACTGGCCCGAGGCCACAGTGGCCATGCAAAACGTTCGATCAGGATGAGATTCGAACTCACGCGGGGAAACCCCAATGGATTAGCAGTCCATCGCCTTAACCACTCGGCCACCTGATCGCGACCACTCCTCGGCGCCCCTCTACGCACTTCGACAGCAACAGAGCATTCTGCACGACTGGCCCGAGGCCGCAGTGGCCATGCAAAACGTTCGATCAGGATGAGATTCGAACTCACGCGGGGAAACCCCAATGGATTAGCAGTCCATCGCCTTAACCACTCGGCCACCTGATCGCGACCACTCCTCGGCGCCCCTCTACGCACTTCGACAGCAACAGAGCATTCTGCACGACTGGCCCGAGGCCGCAGTGGCCATGCAAAACGTTCGATCAGGATGAGATTCGAACTCACGCGGGGAAACCCCAATGGATTAGCAGTCCATCGCCTTAACCACTCGGCCACCTGATCGCGACCACTCCTCGGCGCCCCTCTACGCACTTCGACAGCAACAGAGCATTCTGCACGACTGGCCCGAGGCCACAGTGGCCATGCAAAACGTTCGATCAGGATGAGATTCGAACTCACGCGGGGAAACCCCAATGGATTAGCAGTCCATCGCCTTAACCACTCGGCCACCTGATCGCGACCACTCCTCGGCGCCCCTCTACGCACTTCGACAGCAACAGAGCATTCTGCACGACTGGCCCGAGGCCGCAGTGGCCATGCAAAACGTTCGATCAGGATGAGATTCGAACTCACGCGGGGAAACCCCAATGGATTAGCAGTCCATCGCCTTAACCACTCGGCCACCTGATCGCGACCACTCCTCGGCGCCCCTCTACGCACTTCGACAGCAACAGAGCATTCTGCACGACTGGCCCGAGGCCACAGTGGCCATGCAAAACGTTCGATCAGGATGAGATTCGAACTCACGCGGGGAAACCCCAATGGATTAGCAGTCCATCGCCTTAACCACTCGGCCACCTGATCGCGACCACTCCTCGGCGCCCCTATACGCACTTCGACAGCAACAGAGCATTCTGCACGACTGGCCCGAGGCCACAGTGGCCATGCAAAACGTTCGATCAGGATGAGATTCGAACTCACGCGGGGAAACCCCAATGGATTAGCAGTCCATCGCCTTAACCACTCGGCCACCTGATCGCGACCACTCCTCGGCGCCCCTCTACGCACTTCGACAGCAACAGAGCATTCTGCACGACTGGCCCGAGGCCACAGTGGCCATGCAAAACGTTCGATCAGGATGAGATTCGAACTCACGCGGGGAAACCCCAATGGATTAGCAGTCCATCGCCTTAACCACTCGGCCACCTGATCGCGACCACTCCTCGGCGCCCCTCTACGCACTTCGACAGCAACAGAGCATTCTGCACGACTGGCCCGAGGCCGCAGTGGCCATGCAAAACGTTCGATCAGGATGAGATTCGAACTCACGCGGGGAAACCCCAATGGATTAGCAGTCCATCGCCTTAACCACTCGGCCACCTGATCGCGACCACTCCTCGGCGCCCCTCTACGCACTTCGACAGCAACAGAGCATTCTGCACGACTGGCCCGAGGCCACAGTGGCCATGCAAAACGTTCGATCAGGATGAGATTCGAACTCACGCGGGGAAACCCCAATGGATTAGCAGTCCATCGCCTTAACCACTCGGCCACCTGATCGCGACCACTCCTCGGCGCCCCTCTACGCACTTCGACAGCAACAGAGCATTCTGCACGACTGGCCCGAGGCCGCAGTGGCCATGCAAAACGTTCGATCAGGATGAGATTCGAACTCACGCGGGGAAACCCCAATGGATTAGCAGTCCATCGCCTTAACCACTCGGCCACCTGATCGCGACCACTCCTCGGCGCCCCTCTACGCACTTCGACAGCAACAGAGCATTCTGCACGACTGGCCCGAGGCCGCAGTGGCCATGCAAAACGTTCGATCAGGATGAGATTCGAACTCACGCGGGGAAACCCCAATGGATTAGCAGTCCATCGCCTTAACCACTCGGCCACCTGATCGCGACCACTCCTCGGCGCCCCTCTACGCACTTCGATAGCAACAGAGCATTCTGCACGACTGGCCCGAGGCCACAGTGGCCATGCAAAACGTTCGATCAGGATGAGATTCGAACTCACGCGGGGAAACCCCAATGGATTAGCAGTCCATCGCCTTAACCACTCGGCCACCTGATCGCGACCACTCCTCGGCGCCCCTCTACGCACTTCGACAGCAACAGAGCATTCTGCACGACTGGCCCGAGGCCACAGTGGCCATGCAAAACGTTCGATCAGGATGAGATTCGAACTCACGCGGGGAAACCCCAATGGATTAGCAGTCCATCGCCTTAACCACTCGGCCACCTGATCGCGACCACTCCTCGGCGCCCCTCTACACACTTCGACAGCAACAGAGCATTCTGCACGACTGGCCCGAGGCCACAGTGGCCATGCAAAACGTTCGATCAGGATGAGATTCGAACTCACGCGGGGAAACCCCAATGGATTAGCAGTCCATCGCCTTAACCACTCGGCCACCTGATCGCGACCACTCCTCGGCGCCCCTCTACGCACTTCGACAGCAACAGAGCATTCTGCACGACTGGCCCGAGGCCGCAGTGGCCATGCAAAACGTTCGATCAGGATGAGATTCGAACTCACGCGGGGAAACCCCAATGGATTAGCAGTCCATCGCCTTAACCACTCGGCCACCTGATCGCGACCACTCCTCGGCGCCCCTCTACGCACTTCGACAGCAACAGAGCATTCTGCACGACTGGCCCGAGGCCACAGTGGCCATGCAAAACGTTCGATCAGGATGAGATTCGAACTCACGCGGGGAAACCCCAATGGATTAGCAGTCCATCGCCTTAACCACTCGGCCACCTGATCGCGACCACTCCTCGGCGCCCCTCTACGCACTTCGACAGCAACAGAGCATTCTGCACGACTGGCCCGAGGCCGCAGTGGCCATGCAAAACGTTCGATCAGGATGAGATTCGAACTCACGCGGGGAAACCCCAATGGATTAGCAGTCCATCGCCTTAACCACTCGGCCACCTGATCGCGACCACTCCTCGGCGCCCCTCTACGCACTTCGACAGCAACAGAGCATTCTGCACGACTGGCCCGAGGCCACAGTGGCCATGCAAAACGTTCGATCAGGATGAGATTCGAACTCACGCGGGGAAACCCCAATGGATTAGCAGTCCATCGCCTTAACCACTCGGCCACCTGATCGCGACCACTCCTCGGCGCCCCTATACGCACTTCGACAGCAACAGAGCATTCTGCACGACTGGCCCGAGGCCGCAGTGGCCATGCAAAACGTTCGATCAGGATGAGATTCGAACTCACGCGGGGAAACCCCAATGGATTAGCAGTCCATCGCCTTAACCACTCGGCCACCTGATCGCGACCACTCCTCGGCGCCCCTCTACGCACTTCGACAGCAACAGAGCATTCTGCACGACTGGCCCGAGGCCGCAGTGGCCATGCAAAACGTTCGATCAGGATGAGATTCGAACTCACGCGGGGAAACCCCAATGGATTAGCAGTCCATCGCCTTAACCACTCGGCCACCTGATCGCGACCACTCCTCGGCGCCCCTCTACGCACTTCGACAGCAACAGAGCATTCTGCACGACTGGCCCGAGGCCACAGTGGCCATGCAAAACGTTCGATCAGGATGAGATTCGAACTCACGCGGGGAAACCCCAATGGATTAGCAGTCCATCGCCTTAACCACTCGGCCACCTGATCGCGACCACTCCTCGGCGCCCCTCTACGCACTTCGACAGCAACAGAGCATTCTGCACGACTGGCCCGAGGCCGCAGTGGCCATGCAAAACGTTCGATCAGGATGAGATTCGAACTCACGCGGGGAAACCCCAATGGATTAGCAGTCCATCGCCTTAACCACTCGGCCACCTGATCGCGACCACTCCTCGGCGCCCCTCTACGCACTTCGACAGCAACAGAGCATTCTGCACGACTGGCCCGAGGCCACAGTGGCCATGCAAAACGTTCGATCAGGATGAGATTCGAACTCACGCGGGGAAACCCCAATGGATTAGCAGTCCATCGCCTTAACCACTCGGCCACCTGATCGCGACCACTCCTCGGCGCCCCTATACGCACTTCGACAGCAACAGAGCATTCTGCACGACTGGCCCGAGGCCGCAGTGGCCATGCAAAACGTTCGATCAGGATGAGATTCGAACTCACGCGGGGAAACCCCAATGGATTAGCAGTCCATCGCCTTAACCACTCGGCCACCTGATCGCGACCACTCCTCGGCGCCCCTCTACACACTTCGACAGCAACAGAGCATTCTGCACGACTGGCCCGAGGCCACAGTGGCCATGCAAAACGTTCGATCAGGATGAGATTCGAACTCACGCGGGGAAACCCCAATGGATTAGCAGTCCATCGCCTTAACCACTCGGCCACCTGATCGCGACCACTCCTCGGCGCCCCTCTACGCACTTCGACAGCAACAGAGCATTCTGCACGACTGGCCCGAGGCCACAGTGGCCATGCAAAACGTTCGATCAGGATGAGATTCGAACTCACGCGGGGAAACCCCAATGGATTAGCAGTCCATCGCCTTAACCACTCGGCCACCTGATCGCGACCACTCCTCGGCGCCCCTCTACGCACTTCGACAGCAACAGAGCATTCTGCACGACTGGCCCGAGGCCACAGTGGCCATGCAAAACGTTCGATCAGGATGAGATTCGAACTCACGCGGGGAAACCCCAATGGATTAGCAGTCCATCGCCTTAACCACTCGGCCACCTGATCGCGACCACTCCTCGGCGCCCCTCTACGCACTTCGACAGCAACAGAGCATTCTGCACGACTGGCCCGAGGCCACAGTGGCCATGCAAAACGTTCGATCAGGATGAGATTCGAACTCACGCGGGGAAACCCCAATGGATTAGCAGTCCATCGCCTTAACCACTCGGCCACCTGATCGCGACCACTCCTCGGCGCCCCTCTACGCACTTCGACAGCAACAGAGCATTCTGCACGACTGGCCCGAGGCCACAGTGGCCATGCAAAACGTTCGATCAGGATGAGATTCGAACTCACGCGGGGAATCCCCAATGGATTAGCAGTCCATCGCCTTAACCACTCGGCCACCTGATCGCGACCACTCCTCGGCGCCCCTCTACGCACTTCGACAGCAACAGAGCATTCTGCACGACTGGCCCGAGGCCACAGTGGCCATGCAAAACGTTCGATCAGGATGAGATTCGAACTCACGCGGGGAAACCCCAATGGATTAGCAGTCCATCGCCTTAACCACTCGGCCACCTGATCGCGACCACTCCTCGGCGCCCCTCTACGCACTTCGACAGCAACAGAGCATTCTGCACGACTGGCCCGAGGCCACAGTGGTCATGCAAAACGTTCGATCAGGATGAGATTCGAACTCACGCGGGGAAACCCCAATGGATTAGCAGTCCATCGCCTTAACCACTCGGCCACCTGACCGCGACCACCCCACGGCGCCCCTCTACACACTTCGACAGCAACAGAGCATTCTGCACGACTGGCCCGAGGCCACAGTGGTCATGCAAAACGTTCGATCAGGATGAGATTCGAACTCACGCGGGGAAACCCCAATGGATTAGCAGTCCATCGCCTTAACCACTCGGCCACCTGACCGCGACCACCCCAGGGCGCCCCTCTACATATTTCTAGGGCTTCAAGGTGGCATGAATAACCGTTTTTCCTCCAGCAGTCTGAATTCTTTTACGCTGTAGAAAGAAAGTAACTCGTAGAGCGGCGGAAATAGTGATGGATTTAGGAAAGTTTTCATCTTGGAAACAGTCTCGGATTCATTAGCAGTAATGATGTTGAAAAAAAAACCTTGGCCTGAAAAAAACTGAAGCACAGAACATGTAAAAGTCGCATTTGACAGGGTATGGCGATGGTCATTGAGTGGTATACTGATCATGCTAATGTACGCAAATGGGAACTCATTTTCAGCATGAGAAGGCTCGTGAAGAATGAGAATATTCCGTTCTCTTAGAATAAGCTCATGAAGTGGTAAATAACCTCGTAAATTCTGGCACCATAGAACATTTAGGCTACGTGATAATCACGGGCAGCTGTATCCGTCACTTGACATCTGCGGCTGGTTTCTGATGCTTATTGAAGCACCGTTTATCAAGCGTTTTCTCATTCTGAAAGAAATGTTGACTTCCACTATTGTGAAGGTACAGGACACTTCAAAGTGCTGGTGATAATCACTGACTTTTTTGAGTGACTGACTTTGTAGACTACGTAGGGTGTTTTTGAATCCTTCGTAGTGTACGAAGCGGGTAACTTCAGGTGCTGGGCTGCAGTTCGTTTCGCACGCTATATTAGTGATTAGTGCATAGTGTGGCTGGCAGCTAATGATTGTCTAAACGTTTCAGTGTCTCATTATAGAACTGGGAGCAATCATTAAGCAGTTGAGCACCGAGGCTTCTTAAAATTTGCCATGATTGCCCTTTTTTTTCTCGTTGAAACAAGGAACAGTAATAATAGACACGTAATCACAAAGGCATTTTTCAGTTCTGCCAAATTTCAAGGGCATATTCAGAAGTGGCATGTTTTTATAAAAACTGGTGAAATGATTAAATTAAATGGTGTCATAGACCGCGCATATTGATGAATATAACAAGGCCACAATCATTCAACCAATCTAATCAATTATTCCGTCAATCACTCAATCAGTATCTAAATCTCTATGCTACTGGGGAATGTCAGGCTGTATACTTTCATGTGTTACGAAGGGGAGGTTTAGATGCATAATAATACTAATAATTGAGGCGGATAAGTCGGCTGATTAAAATATCGGCGGCTTTCATTTTGCAGACATTGGGGGCACCTAATAACTCGGCGCAGGTGGAATGGAAGACGCTCTCCGAAATAAAACTAACAGCTATGTTTTGCCAGCTCGTAACAGGCCCGGATACGTATGCAATTGTGTCACAAAATATGCATTGGAACTGCTCCAAGAAACTAAATGCAACCACGTTATGAAAGACTCGAGTTGAAGAGAAAAAATAGAGGATAAATATCGGCCATGACCAATTCCTTTGAGGAATACAGCAAAAACAAAGCATCACGATGGTAAGGCTTGGAGTTCTTAAGTATTTCTAGGAAGGTGGCCATAAAAACAGTAAGACTTGGAGTCCTTAAGTATTTCTAGGAAGGTGGCTATATAAATTTGCAATATACGAAACAAACAAGATGTATGAAATTGAATGCAGAACTTAGGTCCGGGATGTGAGCAAGTGATCGAACTTTTGAATTAAAACCATCTTACATAGCGAAATTACAGTGAACCAAAATAACATGGACAAGATTTTTTGTCATAATTATAAAACTACCAACAATTCGAGAAAAAGGCGACTAAATTACAACAATACAAACATTAGGGCCATCATGTTCAAGTGCTTTCGAAGTGGCCTCCCTTGGAGAGGATGCAGAGGGCCAAACGTTTCGCGAATTTTTCGGCGATGGGCCGCAAGTCATCAGGACACAACCGTTCTCACTCTTGGCGCAACGATTCCTTCAGGGACTCGAGACTGCGGTGGCGTTTGACGCCGACCCTAGCCTCTAAAATGCCCACACACTTTAGTCCATCGGATATTAAGCGAAAACGCAAGTTAAGCGCAAGAAAATAAAGATTTTTGAAAATTTTTGAACAAAAATAGCCTCTCGTCGTCAAACGTCGCAAAGCCCATTTGCCACTCTTAAAGACCACTTTTATTATTTGACTGTCAGCCGCTGTACGGTTCAAAACGTAGTCAAAAAGGCAAGCTAGCAAATGAGAGCAAAATATTCTAGTGGGAAAGTGAGAATAAGATATGAAAATTTATTGAAACTCGTTCCTGCTTTGATAATGTTGCTACCCGAGGAAGCCGGGAGCCGCCTCCAAATAGCAGGTTATTATAGTCGTTCGCACGAAATCTGTAGGATTTGGATTTAAACGTTGCGTTTTATAGAGACTGAAATACAGGACGTCGCTTTAGTACATTGGTTTATCGATTTTCTTGAAAAATCTTCAGAAGAGAATCTCATCGTGTACAAGAGCATGCAACAAATGCACCGCGACATTTCATGACCTCTAACTACTCAACTGCTTACAACTAGGAAATTTTTAACTATTGTTTATTTATTTAATTATTTATTCAAGCTCAGAGATCAGAGACGCTGTCGCATGGGCGAAGTCGTCGAAAATTAGGTGGGCCGGCCACGTAATGCGATTCGCAGACACCCGCTGGACGAGGGCCGTTACCAACTGGATTACGCGGGATGTCAAGAGAGCACCAGGACGCCCACCAACGCGTTGGTCGGATTTCTTCGTGAAAGCCCTGAAGGAACGAAATGACGCTCTTCGTGTCCCTCGAGCGAGGAGGATCCATTGGAGCACTCTGGCACGCGACAGGGACGAATGGAGACGCTGCTGGCGCCCGCTCGAGCAAGTCGATGAACAACGGGACGACAGGAGATACAGTTGATTTATTCAAGCACACGATTGTGCGCTCAATAACAAGCGCTAAACACAAACATTAGATCAGAACGACATTAGTAATGGCAAACTATTAATCAAGCTGTGCATTCAGGAACAAAATCATAAATAAAACTCTAATAAAGAGAAAAAGAAAGCACGGACTGCGATTTGGATTTTTTTAAGCAGCAAATGTCATGTTCTAAGAGATTTCACGACCACTGTTTGTTTGTTTCGCCAAGAGTAGCCCTACTTTGTTTTATTATATTAAAAGAATTCTTCTATAAAAGCCTTCAAAAACATAAAACGTCAAAGCAAAATGCTTTCGTAACGACATCTTGGCCGTCAGCTATAAAGTGAGAGTATACTAGCGTATCTTTAGGCAGCGATATTCCACCTGTAACAGCTTCGCCTTAACTGGTAAGATTAAGACTCTACAAAGTTATAATCATTCGAAACTCGAAGACGAAAACGGAGGATACTTTCGTCTCGATCTATTGTTATGGTAAGTGTTGACGAAAAGACAAAAACCCCCTCGAATGGCAACAATTCAATTCCTTTTCTCACGATTCAAACGCTCCTGCTTCCTAGCGAACGTTCGCAACTTCGGAAATGGATCATCGCCGAAAAAGTGGCAAAAATAACTGGAACAGTGATAACTGGCGCGCTGCGGTTACAACGTATCGATGGCGGACGAGGAGACGTGCCACGGGAGCGACACACACACCGGCAATTAAAAGATTACAATGCAATCGGGCACGGCGATCCGGCGCACTTCTCAGATAGAACAAACAGGCCGTGAAAGGCGAGTAGTCATCGCGTGAGTTATGACTTCTTCATGACGGGAGGTTACTAGAGTAGCACAGTCGAAGGAGGCGGCGGCTGTAGCGTCCACCAGATACCAGGTCATCATTGTTCGGGTTTCCCGCCCAGGCCAACCAAACCTTCCATCCCTGTGAATCGCTGTGCACTAGACTTGTCTGGAAAGGATAAATCACTGACTTTGCCATCGGCTGCCACCGCAAGTCACAGTATGGCCAAATACGCATTTAAACTGCGGCCACGACATCCCGTAGGAGCAGTTTATTTATTTGTTTATTTACTTAGTTATTTATTTATTCAAGGCATAGACAGACACAGACAACTGTCTAGCATGTAAAGTGTAAGAAAGTATTAAAGAAAACATCAAAGAAAACTTCACACACTGTCATTGAAACACTAGCCAAGCAAGCTACAGACCACAGGAAACATTTCCTGACTCCATCAAAAGCCTTGCCAAAGTCGGCCTACTCGTTCGTCATCAAGGAATGTTGTCCACTCATTTAGCGACTGCAGAATGAAGTAGAATGCGTGACGCACCGCACGAACGGATCAACTAACACTTAACCTTATCTTCCTAATCTTATTGCAATGCTAGTCACCTAGGTTAGTTACTGCCATCGATATTAATAGACAAAGTAATGGCTAGGGCTAGCAGTGATGACACTATTTGTTGTTACAGGATGTTTTGTTGCAATCAAAACTCTTGCGCCAGGCGGGACTCGAACCCGCATATTCTGCTTTCCGGGCAGCGATGTTCGCCTTACACCACCGGCGCTGTTTGACCGCACGTAACAACCGTAACGATAATACTATTAATAAACGCAGTACACGTTGTTAGTCGCCACCCCCCCCCCCGGGAGATGTCACTCATTAACAGCGAATATGTATTGTGAAAATGAGTTTGTATCAGCAGCAGATTCCTCGTCGTTTTGCACGTCTATACGTCTACAAGAGCAACAACCTATATTTAAGTCTCAGGCTGACACAATATATTGCGATCAAAACTCTAACGCCAAGCGTGACTGGAATCCGCGCAAAACATCGCTACCACAGCTTACACATGAGGCTTTGAGAGAACGATATTGTTACCATTTAAGCCTTAAACCTTCGCTACTCCCGATTCGAGGCTCTAAGCTCGGATTTCCTGCCTAGGCCAGCCAAGCCCTTCATCCAAACAGGATCGGTAGATTGTTGCGAACTTTCCTGGGAAGGATACAACTCTGACTTCTACATTGGCTGACCACGAAAGATCTAAATTGTATGGGCCAAACACGCATTAAAATTGCCTTCATGAAATCCTGTAGAAGTGCAACGCGTGGCGCATCCCAACAGGCACTGACTATCGATTTCTTGTGGATGCCGTCTAGGCGGTACGAAACTTTAGCTGGGGTAATCGCGGTCGCTGAACACGAATCTGAAGTTTGTTTTTGATTCGATCGCCATCAATCGATTAAATTATGGTGCGCGAAAATAGCGGAGAATACCCAGACGTCTTCTACGTGCCAGGAGATTCAGAAGACGTACCGAAGACGTCGTCCGCTAAGGGTGGATCATTGAGGGGACCAGTACCAGTAACGGGTCATTGACTGACGCCGCCTTTGATCGTTTTATACTATAAGCAGGGATGTGCGGAAATTTGTTCGAGAAGAGCGGAACACGGAATACGGAACGGAAGAGCTGAAAAAGGAGCTGAAACCACAATACGAAGTAAGGAAACAGTAGTAACTAACCATAATTACCACCGGTAAAAAAGGCGTCGCATAGTTGATCTCTTTCTTCAGCCTTTCGTCTACGTTGAAAAGGTGAGTGAATGCAGTGCAGAACAATAAATGTGAAGAGTCACCATTTCCGTTCCGTCTTCCGGCTCAAAAGGGAGCGGAACGCGGAACGAACTTAAAACGTGCAGAAATCGGAATTCGGAACACGGAAACAGAAGTTCCGCGCATCCATGATTATAAAGCCACTGCTAATGAGGCTGTAAGCTGTGGACTTCGCGTTCGCGAGTCGCCCTAAACTACGATTAGTAAGACTGAAACCTTAATCTCCGACGCTTGTTCGACACGAAGTTCGACGCTTTTGAAACCTGGGCATCATAGACGAAAGTTCTTTAAAAATCTGTTTTGCCTTCCAGGTTTGGTATAAAATCTTTATTTCGGCCGACCTTTCGACGAACTCGTCTTTCTTAACGCCTGTAAGAAGCTCGAAATGTTCTTGACTCTGTGAAATTCACTGGATCAAAAACATCGCGTCCACCTCTTTACCAGGATGAACATGCTCCCAGGAGTGCTAGGAAACGTTACCATCTGTGCGTTCTAACTCACCGATTCCTCCAGCGCAAGGAAACCGGACCAACTGGCCACCATGGAGCAAGTGAAACTACTGGTATGGTCAATTATACTGCTCTCAGTGCCGGAGAGGCGAAAATGTGCACAAAGCAGTATACGCGACTCACAGCTCGCATAAACGGCAAGAATTCACTGGTAATGGAGATGCATTTGTTTCTGTTGTACATGGCTGGATTTCGTTCGTGAATCCAGAAGGCTTCGAGAGCCTTTCTGGTCCCTATTTCGTTTTCATGATACAACACATTTTACATTGAAGTCGTCCCGGCAGTGAGCTTCCCTTCGGTGCTTGGCCTAAACTACGATTAGTAAGGCTGAAACCTTAATTTGGGCAACTAAAGCGAGAATCCAGGTACACAGGATCCAGGTCAAGGCGGTCCCACCAAACGTCAAAGAGCTCGGAGATCGACTTGAAGGATGGGCTGCATCCCACTGACCAAAGTGATTTATCTTCGCTGCATGGAAGTTGCTTAAAAACTCAGAGCCTGGATTCCAACGAGCTACCCAAGAAAAACAGCGGCAGCAGCATCCCTTTGACGCTCAATATCCCACTAGGAAACGAACAACTCGTGACCAATTGAGAAACACTTCCACCCTCACGGTTATAGTATATTGTTTTCATGTCGGTAAGAGAAGAAGGAAAGGGATGATGAAATGAGAAGAGTATGTTGATTACAGTGTACTTGTCGAAAATTCAGGTGCCAGGTTCACCGACTGTGGGATCCTTGAAATTTAGTTCGATATATAGATCCAAGTGTTTTTTAAAAGAAACGTCATGCCACCGATTTGTAGGTAGGTGCAATCGAAACCACAATGTATTGAAACATGCTAAAATCGATTAAATAGAACACTGAAGTAGAATTTAAAACGGAATGTGCACAAGAAGGCTATACAACCAGCATTAGTCAAAATTGGTGATCAGTCGCTTTCAACAAGACATGTGGCATGTATTGTACATGATCTCTTCTACAGATGTGATGAAGAACGACGTGATGTGTTACTCCACCTCTATGTGGTACGCGCCACGCATTCTACATTTATGGGAAGTAACACAGACAATTTGAATTGGTCAACTCAATTACTTGCGGTGGCCAGTCAACAGCACGGCACGTTTTCCTTACCAAACACATCTAGAACCGATTCACCGCAGGGGAGGAGCCCTAGTTTCAAAAAAGAAACAAAAATAGGTCTCTATTTTAGAAACAGAATCTACAAGGAGGCATGCCCTTCTAGAGAGACAGCACAACGTACGTTACCGGAGTTTGTTCTCATGAAGAAATGCGTTGTAGTTTTTCAAGGAGAACATGATTGAGTTAAAAAGTGGCAAATGTTATTCGTCATCGGCGGAGCTAGACTTCAAAGCGCGTGGTAGTGCGGTCGAAGGAGGCGCCGACTGTCACGTGCACCCCATTGCAGGTTCCTGGTTCGGAGTTCCCGCCCAGGCCAATAGTGCCTTTGCACTGCGGGGTCGATGAATTGACGCTAGACTTGTCTGGAAAGAATAAAACGCTGGCTTGTTCATCGGCTGGCCACCGCAAGTGTTTGTATAGCTGAAAATCGAATTCTAAATGCAAAAAATATAATTAGTGGCGCATCACAAGCCGATTTTATTACCCCACAATTTTTTCTTTTTTATTCTCAATTGAAAGCTTAGACCGATATGCCACAGATGACCTCTCTTTAAACTGCACTGAATGCTTCTTACGACATCTTCCGGTAAACTGCATTGGTGGAAGCCTTAGCTAAAGAGGAGTTCTTTACCTACGTGAAAAGATTTCCAGCCCAACAGAACCACCAACGCCTGAGGGAATGTAAACACATTGACGACAATATGAGCCACCGGTGGCTCATACGTGTACGTCCGCGTGGGACAATATGAGCCACCGGTGGTTCATAACATTTCGCGCTATTTTTTGTCTTGATGCCTCTAGTTTTTATAGATGTTTTTTCTGTTTCCTAAACATCTTTGACAGAAGAATGTCTAACAACAGTAAGCAAGAAAAATGTCGCTGCTTTCATTACATTTATCGAATTTTAAAAATCTACTAAAAATGAGACCAATTCTACAGTCAAATCAATTCAAATCAGTCCTCTTCGGCCAAGTTCGCCAAAGGAGGTAATTAGGGTGCTGATCACGAAACTAACACCCGTTTTCGAAATTTTGGCCGATTACGGTAGGTCACCACGGTAGGCACGGGTGAGTAATGCTCTCGGAGTCGTGGTCACCGATTTTGCCCGAAATTCGACTATGGGGGTTATTTGGGGTGCTGATCTCGGATATGGCATTCGTTTTCAAAATTTCGGCCAATTACGGTAGGTACGGTAAGACTGTCGGCGTTATCGTTACCAACTTTGCACAAACTTCGTCTATGGGACCGTAACTCCGACTTCCTTACTCACTCGTACCTACCGTAACCTGCCGCAATCGGCCGAAATTTTGAAAACTATTGTCAGGTTCGTGATCAGCTTATCAAATTACCTCATTGGGCAAACTTTGAGCGGAAAAGACTGACTTGAATTAATTTGATTGTAGAATTGACTTCCTTTCTATGTAGTAAACTTTTTTAAATTCGATATATGTAATGAAAGCAAGGACATAATTCTTGCTTATTGCTGTTGGACATTTTCCTATCATAAGTGATTAGAAAACAGAAAAATCAATGAAAATATGCACGAAACAAAAAAAAAGTGGTTCGCGAGGGACATTATGAGCCATCGGTGGCTCATAGTGCGCGCGTCCCACGCGGCAGTCTGCCGCAAAACGCGATTGTCGTCAACGTGTCGAGATTACTTGGACCTCATTTGAGCACCGAAAGATTAGAACGTTCAATGTTGCTAAGGAATGCCATCAAAGCTACCCTGAAGACTTAGAAAGGTTCTCACGATGAGAAGTCATTCAGCGTCATGTGTTAGCTTAGCTTAATGGCTTCAGGCAGGTGGTCTAATTCTTCAGCCTTCAGAGACACGGTGGCTGATCGCTGAGGATAACGATTTGAGGATAACGGACTGCGTTCGTGCTTCGTGTCAGAAAGATCAGAAACAAAACACACAAAACTGAAGACCAGTAGCGGAGAAGACGAGATGATGGCAGAGTGTGAGAGCAATAAATGTTTCACTTAACAACCTGTTTCACCTGTTTTCTCATGGCGCAAAATAGCTAGAACAACTCTCTAGCACTATTTGTATAGTGCCCTCCTTCGAGTAGGATAGATCCGGCCTTCCAGTAAATTCACATCTTCTTCATCTCCAAAACATTTGGTACGGACCAGTGCTACCAAAGACGTCCTCTGCCTCGGCGCAGACTTTGGCGAGATCTCTCTTGATTTCATCCTTCCACTTCTCCAGGCCCCATTGGGTGCCTCGTACTCTAGGGCAACCCTATGGGGTGACTCTCTTGTCTTCTTAGGATGTACAATTCCACCACAGGCGTTGCTCATTCATCTTCAGTCTCTCTTCATTGTTGCTCCAATACCATAGCCCGAGAAGTCAATCCATCTGCCTACCTGAGCATTCTCATGCACCTCGGAATTTTCACCATTTGATTCCAGGTTCTGCTCTTACCCTGGGTTTGCGGGGTGAGGTAGGGTAAGATCGGCAACGAAGGGCCCATGCTAGATGCTACATCTTCTCCGGGTAGGACGTTCACACCTAGAACAGTTTTGAAGGCAGGCCTTCGCACCAGTTCACTTCATACTCTGCCTCGAGAAGAGGGTGTTTCTGAGAGTCAGTCGTAGGCGACAGCCAGATCGTGAACAGCTCTATCTGGATTTTTCGATCCAAGCTCTTTACCACCACCTGGTATTGTAATCGAATTTATAGAAAATTGGGTCTTCAAAACGTATTCATCTACTTTATCCTATACTTCGGTGCATATTTTGTTACATGAATAAGATCATGTCAAACAATGAAACCCTGTGAGTTAGCGAGCACAAAATTATACCATTCTTTAAAAAAACAAGAAGTCGCTAAAGAAGGAGATTGACAACCGAGAACAAAAACAATGTATTACTAGACCCATGGAAAAAAAACACAGCGGACAGACGTTGCTATCCTAGAGGCCTTAAATGACGACAAACTGCTCGGGAGCCGATGTTTTTTTTTGAAATTTTAAAAAATGGAGTCCCAGGCCTAACTGAGAAAAAGTGATACCTGCAATTAAGACTGGCCCAGAAGAGCCGATTTTCTGCGAGCTTCCTCTGGTAACGGTAACAAGTTTTCCATACGCAAAACATATCCAAAGAAAGGTCGCATTTGCCATGTAGGATTTTATGGAACAAGATTAGGTAGTGCTTTTTCCTTCTATAGTTAAAGGTCTCGAGGCAAAAGTCGGAATTCTTTCGTGAGACGAGGCAATCCTGTCATTTGCAAAACCGAGAGCTCGAATCATAACTTTTCTTGCGAAGCTACTTTAAATGCTTTCGAGTCTAGGTTAAATTTTCTTTTCGAACGGATTGAAGACCACCGTCCCATATTCAGGTAAGGGTCTTTATATGCTCTCAAATATGTTACTGTAGGTTCATCTGTTGATGTCGCTAACGAGATATCAAAAAGAGAGGATATGGAATTTTTAGGGGCATTTACTCGGTGCTCTCTTGCCTCCTGGTTGAGCTAACAATAAGACCCAAAGGACGATATTTCCTTCTTTTTTTTAATTTTTTTATACAAAGTGTTATGTACTCCGAAACACCGATCGGCGCTAAGATTTCTGTCAAATTCCGACATACTCTTTAAAAGGCGAAGTCCTAAATCTTGAACTGCAAAAAGGAGACTTCCCCTTTTTCCATGAAATTTAGCTCGAAATGCAAATTCTTCAACAACGAAACCTGTAAATCGCTTTGAACATTGCAGAAATGGGAGAAAAAGTTAAATATGCGAAAGGTGAGGAGCGGAAACTTTTCCACCGCCGTAATAGTCTTAGCGACAGACTGTACTCACTTTGCGACAGATGCTAGAACAAACGAAGTTCTCTGGAAGCAGTTCGAAATATTGTCGAAGTTTAAAGCCTCTATAAATCGATAGATGGTGGGCGAAATCACGGATGAAACGAAGAAAAACGCCGTGCAAACACTGGTGCTGACCTTTTGAACACCGACACTGATATCACGTGCCAGTAAACAGCAAGGGGTTGTCGATTTTTGATGAACGGCCAAACGAAATATTCAAAAGTTCAAAGATTTTTCGGAGAATACAGCGACCATCAACTTCCGAATAATCGGTCATAAATAAAAGGCATAGAATCAAACGGCCGAGACAAAGCAGTTCTTTTAGCGAGCGCCACGCCATTTGCTTTTCAGTAATATCGGAAAAAATCATCGAAAAGACATTGTTAAAGGAAGGATAAAAAAATTTCTTGGGCTAAACACAAACAAGGCAACGACTTTAAGTGAGAATGGAGAGAAGAAAAGCCAAATGTGATCTTTTCTAGTCGCCAGACGAATAGGTGAGGACGAAAATGTCGCCGTCACGTTGATTAACTGCGATACGCCATTTTCAGCTGTATTGTCGTCTAGGATAAAAAAGGATAAATGGATCTTCTCCGATATAAGCGACACTCCTGTAAGGCAGACGAACCGTCGGACTGCAGAAATACCTTCGAAAGACGAATTTCCACAAGGAAAACAGTTGCTGTTAATATTTTATTAAAATCCTCCTTTAGTTCAAACTGGACTTCCTGAAACAATTACGGTCGTTAGGGCTAGTGCTTGGCAGTAAAGAATCCGTAAGCAGCCGTAAAGGTAGGTGTCACATAAATCTAGTGGTACAATGACCCCAGAAGTACGTTGAAAAAAGGAACTGTCCAGATTCAAGACGAAATTAGGATAGAAAAGGTACATGGAATGATAATACATATGCATGTTATAATATAATACTTATGTATTATTATTTTACATAAATTTCAGCGAGATGCATAAAAATAAGGACGACGCTTTTCAATACCTTTTGGGATGAGCCACGTATTCTACTTCTTTGTAATGTCGTGGAGTCCATTTGAATGCGTATTTGGTCAGGGACAACTCAGAGTTTTATACTTCCCAGACATGTATGGTACCAACTCGATGACCTCGGAGGGATAGAAAAAAGCTTAGTTAGCCAAGGCAGAGTCCGAGCCAAGCTCTTCGATTCCGAATGCATACGAAAGCCGGCGCCTCCTCGACTGCGCTACTAGGCGCCCTAGACGCAGTAAAAAAAGAAAATCTTGGGATTCTCCACTTAGAAGTCTCCAAGTTCGACGTTCGTGAAACGCTGGAAAGCACAGAAGAATAGTCAATCTTGAACTTTTACTATATTATACAAACCTCCAAAATGGACACCACCTAGCCAGTGTCGCCCATGTCTCTGATTAACGACACAGGTTAGTTACTCCACCAACGATCATGTCGACCTTCACGAATTCATTTAACGTCTTTAAGGTCTAGTAATTCAAAGGCATAAATAATCATCCTAAGCTTCTTATTCATAAAGACGTGTGGATCGGATAGCTTTCGCTTAAGCATGATTGCCTCATGGTCAGAGCGGAGGTATATCATTTTCACCTCGATTTGGACACTTTTCGTACCACTTTGCCTCTAAACTGCCCAGTTTCATGAGAAAATTGAATAATTCAATCAGAATGCGGCAGCTTGAATCCGACATCTGTTTCGTACAAAGCAATTACAAACTCTCAACCCTGTACAAAAACAGTGTAATAATGACATTGAAGTGAACAGGGTTCTCTGAAAAATGGGAGCAGGGAGATGTAGCACTTGCGGAAATGAAGGCAGAAAAGATAGAGACGCGCACTGCGCGAACACTTCGCCCAACGATTCATCACGTCATACCGGTTTCGGCGTGAATTTGTAGTAGAAGGTCGGCCAGCCGGGGAAACCGATACGTGGCCTAATCGCGAAGAGCCGTCCGATACAAGGAACGAGTGCAGTGATGTGACTTTTGAAGCATAGGTGAAGCATTTAAACAAAGAATGAGGTTAGTAATCCAGACGCGGTATGCATACTGCACTCCCTTATGGAATACACTGTGGTGCAAGGCTTCAAAATCGATATCAATATACAATTTTCAAGCATCAAATTGAACACTTTCAAATGAAATTGGACGCTTTTAAAATCACACTACCCTCTCAGACCTAATTGGGCACCTTTCAAGTCGAACTACACCCTTTTCTGTGTAAGCTTGTCACTTTAAAAATCAAACTCAACAGTTTCCAAATTAGAAGAACTTCTTCCACGTTACGCTATAAATTCTTGATGAGTGCCAGAATAAATTTTCGCCTATGGAAGAGTTAGTACGATTGTCTTTAAAACATTCTCTTCCAACCATTTGCTCCTAATAATAGAAAAAGTTGTTTCAAGTTTTATAAAAATGTTTAAATAAGGATAGAGGACAAAGGACGGAGTTGTTCAATCCGTTTGGGATGCGCCACGCACTCTACTTCCACGGGATATCGTGGAGGCGACTTGAATGCGTATTTGGCCATCAATGACTTGTGGTGACCAGCCGATGAACAAGTCAGCGCTCTATCCTTCCCAGACACGTATGGTACCAATTCACCGACCCCGGAGGGATGGAAGGCTTGGTTGGCCTGGGCGGGAAATCCGAACCAGGAACCTGGCACCGGGTGCACGCGACAGTCGGCGCCTCGTCCGACTGCGCTACACACACCCTCAAAAATGTCTATACTACGGAAAAAAATTGTAGTTCAAAATGTACTCTACAGCACAGAAACGCAACGATTTTTTAGCACGTTAAAGGAAGAGACCACGACATGCACTTCCTAGTTCTTTGCTATTTTAAATTGCAGATAATTGAATACTGATTGTATTAATGAGTTCAACACTGATTGTTCTACAGAAGAAAAAGAAAGATTTTTCTGCCTTCAGATTTTGAATTGGTGAGAGGTGGTATAATGGTGTAGTGCATTCCAGCCCGGTCAGCAGAAGGTGCGGGTCAGGGGTGCACACTTAACGGTTAACGATTTAACGAATTTAACGAATTAACGGAATTTTCCGTTAAAATTCGGCTTAACGACTTAACGGAAGTTTTCAGAGGTGTAACGAAATTTTTAACGGACCTTTTTTCTCAGTAAGTTTATTACTTTTCCCTCAGTCCTCACTATTATTGCAGAACTCATCCTCCCAATAAGGACTATTCCTGAAAATCTATTGAAATCAGCAAGAATTTTTTAATGTTTTTACGCTGTTCTCATGCCTTTTATGGAGCATTAGAATTTTTGGAAATAATGCAGTGGAGCTAGAAAAGTTTTTCGTCGAGACGTTGACCTCCTCTAAGATATGCTTATCCCCACTTGGCACTGCTTATCCCAGAATCCTTTGCTTGCCACCTAATGTAGCCGTAAAGGAGACAATGTTTTCAGTCGGTGGACGTATTTTAAATGATTTGAGAAAAATGCTAGTGAAGGGATAAAGGATATGCATGCAAAAGCCGACCCCCCCCCCCTCCCCGACTGCGCTACTCGCGCCCTAATAACACAAATTTGGAAAGCTACTTTCCTGAACGAGGAACACGTCAACGACCGTGTCACACTCTTTCGGCAGTGTGGAACCGCGTGACACGATGTCGTGTCAGAGTTTATTATTAGTCCTTAGCGGGCTGGTTCCCTCATCGAGATTGTACACGTTCGTATAGCAGTCACACAAAACGGTTTCGCAAAGAACCAGGAAAAGGGGAGGAACTTCGGGGTGATCCTACATTTTAAGATGCCTTGTCGATCGGGTACCAGCCCACTAAGTACCGTCCTCTTGACTGATAATCCCATACCTTTTCTTATTTCAGACCATGAGAATAATTTTTCGCTGAAAGTTTGTTTATTTTACTGTTCACAGCTTGTTGAAGATGACTTGTTTGAGTTACATTGTAGTGTTACACTCCATTCCTTGAACTTTGTTGTTAATCTGTTGAAGTTGGATAGAACATATAAGGTTTCCTTGATTTTTCATTTGAAACAATAATCCCTGGTGCGGGTTCAAGTCCCGCATGGCGCTAGAGTACAATGCATCGTTATGAGAATCTGCGTCAATAACAGTCGCTTGGGGCTCAAAACAACTGAACTGAATCAGTGAGAGGTGTTCAGTTTTTGCAGATCAGGAAACGACAGTTTACTATCAGGAGAAGCGACATTTGCAGTCGAAATTGCAGAAAAGAGTGACTGCAGCTTACATGAGACAACGAAGTGAAAATATGGGCAAATTCTTACAAATTCTTTCCTATGCCGTTAACAAGTGTGTAGTTCTACACCAACATCACTATTGCTATCAATCACTATGGTGATGCTGCTGTCGGTGAATGAGCGCGATGTGATGTGCCAGGGTTGGGTTTGTTAACACGTTGAGGACCGCGCCTTCTTCGCGTGTCTGGCGCGTGGGAGCAACCGATTTTTTACGACGCCGACAGCGTGGCATGACATCATGTCGTACGGTCCTATGCGACCGCAAAATTCGTCTCTTGGTGGAAAACGATGCTGAGGATGACGAGGTGGTCCAAAACGACGTTGATGCTGAGGACAATATCATTGTACTACCAACTGACGACGATGATGGCTCAGAAAGTTAAGTAATGGAATCAGAAGTAGAATATGAGGATAAGGAAGCTTGGAAGAGCGATTTTGAAGCCCCTAATCAGTAGAACTTTGCGACGGAGTAGGGGTTTCATGACGATGTGTTCGACTGCGGTAGCCCGATCGATTATTATCGATTATTTTTCAATGACGAATTGTTAGTTGAAGCCATTACTTGACGAGAAGCTCAATAAATCAGTAACCAAAACTTGTTTTTGTGGACCACGCGTTTTACAACAATGTCTAAAAATGAAGCACACATAACACAAAAAGTTCCTCGGGAAGATCTAAATCCAACTAGAAAAATAAGTTACAAGGCTTTGGCCTGACATCGTGTCACACAGTCCCACGCTCCCGAAAGGGTGTGGCCTGACATCAAGCAACACGGGGGGTCGTCAACGTGTTAATCACCTATTGGTTTTCATGTTCCACTACATTTTCCCATCAGGTACCTTGCCGTGGTTCTAATGCAATGGAGGTCTGGAGCACCATCCCATTGACACGGTTTATTTACTGCCAGATCTTCATGTGCCTCAATCAGTATCCTAATAATACTGCCAGTTTCTGACAGCTTGTTTCAGGCATCAGGCAAAAGTACTGTCTCATACAACTTATAGAACTGGCCTATGAATAGTCATCTTCGTAGGCACTATACAGCACTTATTACTCAATTATTTTTCCTATAATGCGGTGCATTATGACACCATAGCTTATCGTGGGCAAGTTGGTCTGATTTTCAGTAGTGAGCACGTTACTTATGGGTGGCTGTCCTACCCTTCCTCTGGTTATTTTCTCCTTTTAACAGATGTCAGGCCTTCTCCTCTATGCTCTTGATGCCTTCTTTTTAATGTTTGTCGTTTAATTGAATTGAGTTCTGAGTTTTTTCTGTTCCTATTTTTCCGGGCAATGTTTTCGCGCGACTTTATTACGATCAATGTTGGCGCATCCTTATGGATGTATAAATAAATAAATAAATAAATAAATAAATCACATAAAAATCGCAACATCGTGGACGAGTGGGTGGTGTTACTTCCTTTTTGGCAATAAAAATGGCTGCCTATCTGCACTTTGAAGTGAGATTCACCATTTGCCTTGAAAAATAGAAATTTTATAAAATTTCAAACAAAGTATTCAATTGCTGTGCAGATAAACTATAAAATCCCAAAGAGAGAATGATTAAATAACAATTGATCCGACCTTCGTGGAGAGTCTCTGGTTTAATTTGGAAACCGCTCATTTTGATTTGAAAGATTTGAATTCACTTAGATTAGATGCGTGCACAATTTCATTTGAAAAGTGTCCAATTTGTTTTTAAAAGTGTCCAGTTTGATTTAGAATATGCCAAATTTGACAACAAAATGATGTAGATTAATGTAGTCATGGAGATGAAGATGCTGCGCTGGACGGTTGGTGCCACGCGCATAGACCGCATCCGAAACGATGTCATTCTGCAGAAGTTCGGTGCCGCGCCGATAGCGGATAAGATGCGCGAAGCTCGCTTAAGATGGTTCAACCACCCTCCGAGTGGAAAAGCAGTCACCTTCCGCAAGTTAGGCCTTAACTTCGAGGTCAATGGAAGCTTGAAGGAAAGGTGGCGTCACGACACCAGAAGAGCGGACCCAGCGACGAAGCGGAACAAACGCTGAAGAAGAAGCCTTGTTCTACAACTGGGTCATGCATTCATAAAAGTACCACTGTCAGCTACAGAATTTCAAATCTAACGAAATCTAACTTCTAGTTCAGTTGATCACCAGAACTCCGTTCACAGATGCTCCCCTTAGAAACGGAGCATGTATTTGGAATCAGCGTTCGAAGTCGCATCCAGTTATTTACGTTTCATCTCAAAGTCCCATAGTCACCTACTATCCTTCCCTTGCAAGCATATTCATAAGCAATCGGCGCCTGTAACGGTCCACACTGCATACATCTTCCACACTCAAGGTGATTTCATGTTTGCTTGACAGATAGGGTTATGTCAGCTAATTGGATTTTTTCATTGAAGGATTGCATATATTTCTCCGTTTGTTGTTGCTGGATTTTGATTGTCCAAAGTCACGTATTAAGCCAGAACAGGTCTTTTAGACTAAACCGAAGTACTAGCTAGCCAACATTCTTTTAGTTGAAGAACGAAGTTTTTGTCTTAATTAGCATTCAGATTGGGGCAAGAAACAGTACATCCCCGGTGCACGTCGCGAAGGTGAGCAGCATTCGTAGCTGGGAGCGCGCCAGCCAATAATAACGAAGCAGAGTACAGACCGCACACATGCTAGCCGATCAGGGTACCGACTGTACACGTCCACTCTTAATAGCACGCTCATTCAATGCGGTTGATTGGATGAAGCGTTCCCATCTCTCAATGCTGCTCATCTCCGCGATTGGTTGTGGATGACCGGATAATTGACTTATTGTAGTTTATTTAATTTTCCTAATTCACCAGTTTTCTATTAGGTTGAGTCATAAATTTTGCAACAAAATTTGTCTTCCAGCAAAAATAAGATTATACCACAAACGGAAAATGATTGACTTCAACGAAGTATTTGACTTTATACTCTATGAGGTTTTTCGGCTTTTCATGCACTGAGTATATTTCTGTAGAATTTGGCAGGCTTCGACCTGACGAAGTCGCGCACAACCGCCGTGACCTCATCGACTTCAGGAAAGGATGTGATCCATCGACCGAAGCGGATGGCAGTCAGACCGAGCAATGTCCGAGGTGTATGGTGGTTGCTTGATTTTGGTCCAGCCCAATTTTTAGATTTTTTTCCAGCGTCTGAAGTGCCGCAAGCGGTCGACTGTTGCCCTGGTAGATGAATCATTGGCTCGTATCGACTTCTTTGTCCACTAATTTTTGCTGGAACTAGTCGAGTTGTTGACAAGAGCAAGCGTCGAGGATGGTTTAACTAGGTGGAGTAGCTCCCGGTGCAATGGACCACTACAGATTCACCAAACGCACAGCAGGACTTTCCTGAGCTCCGGTTTCGGCGTCAGAACACCCAGCTCTTTGCGTTCCAGCTATTGCTTTCCAGCTTTACAGTTACAGTGAAGCATCCGCTTTTCATCGCTGGTCACGATTCGATCCAGTTCCCTCGCTTGAGCTGGTGCAGGATCTCCCGGCTGTCGGAAGGACAGTGATTTACTTGGGGTTCCGTCAACGCATGAGGCACTGGCGAAGACTGTTGTGGCGAACTTCCATTCTTCCGTAACCGACGAACGGTGGTTCGCTGGAAAGAGCGGAGATCAGCGGCCAGTCATAGTGTGGTTTGAGGAGAATTCGACTTTATGGGTTTCAGGTGCCCTTTGTTTACAGCAGTTGATCCAACTGGGAGTGGTTTGTTTTTGTTGTCCTTCTGGGCGGAAAGGAGCTGCTGATACCATCTCCAATAATTTATTCGGTTAGAGTGGACTTGCCGGTGACTTCTCGATTGTGCTTGACCTCCGTCGCTGGGTTGCTGCTGAGCTTGAAATATTAGGCTGGCAACTAATTTCGTGGACTCTCAAGCGCATTCAACAAAAGTGTTCATAAACAAATAACAAATAACAGTTTTCAACCAAAGTAAGATCTGTTGGAACGCGGGACTGCTTGCCATTTATCAGCTACATGGCCCATCCCACAGCCGTAGAATTCTTGTGCTTTTGAAGCCAAGAATCCTTGGAGGTGCATTTTGACATGGTCCACATTAATAAATCGTCCTCCAACCAAGAAGTGCTGCAGCGTGCTATAAAGGTGCTAGTCATTTGGCGCAGAGCCTGTGCTGTAAGGTGGGTGAGTTAGACGCTCCCAGCTAAGGTCTCTGCCGGAACCGTTCTTGACGAGCTCCCAGAAGTTAATACCTTCTTGACACCCCCAAACGGAGAGAACGCAGCTAACCGGACGCCTCAAAAAATAGAAGACCTTGACTGGGAGCGTCAAACTCATCCACCTTACAGCCCAGACCTTGCGCCGAGCGACTACCACATTTTTAGTTCGGTGCAGTACTTCTTGGTTGGAAGACGATTTAATAATGTGGACCGGGTCAAAATGCACCTCCAAAGATTCTTGGCCTTAAAAGCACAATAATTCTATGGCCGTGGGATAGACCAGCTACCTGATATATGGGAAGCACTTCTGCGTTCCGAGGGATCTTATTTTGATTAAAAATTGTCATTTGTTATCTGTTAATAAATACTTTTGCTGAAGATTCTTGAGAGTCCACGAAATTAGTTGCCAACCTAATAATTGAAAATGAAATCACACACTTTTTCACTTCAAGTGACCATCGTTTTAGAGAATAAAACTTTTCAACAACGCGAGTAAAATTAACGGTTCATAACTAAAAATGGTCGCCAGAAAACAAGCTTTTAAGCAAAATATAACACTTGAGCGGGTTTATTTTGAGCTCACGAAAAGGCAGAAATGTTGCGAAATTTATGACTCAACCTAATATAATCTCGAGAGCTAAGAGCCTCTGCTAGTTAGAAAACTTAATTTTTGAGCAAAAAATACATATCGCAATTTCACCTTTTTTGATAACTAAAACGTCTTGCATGCGTTAATGGCGGCCTCTGTCGTTCAACCTATGCCGAGATTTATCCACATTGTTCAATTTCTCGACGATGCCAAGCCTTGACTTCCTGGAGAGAATAGCAATCTGAACAATCACCAGAGGAGACCAGAAAGACCAATTGAAGGTCGTAACGGCGGCGAGTTCGTGGAACCACAGAAGACGTTTACGAGGAGCACGATGCACATTCGTGCAGATGAAGAGTGTTTCTTGAAATATGAGGCATGTTGGAAGAGAGAGAGAAAATCGAAAAGTGGCCGCTATAGGAGGCAACATAGGCAGAGTGCACTTTTCGATTATGAAGAAGAAGAGGCTCTTTAACATATTCGATCAAGAATGTAGTGACGCACAAAGCCCTGAAGAATCAACTTTATGCGGAAAGGTGAAGTCTGCGAGTTGAATTTTCCAGTTCCTCAAAGATAGCAAATGTTTTCCCTGGTGGCTCGTGATTTCCAACTTCGACACCCTTACGGACTAACTTAGGGACAAGGTGAATAAGGTAGAAGAGAAAAATATAAGGTAGAATTTGGATAGACCAGGATTTGTACTATAGGACGGAAGCTGCTGCAGTGAACTCAGCCTTACAAAAATATAATTCTGAGTACATGGTTGCCACGATTTTCAAACCGGCCATGATTGGGGTCTTCACTCTGCTGTCGGTTTTTGTTAGCGGCAACAAAATTGAAAGGGAATTGTTAAAAAAAGATTTTTTTAAAGATACAATAAATTAGCCTTTAGAGTACCTCTCCTTGAAATTTTCTGAAGGGAGCCACTAAGTTCTATAGATTCCGACTTTCAATTTGGATATTTTCATAACAAGGTTTGCTCAGATTCTTCGAATGTAAAGATTCCTCTAGAAAGTTAGGAGCGGCAAGTGGAGGAAATATAATAAAAATAGCCAATCGTTTCTCGTTTTTTAGCTTTAAGAGGAATAACGCTAAATTTAAAGGAGAGAGAACGACGTTAGTCAATTCCTATTTGGTGCGCCACGCATCACACCTCTGCGGGGATCTATCCTGGAGAGAATTCGAATGCTAATCTGGAATGGATCGTACATTAGCTTGCCGCGAACAGTATTTTTCGCTTCCAGACAAGTCTAATACCCCTTCATGAATCCCAGAGGGATAGAACGCTAGTGGGAACCGAACACGCTACTCCCCCCCCCCCCCCCCTGGGCGTTTATGTGTAAAGGGTGAAGTATAAACGACGGCTTAATCGATCTAATTTGGGCTGCGCCATGCATCCTACTTCTAAGGAATGTCGAGGTGGCAA
Source organism: Heligmosomoides polygyrus bakeri (assembly GCA_947359475.1). NCBI lineage: Eukaryota > Metazoa > Nematoda > Chromadorea > Rhabditida > Heligmosomidae > Heligmosomoides > Heligmosomoides polygyrus. The sequence goes on along the minus strand of OX375866.1, from coordinate 16,378,587 downwards.
TTTGAAGGCGTATTTGACTTAAACAATGACCTACAGTGGCAAGCTGATGTACACGTCAGTGTTTTGTCCTTGATAAGAGAGGTCTGCTACCATTTCACTGGCACCGCAGAGGCGAAAAGCTTCGTTGGCCCACACGAACCCAGTATTTCGATGAAAGATACAAGAGAGTACCACCGCCACCTTCTTCGACTGCCCTATTATCCGCCTTAGGCTTTCATACGCACCAAGAAGTATGAGTAGCCTAATACTCCAGAACGAGAACCTCGTAATGCTAAGGTATATGACCTCTTGGAAATAGTACACAGGTGGTGACAAACTCAGAATATGGCCGCGAAGAAAAAGTTGAAAAGACATTGCGAAGGGCTATGAAAAGAAGTGCTACAGTGCTACAAATGTACAAGCCTGATTGGCTTCATGACACTAATAGATCTTGGCTAGCTAAGCAGCATCAGTGGCAGTTATTTATTTAGCGATAAACATCATCAAAAAACACTAAACACTTGTCAATGCGGCAGCCGCTGTCCATCAGGGAAAACAGCAAATTTGTTGTTCTCATGCAGCTCTAAGGCGTTTGGCTTGACCAAGAAGAGGAGAGTTAGCAGCAGCATCAGCAGTTGCAAGAAGCATATCCAAGCTTCTTCTACTTGCTTCACAGTTGTTTCGAACAAATCTATGTATCTTCCTCGAAAATGCTCATCTTGATGACGACTAGCAAAAAGATGACAACAAAGCGATAGGGATGTTATGTTATACTGAAAGCTTTCGCACCATAGTTAAAAAAATTATCTCCTACTTCAACTATTTAATGGCTGTCAGTAGACTGCATAGGTGTGGTCGCCATCAGAGATGAACGGATTAACCGTTATCCGTTATCCGGTTTCCGACGGGTTTTGTTGTTCGTTATCCAGAGATTTTCGGCCGGATAACGAGCAATAAAATCTGGTTCCCTTGTGTGACTTTGTTGAAGCTGAATATAAAGACAATCTAATTTTTAAAATAGTTTTGTGTTTTTTCCACTGATGGTCGAGATACACTTGCAATGCTGCAATGCTCTCATGGCTAGTTCACAATAAATTAATTGGTCTAAACTATCTAGCTGCTCATAACACTTGAAAGGCAGAGAACTGCCATTTCTATTTCTGGGGATTTCACCAAAATTCCTTCCAAAGCAAACTACGATCTTGAAAAAAAATCGATTAGTGGAGAAAAGAATAAAAGTTTATACAAATCACTTCTTCCAAAAGAGCGATTCTTATGAACTTTTCCTTCCTACTCCATGAGATTGTGTTTGATATTAGATAAATTTTACAAGATCTTTTAGCTCTTTGAATCTTTGAAGCTACATACATATGATTGTCATATGCATGGCTTTCAGTAGCTGATCGATGGAAAGCCAGTAATTAAAGATTTCCAAAAATTCTACAGCATGCGCTAAAATAACGGATTGCAGTTTGGGGTTTTCCTGTGCAAACGCATCAACCCGCAACACTACGGCAATGTCGCTAATTGTTTCGGTACATCCTTTTGTACCAGTCAGTTTCCTCCGAGTTCATTTTGGAGCCGTCAACCGTGTTCTGCATGATGACAAACCAAAGAGCCGCAATTTTGGAACTCCATCGTAGGTGCGTCAGAGTAACATAGTTCGTTTGCTCGGTGTCGCTTAAACGACTGTTTCCAAAGCAATAATTCGGTACAAGGAGCTGGGCCATGAGGGTGACCGCCTAGGCCGAGGACGTAAGCGCACTGTCAACACGTACCGAATACAAAAAATCGTCAAGAAGTGAGCTGACCGAAATCCGAAGACTTCCATGAGGAAAATCGCTTGAGACATCGGTCTCAGCACCTCTTCAGTGCGTCGTATAGCCAAAGACGAACAGGCTTGAAGCCCTACAGAACCCAAAAAGTCTAGCTTCTTACGGACGGGAACAAGCGCGGACGGCTCTTTCGATGTCGCCAACTAAGGGTGGACGCAGGACAAGGATGGGAGCAGGTACTCTTCACAGATGAGAAGCTGTTCACCGTGAAACAGGCGCACAATCGCCAAAATGATAGGATCTGGTCCACAAAGGCTGCGGATACCTTCTCTATCGTTGAACCCTGCCAAAGTCCACGATCGGTCATGGTATGGAGTGGAATTTGCACCAGCGGCAAATCACCCTTGTACTTCGTGCATCGAGGGGTGAAAATTGGCCAAGATGTATAACGGTGAAACATTGTTGAGGCTGTGGTCCTTCCTTGGGCTCGACAACACTTCGGCAACACGCATTGGACGTTTCAACAGGATTCTGCGCCAGCGCATAGAGCAAAGAACACGCAGGAGTGGTGCAAGGCCAACTTCCCAGCTTTATAACATCTGAGGAGCAGTCCCCAAACTCTCCAGACGTGAACCCGATGGACTACAACGTGTGGTTGATTTTGGAGCCCAGGGCCGGTGCGAAATGTCACCGCAGTCTCGAGTCCTTGAAGCAATCCTTGCGCCGAGAGTAGGACCGTTTGTCTCCTGCGGCCCATATCAGAAAAGTTGGCACTTTGCATTCTCGCCAAGGGAGACCACTTCGAAATCGATCGGACATGATTGTTCTGTAAGTGCATGTTGTAGTTATTCATTGATTGTTCATCGAAATTGTCAACCGTTTTTCAGTTATGATAAAAAAGCTTCAACCCGTTATTTTGACGCACCCTGTAGATACGTCTGCAGAGTCGCGGGTAGTTGTTGAACAGTAGAAGTAGCTACCGTGAGGTTTGGGTTCAATACCGGTGTACGAACTTAACTCGGCTGATGTTGCGGCACGACCACCTTCCGAGTCCGAAAAAAGACAAGCAAAGTGTGAGGGCGTACTCGCTCGAGAACTACGGCGGCGTGCAATAATTTCTTAAGCTGAGGGAAGGACGAATGAAGGAGGAGGAGCGAAACAACCCAACTGACCATGACTATGGAAACAGCCGTAAGGCTGATAAACCACCTTTAGATATAGGTGTCAGTGAATCAGGTGGATGAGTAACGGGAATTTCAATGCGATGATGTTTATAATTCATATATGCGGATGCTTCCCCTCCTTGGTAAGGACAGCTTCTTTGTCCACCGCCTCTCTCATCTTATTTCACCATCAGTATGAAACTGCTGTACTTGAAATGATAAGTGATTCCTGTGACTTTTTTGGTCTATCCAGGGTCTGAAGAAGACACATACGGAAGCTGAGAGAAGTCCGCTTGACAGCGTTATTCCACAGCTTGATGAGCTTACTACCTTTCTCCGCTAATGCGCTTAGCAGCAATTGACCCTTTCGGAGCAATAGAGAGAGTTTTGTTCCATCTGGGCAAGAATTAATAAATAATAATCAATAATAATAATTAATCAATAATAAATAATAAATAATAATAAATAGTTAGTGTAAAAGTTTATTAGAGAGTATCAAAGCGACTCTTTTTAACGACTGCCCCACCCAATCCAAGAAGATTCCATAGGATCTGTAGTTAATGACGCCATTGCATATGAAAAACATAAACAAAGGCTACAGGCCAACGTTAGTCAATTCCTTTGAGGAGTGCGCCACGCATTCTTTTCTTACGGGATATTGTGGAGGTGATTTGAATGCATATTTGGCTAGTACAGTGACTTGCAGTGGCAGGCGATGGACAGTTCAGTGCACTTTCCTTCCCGGACAAGCTTGGTAGCAACTCACTGAGCCCAAAATGAAACTCGAACCAGTAACCTAGCATTGTATGCACACGACAGCCGGCATTTCCTCGGACTGCGCTACACGCGCCTTGAAGAAAACACCAATAGTAAGGTTAAAAGTGGCTTATTTATGATGTAAACGTGGACGGCGTTAGAAATATCCTATTGGAGAAAGAATGGTATTCAATCAGTTTTAATTTCAGTTGCTTGCTCGATATCCGTTTTCTTTTATCCGGCCATTTTTGAGCCAAAATTTCTGTTATCCGTTATCCGGGGTTCAAAATTTTATTTTCCACTCATCACTGGTCGCGATCCGAACATTACAATGTGAAGAGAGAATAAAGAAGGAAAATTAAACGAATAAAGAAGCTATGAAAGCCTTAACGGATGCAGTTTCATTAACAAAAGGCTGCAGAGAAAGGTCATTTTTAGCAAGGCGCCAAGCTGGGCATATGGACTGACAATGACTACCGCTCCTTTGTCGTTTTCTGGAAGACACGCAGCGTATAGAGAGGGGTTAGGGGCGTTAGGGCTAAAAAGCCTTAAAAAACGCCAGAAACAGATGCGTCGAATCGATACGGCTGCCTGTCTAGGGCTGGCTGTACGCAGACGACGACCACCGTTATCTGTGGTTGTTTGTTTCTTTTTGCGCCGAAGTCGTTCATAACATGCACTCGTTTTCGTGCACTCCGGAAAAAACATCGCCTAAGGGACGTTCAGAGTCTCGGTTTGAGCTCCGGAAACCGAGACTCTGAACGTCTTCCGAACGACGAACGATTCCTAAACATTTAGGATCAAAGGATTGAAAAACACTCAGACTGCAGCATATGATCTTGTTCCTGCCTACTGTTGTTTGTTTAAGGCGCACAACTTCTGCAATAAATGAGAATGAAAAAAAAATGAAAAGTCCGAGAAGTAGTGTCTAAATGGAGCCGATGTTGACTTAACCTCAACAGCACAAGAACAACACTCTGGTTTGAAATGTGCGCTTATCAAGAAGCTGCTGGTCTTCATATACACAATACAAGAATAGCAATGATCGTCTCACTGCTCGAAGGAAGAAAATAGTATGTAATTTAGACATAATAAAACGTCTTCAGAAAACGGTGCCATACCATCACTTGACGATTAAGGCGCTTCGGTATTTTAAAAGACTTCACCAATCTACATGGCCGTTGGCACAACACTTTAAAACAAATTTTTAAAATGCAAGTCATGCGACGTGGGAGCTGACAGAGAATGTCATCACAAGTAGTTCAAAACCTATACAAGAGTTTGTTCCAATTAGAATAAATGACACTTCTTCACGTTCTAATGTCGTCATAATATCAGAGCTTTCAATGAAGAGGGAAAACAAGGTGTACTTGACAATGATATACTGTGTTGAGTCACGGTGATATTTTTTCTTTGAAGAAAGCTGTTTACAGCAGAAAGAAGTTCCAGCAGTTGAAATGGATTTACATCGAGCCACATCTGCTGAACTCAATTATAAATGAAAAGTTCAAAACGCAAAAAAGGCAGAATCAAGGTTTAAACTGCAACGCTCAAATCCATCAGAATGTGTTTTTATCGAAAAGCTGTTAAGGTCAGCACAACGGTGAAGACATTCTAACACATTTGATTAAGCCTGGAGCGGCTGGTAGAGAGGCTATATGTTGTTACAGGATGTTTTGTTGCGATCAAAACTCCTTCGCCAGGCGGGACTCGAACCCGCATCTTCTGCTTCCTGGGCAGACATTATGCCAAAGAGTTCTTGGAGGATAACAGTTTTACATTTTTCTATCCTAAAGGGTTTCTATTAATACGGTCGAGCACTGATTTTTATTGCGAAGATGAAACAGAGGCGCTCGACATTGCTTCCATTTTGTTAAAAGCCAGCATTTCTGTGCCCCGTATTAAATCGAAATCGCTTTGAATAACAAAAAAGTCAAGTCCAGTGCAAAAATTACTCCAAGGAGTTGGACAGACGCTAAAGAACGGGCAAAAAGAAAGTGACTGCACGTTGGGAAGTGGGACACTTCACAGGATAGATGAAGTAGGCATGGAACATCTGTTTTTCTCGAACATATATTAAGGTCAACACAGCTGAAGTTGTACACTGTAGCGGAAAAGTGTAGGAGTCTCAAATTAATAACCTCCTCTTTTCGTGCACAACATTTAAAGTTTAAAAATGCGTATCAGGATATCAGGTAAGCAAAAAATCTTTAAGGAACACGGAACGAATCGGTTCCGAAGTATTAAGATAGTCCACAAAACTTTCTCCGTAGATAAGCATGCCAGCTAAACGAGGGCTATCAGAATCTACATTTCTTTGCTTAGGATAGAATAGTTCTCAGCGTTTTGAGTGCTTCACTTTGAACTTCCATAACTTGCTCAAATCTTATGGGATTTAGTCGAAATAGATACCGTACAAATCAGCACACATTTGCCAACGGGCCTCCAGTTATTCCATCAGCAAAAAAATCAGGTGGTCGAGTTTCGACAAAATCCACGAAAGCTATTTTGGCTTCGTCCTGATTGGTTGAGGTTTTACAGCGAAAAGTTCTGAAAGGGTTTGAAAAGGTGGTAATCGGTTGAGGTCTGGAGAATATGGCGGGTGAGGCAGAACTTCAACCCTTGATTCGCTCAATTTTCGAATAGTGATTTGTGAAACGTGTGGGCGGGCGCTATCGTGCAAAAGAATCGGACCTCTTCTGTTGGTTAACCAATGCTGGCTGAAGTTGACGCAATTTTCGTTACATTTCGTCGATTTCCTTACAGTAGGACTCTGCTGTGATCGTTTGGCTTGGGGTCAGAAGGTTGTAATGAATCACACCTTGTGAGCATTGCCTTTTTTTGGTGGAGGTTCGCCTTCGGAAAATGCCTAGGAGGTTCGTCGGCGTCCAACCATTGTACGAAGCATTTCCTGTTATCATGCAGAATCCACTTTTCATCACAAGTGATGATTCGATCCAAAAATGGGTCAGTTTTGTTGCGTAAAAGTAGGGAAAACAAATCTCGAAACGTGACAATTTTAGCCTCCTATTCAACTTGTAAGGCACTTTTCGAGCTCTTTCACCTTCGCAAGGCCGAGCTAGGCGACCTCGTAAGGGTCGCTGAGATCCCCCCCCCCCCCCCCGCCAACCTTAAGGCGAAGCTTGTTAGAAACCGTCCCTATGACAGCGCGTGTATTACTCCTTCCTGCATGGTCTGCCTGTACGGTATGGAAGGCGAGTGTAGAGTCTCGGGAACGGTGTACTTGCAGTCAATGCAACGAATACATCGGTGAGACGGGCAGGCCTGTTTGGGTTAAAGTGAAGGAGCACGTCGATGGACTGGACAAGTGCAAGGTCTCCACGCCTTTGGGAGAGCACAGACTGCGAAGTCTCAGTGACGCAGTGGTTGGGATAGCGGTGACGATCCTAGCGCGTAAGTTCGACATCGCGGCGCGCAAAAACCTGGAGGTGTTGTGGATTGCGTTCAACAATCGCGCGATCAATAGGAGAGAGGAAACACGGCCGTAACCCTGGAGCTGGCCCCATTGGCCGGGCTCTGTGGGCTTGACCCCGGAGGGCGCCAGCCGGAGGGCCGCTGAGAGGGCTGACCTGAAGGGAGAGTTCATTCACCAAGTCGTTCTCCATCCGAGGGTGACCATCCAGCCTTTCGGCTGTTTCCATAAGCTCAGTCGGGTTGCTTTACTCCTTATTCGTTTCATTCTCTCATTAATTTTTGAGACTCCTGTAGCTTGAAATGATCCTTGGACGAGTGATTTCTCAAACTCTTTTTGACTTTTACCTGCTCTGAAGAAGGCGGTTACGCCGAAACGTAAACCGAATAAAGCGTCGATAACAATCTTGGCTCAACCGCTTCACGACATCCTACACCACTTCCAAAGGTTTTTCAAATCATCCGCAACAGCAGTTTTACTGACGTCTAGCTCTTCCGCGATCCCGCGAAACGATTGGATGGTTCAGCTTCCACCAACTTCTTCATCACGTCGTCGAGAATTCTTCAACCGCTACGGCTTCCATTTTCGAGGCTGAAACCTCCGGTCCGAAATTTACTGAACCAGTGGCGTACAGCTCTTTCTCCAACGCTATTAGGTCCCCAAATTTATTGATCTGTCGAGCTGTCTCGGCTGCGGACTGTCCCAATTCGAAGTTAAAATAAAATATGGTTCGGAATCGCTCCTTGGAGCCTTAGAATACAGAAATATTAGACAAGTTTCAAACGTAGATTATTTAGTCACATAGAGCGAAAAATTCTGTACAAAAAATGACATTAATGTGCGATGCAAGTGGAATTTTTACTTAATAATAGACTAATGAAAAATAGTAACACAAAACGTGAGAACTTTCCGAGCAACCTAATACTGCCTCCACGACATCTCATTGAAGCAAGGTACGTGGCACATCTTAGAACGTAACAGATCAAAGCGTCTTTCATCCGTTTTTCCTTCATAAGGTCAGAAGGGCGTCTGTGTAAAAGTGCTACACAACATCTCTCAACCTTTTCTTCACTTGTGCTTCTATTCAGGGCGTATATTGTATCTCTGAAACGAATAATGATGGAGACGAAGATGCTAAGGTGGACGGCCGGAGGAACGCGATTGGACCGCCTTCGCATTGGCACCATAGACAAAGGTTCGGTGTCGCCTCTATAGCCGACAATAAGAGAATGGAGCTTTTTTTTGGGTGCAAGAAGCCATTTTAGAGGAGGATTTTAGTAGTACAATACCGGCCTTAACTTTTGGTCATTGGGCGGAAAAAGCGAAAAAACCGCCTTTTCCGCCGATTTTCTGTAGCGCTCTTCAGATTGAGCGCATTGTAAATTGAAACACATATTCGTGATCAGCACCGAGCACTCTTCCCGATGAGCGAAAAAGCGCATAGCGAGCGCCTGAAATGTAATTCAGTGACCTAATTTCTGCCCGGCGCGGCTGACCCCTGTGGGAGATAATTACACCCACAGCTCCCAAGTAGCTAATGAAGGAAGAGATCCGGCCTATTAAAGCCTACTTTCTTCCTTGCATATAGCAACACATAGTTCTCTAGATTCCCTAGTATTTCACGATCACAATGATCTACTTTCTTAAAGGATCCGACAATTTAAGTGTTGTTATTTTCAGAAAATGTCTCCGCTTTCTAGGACTCCAATTTTGGCATATCAAGCTTGTATGTGCTTATACTCGTTTGTTACATTGGAGACGAGAGTGGAAAAAAAGCTGCGAAGTTGGAACCTTTAGGGTTGAAATCGTTAGTAATTGTACGCTGCCAAAATTGCCCATATGACACTTAAATTCTGAATCTTCGTGGTTAGCTGTACACCTTTCGCATCATTAAAGTGGGCACAAAATGGTTCCTTTGAAGGAAGAAACATATGTATTTGGAGGCCTAAGAAAACACCTTATTGTCTCCCATAGGTAGGATTTCGACTAGCCTGGAGGACATTTTAGCCGTGCAGTCACAGAGCAAACTCACCTCAAACGCTAACTGTGTCATTTTTTAAAAATGTCCAAAAACTGAAAAATTGTCTACGAAACCATTCCCTAAATAATTCTGACTCGAAGGGTAGCTAGATTTCAAATTTTCGTTCATTTTTACCAGTTTATCACGAGTTAAATGTACTATAGCCCTGGTCGGGACCCAGATTAATTCCGGAGCCAGTCCACTCTCCTGCCTCTGTGACCCCTCGCGCCATCTAAGGGCGCCGTAAATCACCTAACTAGAGTTTTCACACTTCCGGTGCCGCTCCGCCATATTGATCCTTCCAAACGAGGGTGGGGTAGAATACGCGGCGTACACCAAACAAGGTTTTGACAACTACGACGTCTCCCTTAAACTTATAGCTTGTTGTTACAGGATGTTTTGTTGCGATCAAAACTCTTGCGCCAGGCGGGACTCGAACCCGCATCTTCTGCTTTCCGGGCAGCGATGTTCGCCTTACACCACCGGCGCTGTTTGACCGCACGTAACATGTTAAAGCATTTATACGTTTGTATTTTTCATTTCGCATTTACGCTTTAACATTGTTAAGAGCATCCCAGAAAGACTGCTCGAACTCGCTTCACTTTCACAACGCCTTCGAAACTCACCCTTCAAACTCCTTCATTTCTGTTTGACTGTTGACTTGCATTCGATTTTTACTATAGCTTTACCTACTTTTGCTTTATTTTTTATTTTTCCTAGAAGGAAATCTAATTTTGTGTGACTTATGCTATATATAAAACATAAAAAATGTAAAATTCAAAGAAGTAAAGAGAGGTGTAAAATATTATAAAATAATTAATTCTATATTCATTTTTTAAGTTATAATTAATTAAAGTTTATGTCACAAAATAGAAAACATATGAAAAGATCCGTTTCGCCACTGCCTTCAGACGAACCTTTGTGTTACACTCCTCCCCTGGCTCTTCAGTGAAGAAGAGGAGTATATTTTAAGATTTCTTTAAAATCTGTACGCATTCACATTGCTTCTACGACATCGCGTAGAGGTTGAATGCGTGGCGCCTCCCTCAAAGAAAGTGAGCAGAGTCATATTCTATTTATTTTTATAGTTTCCTAGGTAGGCTCTGTATCTCCTAATAAATTGCTCTTTCCATGACCATGAGTGGCATTGTGGAGATGCTTTCATCACTAAAGGATGTCAGGAACACGGCATTGAATTGAAACTATAAAGTTTCGAATACATTGTTCCACAGTGAAAAATTAAGGTTTCTCTGGAAAATACTTTAAATCAGTCAGAACAGGTTCACTTTTTTTGCAGATGTTTGCCGAATTTGATGGCACGACACGATACATTCTTTTATCTAAATCCCCACCATCTGAAATTGTACTCCATAAAATGTTGATGCTAGTTGTTAATAATCATTTAAATACTTTCTTTAAAATGTACAAGATGTTACAATATAAAGAGATTTTTTGGAGCTCTCTTCGAATTCACCACGGAGTCGTAGGCGAAATGACTTGTTTTAAGGAAATAGATTCATTCCTATCTGAAGGAGACAGCTATGTACAGAAGATAGAATTGGGTTCCATACAATATTATTCCTTGATAATTATACAGAAAGAAATCATACCTCTCTGCAGTGGTCTTCGATATGATTAGCGATCATTTCATATGTATGTGTCGTTTTCCATGGAAGTTTTTTTCTTCTAAGGGAGGCAACTTGTCAGAGTGGAAAGTTGCCACATACATTTTTATGTGACTTCTATTAGCAGCATAAGGTTTCCAGTATAGATTGTTCTGTGACGGTCTACCATAGAAATTTTTCAAGTTCGATTATGCATCGTTTGCAAAAAAAAAGTCTCGATAGGGAAAAATCGAAAAGAAAAGTCGTAGATCATAATGAAAATCGCTATAGCAAACCTTGACTTTTTCTTGTATAGCAAGGCATGCTTGAAATTTTGTATCATACAATTTCATATTTACAAGACGTCTTCTTGTGGAAAAATTTGATTGCGTGACAACACATCCTCCGCGTGCAATCAAGGAAGTCTGAGAAAGCAGCCACATGCATTTAAGTGGTTATAACCAGGGGCCGGATTCATTAACAGCTAGCTTATCGCGATTTAACGATGAAAGCTCCGGAAAAAACCTGACGCTGAATGAATGTCATGTCAGGGGTTTGCTAGTGTTTTCACTGTTAGAGGGCGGCAAGCGGTCGGAAATCCGGCCCCAGAGGTTTGTCAGATTTTCGAAAAAAAAACTTACCGGAAAAACTTTGGAAAACAGAGGAAGGGGTGGATCTTCTACAGCTGCCTAAAGTGGCATCTTCTATGCGGACCAAGAAGATTCGATTCTAGGACGAAATCGACCCCCACGCTTGACCATGATTTAGTGGTGGGAAGCGAATCTTTACTTAATGTTTAGGTGCTTTCCTCCGTTCTTAATTTGAGATGAAAAATTGCTACACGGAGCAACTGTTTGGAAGGCGCTGTGCGATTTAAACTAGACTTCAAACCTCCTTTAGGCCTCTGAAAACGAGCAACCCGTCGTAACGTCAGGGCTGAAATGTACGTTTTTATTTATCAGCCCCAAGACTTCTTGTTAAGTGCGATCAAGCAGCGTCAGTGGCGCAAGGCGTAGCATCACTGCCCGGAAAGTAGAAAGTGTAGGTTCGAGTCCCGCCTGGTGCAAGAGTTTTGATCTCAACAAAACGTACTGCAACAACTTATAGCCTCCCTACCAGCCGCTCCAGTTTTAAGCAAATGTGTTAACACTTAGCAGCACCTTTCACCAGAAGAAATAACTAAACTGAACATCGATGCTGAGGCTCCAAGATGAGTGAACGAATATTCTTCGCCTCTACGAAATTGTCTGTAATCCAAGCTGTTTGTTTCTTACTTCAGTATTGGGAATAGCATGGTAATCAGCCCACATTTCCGGATAAATAGTTTTCTAGTGAAGCTATTTTGGACTTTTTAAGGTCTAAGTATGTTTTTCTTCTTAACTGTGTAAAACATTGTTGTTCCATACTCAATTCTATTGTATCGCCTAGCGTAAGTCTTATAGGCTTCGACCAGGACAGAGGGGTTTTCTGTGGAAAGAGTTCTAAACAGATTCTGTACTACAACATCGCTTTATTTGCAATTTGTCCGCAATGCGCGTCTAAAGCCAAATTTGCACCAAAGAGAATCCCAATATCTGTTGCTTGATCAGTGCTTGTCTGGAAAAATAACGATTTACGGAATAAAATCGCCTTTCGCAAACCGTAGTACTGGACTTGTTCTGCTACGGAAAGGCACAAACATTGTATATATTTGTAGGACACGGGGTAGCGCAGTCTGTTAAGGCGATGGACACCATATGCGTCGAATAGCGAGGCCAACCCAACGTGTTCAGTGAATGGGTGAACTTGTCTAGAAAGGATAAAACTCTCTGACTGTAAATATTGGCCAAATACGTATTCAAATTCCTTCAACGACATCGCGTATGTAAGTGGAATGCGCGGCACATCCCGCATAGAAAGTGATACGAGCGCCGAATTAGATTCTATAAAGCATTGAATGCCAAATATTCTACAGTGTAGAATAAAGGCTTTCCTGAAACAGGCGTCAAATCAATCGGATTCAATTTTTGCTGATATTAGCTGAATATCATGGCATGCAAACAATTCGAATGTGTATTTAGCGTATATCTACTGCCAGAGTTTTATCCTTCACAGACAACGCTGGTTCCATGTAGATGTATGCCAAATAAAATCTTCACTGCGAGTTCAGGACACAGTCACAATTTTACTGAAGTACCGGGCTAATCAAGCTACGATGCTGGCAGGCTCAGAGGTGTTCATCTACTACCTAGCTAAATTAAGTATTCCTTGCCATGCTTTCGACATTCATCCAATGTTATCTAAGTGTCATTCTTGGACTTTCTTCCATGAGATGTACTGTTGGTGAGAAATAATAAAGGGTGACTGGGAGAACGAAGGCGTGAGTTTTCAAGGCGTTGTGAAAGTGAAGTGAGTTCGAGCAGTCTTTCTGGGATGCTCTAAACAATGTTAAAGCGTAAATGCGAAATGAAAAATACAAGCGTATAAGTTTAAGGGAGAGGTCGTAGTTGTCAAAACCTTGTTTGGTGTACGCCGCGTATTCTACCCCACCCTTGTTTGGAAGGATCAATATGGCCGAGCGGCACCGGAAGTGTGAAAACTCTAGTTAGGTGATTTACGGCGCCCTTAGATGGCGCGAGGGGTCACAGAGGCAGGAGAGTGGACTGGCTCCGGAACTAATCTGGCTCCCGACCAGGGCTATGGTACATTTGACTCGTGATAAACCGGTAAAAATGGACGAAAATTTGAAATCTAGCTACAATTCGAGTCAGAATTAACTGAGGAATGGTCTCGTAGACAATTTTTCAGTTTTTGGACATTTTTAAAAAATGACACAGTTAGCGTTTGAGGTGAGTTTGCTCTGTAGCTGCGTGGCTGAAATGTCCTCCAGACCAGTCGAAATCCTACCTATGAAGACTATAAGGTGTTTTCATAGGCTTCCAAATACCTATGTTTCCTTCTTCAAAGAAACCATTTTGTGCCCACTTTGATGATGCGAAAAGTGTACGGCTAGCTACGAAGAAGTGTCATATGGGCAACTTTGGCAGCATACAATTACTAGCGATTTCAACCCTAAAGGTTCCAACTTCGCAGCTTTATTTCCACTCCCGTCTCCAATGTGACAAACGAGTATAAGCACATACAAGCTTTATATGCCAAAATTAGAGTCCTCCGAAGCGGAGACATTTTCTGAAAATAACAACACTTAAATTGTCGGATCCTTTAAGAAAGTAGATCATTGTGATCGTGAAATACTAGGGAATCTAGAGAACTATGTGTGACTATGTATATTATGTAGAAACTAGGTTTTAAAGGGCCGAATCTCCTCCTTCGTTAGCCACTTGGGAGCTGTGGGTGTAATTATCTCCCGCAAGCACAGGGGTCAGCCGCGCCGGGCAGAAAATAGGTCACTGAATTACATTTCAGGCGCTCGCTATGCGCTTTTCAGCTCATCGGGAAGAGAGCTCAGTGCTGATCACGAATATGTGTTTCAAAATGCGCTCAATTTGAAGAGCGCTACAGAAAAGCGGCGGAAAAGGCGGTTTTTTCGCTTTTTCCGCCCAATGACCAAAAGTTAAGGCCGGTATTATAGTTATACCCTGTTTCACCTCTAAGCCCTATACAAGATATAATTACTAAAACAAAGAAGCGAAAGAAATACAATCACTTCGTGAGGATCATCAGTAGGGCAGCGAGTGACTGCGATACTTGAATAGCCATGTGCTGTGTTTTTATACGCAAAAAATAAGGTACAAAACTAAGGTGGGCAAGTTGCCCGAAGCCCGTCTACGATGTTATGGCCACGCTCTTCGCGCTAACGACGACACCGTCTGTAAGATTGGCCTGAATCTTGAAGTTCCTGGAAAACGTCCCAGAGGACGTCCGAAGCAACGTTGGCTAGATATGTTGTAGATGGAATTAAAGGTAGCTGATGTCCATCCCGACAAAGCGTTTGATCGGAAAAAATGGCGTCACTAAACCAGAGGAGCGGACCTCCTCCCACCAAGCGGGACAGACGCTTTTGAAAATGATGACGATTGTAACTCTCGAAGGTACACTGGATTCACAACCAAGGTCTCCCCTTTCTACAACGATGTCGTCGTCAATATGAAGAGAGGGGTATGGCAGTGAGATACCATATCCCCGATCAGCGTAACCTCGAAACGTCATGCACGAACTAGAAAGGATGGGAAGACACGGGAGTAAAGGTCGACGGACGGCAACTGCAACACCTTCGCTTCGCTGACGATATCGTGCGCATAACACCGAGCTTCTGCCAGGCGGAGCGAATGCTGGCCGACTTCGATCGCGTATGTGTGGTGTGATTGTTGCACTGCAGCTGAATCTTGCGAAGACGATGTTCATGAGGATCTGACGAGTTTCTGATGCTATATTCTCGCTAACGGGACGAACATCTCCAAACGCTCCAGCTACGTGTATCTGTGTCGCAAAGTCAACATTGCCAACGACCTAGCGCCGAAGCTTGGCAGGAGAATATGAGCGGTTTGGGGAGGTTTTAAGAGCGTTGAAAAATTCGTGAAGAAGATGAGTAACGTCCGACTCCGTCCTCACCTATTCGACTCCACCGTTCTTCCCATAATGTACGCCTCAGAGACCTGGGCTATCCGAAAGCAGGATGAACACGCGATCAGCGTCGCGCAGCGTGGAATCGGGAGGACGATGCTCGGAGTGACACGACTCACGCAAGTGAGAGAAAGCCACCGGAATTCCAAAATTCGTCGATGTTTGAAAACCAGGGAGGCTCTCGCATAGACCAAGTCGTCGAAACTTAGGTGGGCGGCCATGTAAAGGGTTTCGCAGTTATGCGATGCACGAAAGCCGTCAACCACGGGTTGTCGAGAGAACACCAGGACGCCCACCAATGTTTTTACTTATTCATTTATTCATATTTATTTTTCTTCCAATGCATCACTGAAATAGAAACTTGGGAAGAAATTTTTTAAACACGGAACCTCTGGTTTCCCTTTGTAATCTTTCATACAGCACGTGCACTCCACTAAAAACCACTGACATGTGATAATGAACTGATGGTGAGAATGAGCGGACACGTGAACACAGTGGAATAAAAAGTTGCCAGTGGACGTTTAGAGACAACACTTAACCTTCTCACATTGCCGAGGGGAGGGGTGTTGAAAAATTGTTGGTAAGAATTGGGTTAGGAGTGCTATCAAGAAGACTTTCGAAGCTAAGAGTTACAATGTATCACTTGTATCACCTGTCGTCCCGCTGATCATAGAGTCGCTCGAGCGGGCACCAGCAGCGCCTCCATTCGTCCCTGTCGCGTGCCAGAATGCTTCAATGGATTCTCGTTGCTCGACGAACTCGAAGATCGGCATATCGTTCGTTCAGGGCTTTCACGATGAAGTCCGACCAACATGCACGGGCTTGTGTCATGTGACTATGTTATCAGAAGAAACATCGTAAATCCATCCAATTTTGTTGTTCCGCAGAACAGAAATTTGTAATAGTTGCTTCACTCCTTCCTACCTGACGCTGTCCACCTGTACATATGATGAGGATATCGCTGGACATGTTCAACATACGGCCGAGACTATTATCGTGAATACCAACTTGTTTTAGAATAACGGCGCGTGTTTCTAAGGCATCTACTAAGCGTCTTAAGTGACTCTGCTTATTCTGGAGCCGCTATGTCGTCGTCTATGTGTGGCAGCAAAAGGCAAATTTATGTTGGCATGGATCCAGGCTCGCTCCTCAACTCAACTGAAATAGAGTCAGTGGTTTGGTGGCAAACTATCCTGGGAACTGCGCAATCGCAGTGCATGAACGATGAGTTATCAAAGTAGCTGGTCATAATGCTGTTCAAAGCATGCCATTACACGACATTACAATAGAATATCTGGCATATCTCAGGCGAGAAGTACCTGGTAGCGAAGCTCGGGGAGGCGCTGCTGTCGCTGTGTGTCCATATGACCCCTAAACGAAGTAGTTGGTATGAATCCAGCATCAAACATCTTCACCCATAGAAACCTTAATATTAGGTTGTCCCATACGGAATGTCGCATACATTGCGTCTTCTTTTCACAGTTATTCGCATCGGTTGTGAGCTCACTTAGGATTCGTTTTTATGGCGTTTCATCTTTTACATTTTCTGTTTTTATCACATTGTTCCCTCATCGGCTTCTGAAATTATAGCCTTCGGACTACAATGGACCAGAAAATGATTGTGCGCGCGTGCCTGCTCTACGAGTTCAAATTGACGAAATCATTGCTAGCTGCATTTAGCGAAGATATCGTTTTCAAGAGACAATGCGCGCGGTGGTTTCAATGGTTTGCCGCCGGCGACGAAAGTTTTGAAGAGGAAGAGCATGGGAGACAGGCGCCTGTCCTATCCTGAACGATCTTTCACGGACTGCCGTTAAAGTTGATCCGACAAGATCGACTTGAGAGTTTGTAGTATAGCTTGTCTTCTCCAATCCTACTCCAAATCCTGCCCCAAATTTAAATCCAAATCGAGTTGACACGTCCTCTACCAACTTGTTGCATGCTCATGCAAGGCCTTGTCTCGCAAAAGTCGTTCAGTAGAAAATCGAGAAAGTCGGTTGGACCGTTAGGCCTAATCTGCCGTGCAGCCCTCACATTGCGCCGTCCGACTACTACATATTCCGCTCGATGCAGCACATCTTGGCTGGGAAGAAGTTCGCCGACTGCGACGAAATCCGGATTTGGGTGACCAACCTCCTCGATTCGCGACCAGGTCATTTCTTTAAAGACGGGATACGCAATCTTTTCGTGTCCGTTGGACAAAGGTTGTTTATATTACCGAATTATTACCAAAAAATACCGAAAACCGAAAAAATTGAAGAATGAAAAAAGAATATATATTACCGAGTTAAGTTTGGTTTTAATTCCTTTGTACGAATTCAACTTTTCAGTCTGAAGCAACATTCCGTATGGAACACCCTAATACATTGCTAAGTTATGTTGAAAGGTCATTAGGTTTAACTCTCCAAGCATTCCAGAAACTTCTAGAGAAAAACCCTACTGAGGAGTTGAGATGTTTTTCGTTGTTTTTCTGTGTCTTGACGTATGATTCAGAATGATATTCCGCAAACAACAATTTTTGTTCAAGGGTTTCCCGGTTTTTTGTGTGTTTCACACGTGTGGTTTGGGGACGTGTCTTTAAATAAATCAATAAATAACTCTGCAGAGTAGATGGATTGGAATTGTCAGAACTGAACGAAATCTATATTTTATTTTATATTGAGATCTATCCATCTGCTGGAGCAGCAATTCATTCTTTCAGGCCAAATACGCCCTCAAATTGTCTCCCCAAACAGGAACTGCTTCAGCCGTCCTTTATCTTCCTCTTTTTCCTCTGTTATTCGTCATTGCAACCTTAAGGATTTGGTTATATCAGGAAAAAGCTTTATTTGGACTATTCTCAGTAATTCAAAAATAAAGCTGGTCTGAGCGCAAGAGAAGAATAGGGCTGCAAATGAACTTTTGTTACTTTCATCATCGTACTTCATTACTTTTCGTTCCCAGCACGTTGCTAGTGTTGCTATGTTGCATTTAATGTGACCTGATTACCGCTTCTCCTAGAGTCGCTCATTGAGGTCCTCCAATGTCTTCGTTCGCCTCTGCTGCGTGCCTGAGTGCATAGCACAGTGACTTGTTTTGTTAGAGGTCCACAAAGCATTGGAGCTTGAGTTTGAGAGCTTCTACACAGAAGCCCCTCCGTCGTGTAAGTTAGAGCATTGGTGTTTTTTAAATCTAGAAGAACAGTTTTTGTGCAGAGGGCACCTGTCAAGGCTACTAAAGTAAGAGGCACAATTTTTTTTAGACGTTCTTGGTTTAGAGGGCGCCGTCAAAACCCATCAATCATCATTTTCCTGACAGATAGTTCCTCTAGAATCAACAATAAAGGATAAAGGGTAATGGACCGGGTTACCTTATCCCACTTGCGTTGCTCCACACATTCTACATACTTCTACAGGGTGTCGTGGAGATAATTTGAATGGGTACACATTTGGCCATACAATGACCTACGCTGGCCAGCCGATGAAAGAGTCAGGCTTTACGCTTTATAGAGGTCTGGTACCAAGTTGATACTACCAACTCCACAGCTCCCGGAGGGAGGGAAGGCTTGGTTGGACTGGGCGGGAAATCCGAACCAGGAACCTAGTATCGGGTGCCCGCGACAGCCTGCACCTCCTCCGACAGCGTTACCCATGTACAGTACCAACGATGAATAATATTAGTTTCGCTTGATCATTAGCCCTTGTCAAAAACCTTGCTTTAATAAATTTCAAAAGGCTTTAGGCTCAAGTTATTTAAACAAAAAATTCAACGAAAATTTTTCTATACTTTCCACTTTCAGTCAGAGATGTATCCGATTTTAGCAATCACTGAGTGAACCCAAAAAACTAATTCCAGCTATTCAATGAAAGCGAATAAGTTTCATTTTTTTACGAACTAGAAAAAATTTAGCACGATGCTAAAAAAGGTTAAGGTTTCTGCTAGAAAGTTTTCACGCTAAACAGTGCTCAATTTTTTAAAATTAATATTGTGTTGTTTTGGTCCAATAAGTGATTTTGTTTGTATCTACATTTGTCTTCAACATCAGCTTAAATTTTACTCAATTACTATTGTGAAAATTTGTCCTAATAAGTGATTGTATTAGTGTATTTATTTGTGTTCAACAATATCTAATTTATTTCTTTATTTGTTCAAAGTACATGCTAGTGTGCTCAACAACAGGTATTAAGACATTTATTAGAAAGCCATTTAATTATTGATACAATTTAATAACTAAGTTGAATGATCGAGAAGAACCTAAAAAACACAAAGAAAAGAAAAGAAGACAAAAAAATAGAGACTTGCTAAACAAAAAGGTCTTTTCCCATATTGAGCGCAGATTTTTTTCAGGTGGCGATGTCCGTTCCTCCACGTGGTGCCACTGGAAACTGCTCGCTCTGCAAGCTAAGCACGGA
Source organism: Heligmosomoides polygyrus bakeri (assembly GCA_947359475.1). Lineage (NCBI taxonomy): Eukaryota > Metazoa > Nematoda > Chromadorea > Rhabditida > Heligmosomidae > Heligmosomoides > Heligmosomoides polygyrus. The sequence continues at coordinate 16,358,903 of OX375866.1, read as the reverse complement.
CACTCGAATGCAGGCGACAGGCCCTTGTGACAGGCCGGACTACGAAGACCTATTAAACCAATACAATAAACAAGAATAGAAAATCTTACATTCGTTTCGTTCCTACCCTTAGACGAATGTAAGAAAGTAACAAAGAAAATAAGAGCTTCCCTCCTTACTGAGGAGTTCCGGGGAAGCTCTTATTTTCTTTGTTACTTTCTTACATTCGTCTAAGTGTAGGAACGAAACGAATGTAAGATTTTTTATTCTTGTTTATTGTATTGGTTTAATTCTTTCCTGCTCTTCTCCGGCACCACGCTCTGCTGTGCATCTGGGACATAACCATTCCTCTGAAATGCATGGTTTAAACCGACGTTGTCGATATCGGCAGGGACCTCGCTGAAACCCTTAGCGTTTTAGAGATAAGAAAAAATAGGGGAAGCCACAGTATTTCAAGAATGGTGATGATGCAATGATACAGCCGGCTCTAGTTTACCCCCATCAGCCCACGGTCCAAATTTGTCATCCATGCCCACCTTATGGAAGGCATTTCCAGTAACTTAACCAGAAACGGTGGAGTGCCAATTACAACGCGAATGAAAGCATGACTATCCTTTACCAAACTTAGCAAACTTTGGAGGATCTGCTTGACAACTACCGCAACCCTCTAGTGAAAGTCGGCCAGCCCGGTCGCCATCAAAACTAGCAACTTGATGAGGTATCACTAACTCAGGACTAACTTTCTTTTTTTAAGGCAGTCGGTGGAAGGCAAATACTAAAACTTGCCTTCAGGAACTGACTTCAGCCCGACGCAGCTGAGATGGAACCAGACCAACGCACACTTCTCATTACGACACTCCACCAGCAACTCGTGCGAGATCTGAACGGATCCGCAGTAGCCGCAGTGACGCACGTCTTTGAATACGTGTGGTTAGTGAGTCGGAACAACGAATCCAGATTCTGCATCGGTAGCGGATGTGGGAAGTGACTCTGCTGCAGATGCAGTATGAATCTGCTCCGTTCAGCTGTACGATGGTGTCAAGCGGTCGCTGCATGCCGACTGTCCCGTAAATCAGCCATGGTCGTATGGATGCGTTCGTCGCTTGGATGAAAAACATCATGGTGATCTACCTTATTCTAGTATACTCTCAAACATATTGCGCTGATCGTTCTCTCGCGTTCTCCGCGTGAACGAATGAATGTTAGCTTAAGATTAATGTCCAAATGCACGGTGCCGTTGTCCGACGCAGCATCGTCATGCAGTGGAGTTTGTTCGGCTCCTTTACCGGTCCCCTTCAACTGGCCGGCCTTGCCAGCTATCTCGTCGTCGCTAAGGACTTCCTCCTTGATTTTCAACATTGGAATTGCTCGGCCAGCAAATTTCTCTTGACATGTTGGACAGAACCATGGAGCTGAAATATCGTATGCATTTCTCGCACGACATGAAAAAGCTCAATCAGAAAGCTGGTGGCAGTTAGTGGGTATGAGGCGAAGTTCGGTCTCTACACGTACTCAAGGCCAAATGGATGGGGTCAACATTTATTGAAGCCAATTTGCGTCGCATCATATAATACCCCATTCGACTTCGGATCCCAAAACCGAATGAACGCCTCTTGAGGCTGCCCACTCCTCACCAAGATTGATAGGCTTGCCAGCAATTGCGTGATGTATCGTCAAGTACCTCATCAAGTTGTACCACCTTTTTAGCTTCCGAAGTACTGACTGAAAGGATGCAACCCAGAACTCAAATCCGATGCTTTACTTCAAAGAACGCGCAAAACTACTGGTAGATGCTATCTGAAAAGACTTCATGTCCGACTTTCCATGAATTTCGGCATGATGTTTCATGTTGAAAGTTCGTGAAGCTGTGCACCGAGATTGTTACAGCACATCACTCGGCTTACGTTTCGGCGGTTTCGACTTCTGCGGAGCCTGGAGGAGTCCAAATAACACTTGAAGAACTACTCCTCCAAAGGTCATTTCAGACTGCAGTAGAAATTCAAATGTGAATGGAACGAAACGATATGAAGAAACGACAGAGGGTTAACCTTTGTGGTGAAACCCGAAGACTTTTGTGGGATGGGCTTTAACCTACAGGGTCATGCTTTAGGAGGCCCTTAGTGTAGGTGGTCCCTATAGCTGAAGTCATTCACCAACTTTCACCTCCATCTGACGGTGACTGGTAGAGCTCCTCAGCTTCCACCGCAAAGGTTAGTCCTTCGTCGTTTCTCCGCATACCTTTCTTCATTCCATTCACCTTTGAATTTTTCTATGTAGTATGAAAATACCTTCGTGGGAGTAAATCTTCAAGTGTTATTTGCCTCTTCCAGGCTCCGAAGAAGGCGAAACCATTGAAAAGTAAGCCGAATAATGTGCGGTAACAACCTCAATGCACAGCTTCACGAACTAGCTATCGAAAAAGCTGCCAGGATGGGAGCGAACCTCTCAAAACGAATACAGACAAAGCATTTGGTTACGAATCACATAATTGAGCCCGGATTCATCAACGAAGGAGTTGGTAATTCGCTACCACAGACTTACCTAACCGTTGGAAGCTTGTTGGAAGCTTACCGGACCTTGTGATTCACAAAGGACGCGGTGAGGGATGCCGCGTGCTTGGCAGCGCGTCCAACTCATTGCCATTGGGCCAGACATCAGCAGTAGAGCGTTACTGGTACCGTGTCCTTTACGCGATGTTCGATCCGGGTAACCGTTTTCACCAGGAACCTACTACGCGTCGCGTTGACTAATCTCGGTACGAGGCGGTTTCGCGGTAAGTTCCATTGTTAGCGGCCGGTAAATCGTTGGTGAGTCCAGGCGCGAAGCGTCCCCTTTGGCTGTGTTCCTGCAAGGGACTTCGGTTTGGTTAGAATGCTCTGTTTTGTCACTAACGGCTCGAGGTTTGATTAGGGTCATTTAACACAGTCGCGTATACCAGCAATGCCCCACACCCAGCTGCTTCATTCCAAATCAGTAATGTTGAGCGTATCTTTCGGAATTTCCTTTAACCCCATGCAATGGATGTGATACCGTCCCGTCTTACATCCTCGTGCGCGACATCGCGTCATGTAGTGGCAGGAAACCTTAAAATGCACGGCGTTATGTAAACCTTAACCAACAAAGATGTGTCGTGGAGGTGCAGGATGAAATCTGGGCAAAACACCACTGACCCGGTCGCAGATGCAGTTGATTCTTTCGTCATCGAGAACAATAACATCAGGATCAGAATCGTTGCCAGCACGCAGTTTTCTCTGCACAGCTACTTCTCTTCCTGTTTCTTTCGTGTTCTGCAAAGTGAGGGAGGTCGAGAGATATTTAGAGTGTCACACAATAAGACTTTCCCACTGTATCTCGACTTTGCCTACTCGCAAACACCTACAAGTATTGCTGCGATTAAATCGGTCTGGTGGGGAAAAATGCTATCTGGGATCTATCCTAGTCGGGGGGGGGGGGAATCCTAGGGTGACAGTTGTGTCTGCACTATCAAGTCACTCCGCCACCTCACTTGAACTTCCCCAAGAGCTGTCAATATCACAGAACAGCAGGTGAAGCTCTTGGAGAACTTCAAGGAAGGGAACTGTGACCAGGAGAACTGTTTGCCCCCTTCAACTAGGATAGATCCGCTATCTGCGCTCCTGCCCACTTATTCTCCCAGTTGCGAGATGAGCACGAAAAGAAGCAACGAGCTCACCGGGGTGTTGTTCCCCATTTCGCTGTTGTAGTCAGCACTCTGATTCTGCGAGAAGCTCATCTGCTCTTCACCATCAACCACTTCCACCTTGATCACTTTTAACTGCTCGGGCTGCCTGAGGGGGATCGCCTCGCCGTACTCCTTCTTGCAATCGCGGCAGAACCATGATCCTGGAATGCAAACAATGCTGGCGGCCATCTACTGTTTTCATAGCACCCATGTAGGAACACTCTGTGATGGAAGGGAGAGATGTTTAAGTACAGAAATATTTCTCATGGCATTGCTTCACGTTGACGCACACCGCTGTCTTAATTTCAATAGGCTCGTTTATACTTCCGACGCCGAGCGACGCGACGGCATGTATTGTGGTCAAATTGATCGATCGCGTCGCTCGATCAATGTGGCCACTATACGTGGCGTCCCGTCGCTTGACGCCGAAGTATAAACGGCCACAAGTACGGCTTGGGCAGAATCAGCTTTGACGTCATCCAGGATCAGGAGTGTCTGCTGGTGATCGAGCTGCACTCAAAAAAGAGAAGGAGATTAAAACCAGCCTGTTGGGACGGCTTTCAGCCTGGCACATCGCAAATGGAACCATTCGTTCGGACAGCCCTCGGCATCGCAACCCACCATTGCACCGTCCGACTGCTAAACGGATGGCTATTGTGCTTCACAGAACAGTCCTAGGTCGGTCCGGGGAGAGTTTCGTGTTTTATCTTGACGCCCACGAGAATAAGAGAAACAGCAGATCACTGACCTGGCGGCAGTAGCAGTAGACTCGATCGGAGTCAAGCTCGATAAGATGGCGGCTATTCTTCCTTCGCTGCGCCGCGAGCGGTCGCGTCGCGGACACGTGGCAAACGTGGAAAACGAGGTCAGCGCGGTCAGTCGATGTGGAAGGCGGCCGATGGTCGGTCGGTGGCTGCTCACTGCTCCGTGGACTCTCCCTGAGCGACGAAAGCAGTGGAAACTGCAGTGGAAAGCAGTGGAAATGTGGAAACATGGGCAGTTTGGGTGGCACACACCCTGGAGTCCCTTCCCTAGCCTGAGCAGAATCCATCCTCGGACTCTCCCTGAGCGACAAAAGCAGTTCCCACAGGGGCAGTTTGGATGGCACACACCCTGGATGCTGCGAGAACCCCAGCTGCGCACTCCCCCTGAGCGCGCACAGCTATGAAGGAAAGATTTCGCCCTCTGTCGCAAAGATGCGCGAGAATATTGCGGCGGGTGCGTGCGTGCGATGAGCGCTCGCGGCGTAGCGAAGGAAGAATAACCGCGATCGCTCGATAATGGCGTCTCTATCCGAATTCAGGTCTGCATCTGAAGGAAACTGGGGGCCCTGAACCGCGACCTTTCGGCGACGTCTCTTCCTTGCTGGCGGTCGCGCCTCGTTATCCGCTTCTGCCTGCTGAAGAAAATTACGTTGGCGCCTTCGGTCTTTGCTTTCGTGATCCTTCGCTTACCTTTCGTTTGCATCCGTCATCGCTGTCCGAAGAGGAATAGTCAGTGTTCGATCCTTTACTTCCAGAAGACTTCTTTGAATCTGGAATTCAACCACTTCAGCTCACGCAAAAACTGGAAGAACGAAAATCTATACGAACTACCGTTTCTGTTGGTACGATGGCGCCCCCTCCTTTTCTTGGACTGGCTCGCTTGACTTGTCTTCAGCTCGCCTCTTTCAACAGAAGCGGTTTTTGCGGACTCACTAGCCAAGTCCTCGCCGTTCTGGTGGTTCTTAGTGCCGTTACTAACCAAGTCCTTGCCGTCCTGGTGGTTCTCAGTGCCGCTACTAGCCAAGTACTTGCCGTCCTGGTGGTTCTCAGAGCCGTTACTAGCCAAGTCCTCGCCGTCCTGGTGGTTCTCACTGCCGTTAGCTGACGCCGGTTCAGTGTCATCGTTCTCCTCTTCGGACCCCGACTTCCGGACTTCTTCTATGTACTAGGTGTTATCGGCCAGGTTGAAGCGAACTGAAAGTGCTTTCTGTCTCAATCAAACTTCTCCTGGAGATTGAGAATGCCACAAGTTACCTTCTCGGTGAGTTTCGGTTGTTTCCTTTGACCGCTCCTCTTCGTTCATTTCGAGATTCTCGACCGCTTGCTGGGACGGAAGGGGGGATTCTGCCGGAGAGTCCTCACCTTCTTCAGTATCACTCAGGAGCATAAGTTTGCCGTTACGTCCGATGTACTTTTCAGGGTCGCGCTCCTTTTCGCACATGCCCAAGAATGATGTACGGTAGATCTTCGAATCTTCGAATCTTTGGCGTAAACCAAATAAGGGGTACCAATCTCACACATATGCAAAATATCGAAAAATCGGCGCGATTTCTTGTATAAATATGTTGAGAGTTTGGCGCGCTTTAGCGGCAAAAAAACTTTAAAAAACTGAAGAACAAGAAACTGCTGAGGAGCACTAACGTCGCGGAGCAAAGATGGCACTTATATAGAAAAATCCGTTTTTTCGGGCGCATCAGAGGTTCCGTCAACGTCTGACACTGATCCACGTCGCCGTCCTGTTCGTACAATCATTAGACAAACAGAGAAAACAAGAGCAATTTGAATGAAGGAAACAGTGCTGCCTAACCAGATCCATCGAGCCATCTGCGACTTGTTCGAAGAAGTCGAATTCGGAGGACCATTGCTGAATCCCGCCAAAATCCCGCTTTTTTCCTCCATTCTAATCGAAAGCGTCTATGGCTCTGTCTGCGTTCAATCAGCTCCTGAAAACCCACGCAGCTTCCGGGAAAAAAGAGGGTGAAGTACGGAAAACTCTTTGAAAACCGTGAAACTTATTCCGACTAGAGAAAATCAAGACCACAAATGTGCGACAGAAGTCCGCAAAACAATGCCTTGGCACTAACCAAACAGCATTCTCGGCAACCAAAACTCATACTGCTCCCTACAGAAACGATTAGGATAACTAGATGAAGTACCGTTTGATGAGAAAAGTAAAACAAAGAACTGCCGACAAGGAGACGTAGGTAAGCAAAACTCATGGCGCAAACAAGAGCTCTTTATAAGCTCTTCATTCTCAAGGTGATCTCCCGAACTATGGTTTTTCTTTTTTTTCTCGACCTCAAGCCACCCTTCATACTGCGCTTAGAGTTTATGTTAACTTTCGATAACAACTATTTGCCGCACACACAATAAATGGCCTGAAGCTTCACGATTTAAATTGGTGCGCGACTCATTCTCTACGATACACAAGGCGTTCTGCCAAGATGAATTGTATGTATGGTGCAGTCCTGACGTGGTCCCAGAACGAATGTCTTCTTACGGTCGAAAAACCCCTCGATACCCTAGTCCGTTTAGTCGCTGGTCAACTACGGAACGGCGCACCTCGTACTACGACCTCGCCATCGAACCCGATCACTAACGGCGTGCACCAGTCGAATGGTAAACTTGCAAATCTCATAACAATCTCAAACTCTACATACCTCTGTATCGACGGATAATCCAGGGATCGCTTGAGCAGTTGTCGGTTGAGGTGCTGCTAATCTCGGCTCAGACCGATGTGCGCAGGACGACGATCCACCAGGACGTGGAGGGGCCTTCAAACACAACCTGGTATTCAGACGGATCGATAGCGAACCGTAGCTATCGCATCGCATTCTCTGTGGTCCTGAACCGATTGCAGCGTTTCGAATCTATAGGGCGGGCGACTATCCCGCGCAAGTCAGTCACACTTGCTTGGTTCGGATACATCATTTCCACGTCGAGTTGGGCAGGTTAAATTCCAGACTCAATAAGTTAGTTGGTATACCTTTTCGTTCCAGGAAGATTTGAAGAAATTTTCTTCGAATTTTTTTTAGTTTATATGTCCCAATAAGCGGTATAATTTTATAAAATTTTCATTTTTGAAGAAGAAATAGTAAATTGAAATTTGTCCTAAAGCACAGCAAAGGAGCAAGCATAGAGTGCATTAAAAGGTCAGGTCGCGCCATGCACTCAAAAAGTTCGCCGTAACTTTTATTAAAATAATAGTAAAACGCCACTTAAATGAATCATCAAAGTGAGGATATGTGTGTTCCTTGCAGTTGTTTTTGTTGTGTCGTTAACAGGCATCAAACTTCACGCAACTTGAAATTCTACTATTAATGGAACAAAAATCGCGACGTCTTGAACGAGGGTATGGCGCACTCCTTTTTTCCACTAAAAATGGCAACCTACCTGCTCTTTAAAACAAGCTTCAAGCATTATCTATTTATCCTCAGAAAATAAAATTTTTATAAAATTTCAAACTACGTGTTCTCTTATTAGGAACGGCATTAAAGCTTCAAAGAAAGCTAGTTTAAATTTTTCTTGAGCAAAAAAAATTATTCTAACCTTTTTGGAGAGTCTCTAGTTCAATGTTGAAGAAGCTCATTTCAATTTTTGAAGGGTTGCTCTGATTTCAAAGGCCTTAGGCTAGCCTAAAGAACTGTCCAATTTACATAATTTCGAAGTGCTCAATTCGACTTGAAAATTGTCATTTTCCGAACTGACCCTCACAGCTTTTTTAAAGCACCTACCTTCGCTTCTGTATAGCGGCTGTGTTGTATCTTCTCCATTCTTCTCTGTTTAATGAGAAAACAGAACATAGAGAATCCGATCAGGCAGATCAAAAACGCTGTCGCATGGCCCAAGCCGTCGAAGAATGGGTAGGCCGGCCACGTAATACGCTTCACAGACACCCGTTGGACAAGGGCCGTCATCGACAGGATTCCGCGGAATGTCAAAATAGCAGCAGGACGACTGCCAACGCGTTGGTCGGACTTCCTCGTGAAAACCCTGAACGAACGATATGACGCTCTTCGTGTTCCTCGAGCGAGGAGGACCCATTGGAGCACACTGGCACGCGACAGGGACGAGTGGAGACGCTGCTGGCGCCCGCTCGAGCAACTCGATAATCAACGGGACGACAGGTAACGCAAGTTGAGACGGCCAAAGCAAGGTCGTAAATACTACTGATTATGTGCAGAGAAAAGTCGACGCTGGTTAGGCAGAAATTGGGAGAAGTGTTTATTCATTTATTTATTTATTTACGCCGCTTAAGGACGTGCCAACATAGTGATAAAGCAAAATGAGAACAAACCAATGCTGAATACAAAGCAACTGTAGTAGAGAAAAGGCAAAGAACAAAAAAAAAGAACTTGAAACAATAAACAGAAGTCGATAGCAGCCGCCTGGTACATCGTGAAGAACCGCCCAAGTTCGACTTTCGATAAATGTTGGCATGGCGTTGTTAAACTGTTAGTGTTTTGTTCTTGTTCTAGCCGTTAAACAAGATTGTTACGATCTTTTTTAATCGGCTTAGGTTTCGGCGAGTTTCGCCTTCTCCAGAGCCTGGAATAGCCGACAACATTTACAAGACTACCAGCCCAAACATCATTTCATACTACAGGGTACTAGTTTGACGAAAAAGGAACGTGATCCGACACCACAGTTTCCAACGATTAACCTCAGAGGTGGATGCAGAAGCGGACCACCAACACCCGCAGATGGACGTAGACGTGGGTGAATGAGCTTTGGCCCCGAGACAAACCAACTTAATCAGCCTGTGAATAAGATCACGAAGATCGAAACCCACAGAGCTGTGCGAAGGGTGCTAGCTCTTGTGTTACCGCCAGGCATTCCTCCTTCCGGTTGACCCGAGGACTCGTAGCTGCGATCCAAAGCGCTTCTAATGTCCTGCGCGCCGATATGTCACTCTCTCGCGCTAAGATCGACACTGAGACCTCTATCAGCGCGCCAGCATGGCATCGAATCCTGTGTCCCCCCCCCCCCAAGGAGTGTGGACCTTACCTTTTCTAAGGCCATCCAGATGCTCTTTTATTCTGACACAGAGGGGTCTTCCTGTCTGCCCTATGTAATTCTCCCCACATTCATTACATGACATCTGATAGACCACACCCGATGTCATACAGTCACTTCTTTCCCATTAGGGCACACAACGCAGGATAGTGTGAGACATATCCTATCGTAGATTCGATTTCGAACCAGTTGCATTTTTAAGGTGCTAGGAGGGATGTCCATAACCCTCACCACAATGGCGGGAGTGGCGTTCTTCCCTCCCCCCGCCCTTTAAACAAAGGTGTTGCAAACTTCTCTTGACATGTTGGACAGAACCATGGAGCTGAAATATCGTATGCATTTCTCGCACGACATGAAAAAGCTCAATCAGAAAGCTGGTAACAGTTAGTGGGTATGAGGCGAAGTTCGGTCTCTACACGTACTCAAGGCCAAATGGATGAGTCATTCACCAACTTTCACCTCCATCTGACGGTGACTGGTAGAGCTTCTCAGCTTCCACCGCAAAGGTTAGTCCTTCGTCGTTTCTCCGCATACCTTTCTTCATTCCATTCACCTTTGAATTTTTCTATGTAGTATGAAAATACCTTCGTGGGAGTAAATCTTCAAGTGTTATTTGCCTCTTCCAGGCTCCGAAGAAGGCGAAACCATTGAAAAGTAAGCCGAATAATGTGCGGTAACAACCTCGATGCACAGCTTCACGAACTAGCTATCGAAAAAGCTGACAGGATGGGAGCGAACCTCTCAAAACGAATACAGACAAAGCATTTGGTTACGAATCACATAATTGAGCCCGGATTCATCAACGAAGGAGTTGGTAATTCGCCACCACAGACTTACCTAACCGTTGGAAGCTTGTTGGAAGCTTACCGGACCTTGTGATTCACAAAGGACGCGGTGAGGGATGCCGCGTGCTTGGCAGCGCGTCCAACTCATTGCCATTGGGCCAGACATCAGCAGTAGAGCGTTACTGGTACCGTGTCCTTTACGCGATGTTCGATCCGGGTAACCGTTTTCACCAGGAACCTACTACGCGTCGCGTTGACTAATCTCGGTACGAGGCGGTTTCGCGGTAAGTTCCATTGTTAGCGGCCGGTAAATCGTTGGTGAGTCCAGGCGCGAAGCGTCCCCTTTGGCTGTGTTCCTGCAAGGGACTTCGGTTTGGTTAGAATGCTCTGTTTTGTCACTAACGGCTCGAGGTTTGATTAGGGTCATTTAACACAGTCGCGTATACCAGCAATGCCCCACACCCAGCTGCTTCATTCCAAATCAGTAATGTTGAGCGTATCTTTCGGAATTTCCTTTAACCCCATGCAATGGATGTGATACCGTCCCGTCTTACATCCTCGTGCGCGACATCGCGTCATGTGGTGGCAGGAAACCTTAAAACGCACGGCGTTAAGTAAACCTTAACCAACAAAGATGTGTCGTGGAGGTGCAGGATGAAATCTGGGCAAAACACCACTGACCCGGTCGCAGATGCAGTTGATTCTTTCGTCATCGAGAACAATAACATCAGGATCAGAATCGTTGCCAGCACGCAGTTTTCTCTGCACAGCTACTTCTCTTCCTGTTTCTTTCGTGTTCTGCAAAGTGAGGGAGGTCGAGAGATATTTAGAGTGTCACACAATAAGACTTTCCCACTGTATCTCGACTTTGCCTACTCGCAAACACCTACAAGTATTGCTGCGATTGAATCGGTCTGGTGGGGAAAAATGCTATCTGGGATCTATCCTAGTCGGGGGGGGGGGAATCCTAGGGTGACAGTTGCGTCTGCACTATCAAGTCACTCCGCCACCTCACTTGAACTTCCCCAAGAGCTGTCAATATCACAGAACAGCAGGTGAAGCTCTTGGAAACTTCAAGGAAGGGAACTGTGACCAGGAGTACTGTTTGCCCCCTTCAACTAGGATAGATCCGCTATCTGCGCTCCTGCCCACTTATTCTCCCAGTTGCGAGATGAGCACGAAAAGAAGCAACGAGCTCACCGGGGTGTTGTTCCCCATTTCGCTGTTGTAGTCAGCACTCTGATTCTGCGAGAAGCTCATCTGCTCTTCACCATCAACCACTTCCACCTTGATCACTTTTAACTGCTCGGGCTGCCTGAGGGGGATCGCCTCGCCGTACTCCTTCTTGCAATCGCGGCAGAACCATGATCCTGGAATGCAAACAATGCTGGCGGCCATCTACTGTTTTCATAGCACCCATGTAGGAACACTCTGTGATGGAAGGGAGAGATGTATAAGTACAGAAATATTTCTCATGGCATTGCTTCACGTTGACGCACACCGCTGTCTTAATTTCAATAGGCTCGTTTATACTTCCGACGCCGAGCGACGCGACGGCATGTATTGTGGTCAAATTGATCGATCGCGTCGCTCGATCAATGTGGCCACTATACGTGGCGTCCCGTCGCTTGGCGCCGAAGTATAAACGGCCACAAGTACGGCTTGGGCAGAATCAGCTTTGACGTCATCCAGGATCAGGAGTGTCTGCTGGTGATCGAGCTGCACTCAAAAAAGAGGAGATTAAAACCAGCCTGTTGGGACGGCTTTCAGCCTGGCACATCGCAAATGGAACCATTCGTTCGGACAGCCCTCGGCATCGCAACCCTCCATTGCACCGTCCGACTGCTGAACGGATGGCTATTATGCTTCACAGAACAGTCACAGGTCGGTCCGGGGAGAGTTTCGTGTTTTATCTTGACGCCCACGAGAATAAGAGAAACAGCAGATCACTGACCTGGCGGCAGTAGCAGTAGACTCGATCGGAGTCAAGCTCGATAAGATGGCGGCTATTCTTCCTTCGCTGCGCCGCGAGCGGTCGCGTCGCGGACACGTGGAAAACGAGGTCAGCGCGGCCAGTCGATGTGGAAGGCGGCCGATGGTCGGTCGGTGGCTGCTCACTGCTCCGTGGACTCTCCCTGATTCGATTTCGAACCAGTTGCATTTTTAAGGTGCTAGGAGGGATGTCAATAACCCTCACCACAATGGCGGGAGTGGCGTTCTTCCCTCCCCCGCCCTTTAAACGGAGGTGTTGCAAATATCTGCGTCTACACTGTGTCGTAATGCAGCCACTGGACTCTCGAGCAAGAACAGAGGGTTGCGGGTGGGAGGGCCAGTGGGTAGAACGCTTGTCCCCTGCACCTGGGGCGGGGTATTGTTCTTTCCCTAGCACGCAGGGGAGCGGCGCTAATTGCGCGAGGAGTGTCCATCGAGGACGAGTTCACGCGGCGCGAGCTCTTACGTGATTACGTAGCGCCCTTGCGCAACGCCAAGGAACGTGATCGTCGTCAGCGTGATTTTAAGAGGAGAAGGTAGTATGCTAAACTGTAAAGGCCTACTACGGTTTTTGTGCGTTTATTTAAGGAATTTCAGGATCTTTAAGGGTTGTTTACAGGTGTTAGGTCTCAAAAGTTTTAATGTTGCTCTTTTGGATAACTCGTATTGCCACAGGATAGGATATTCCTGTGGCAATACGAGTAAGGAAAGAAAGTTTGCTCAGACACTGAAAGATGGAAGAATTAGTAGCTTTGGAAACTCGTTTTCAACTATTTAACCTTATCATCTGTTTAGAATATCATCCAGCGATTAAAACTAAAGCATCATTAGTTTCCTGCTGGAGTTTCCCCTCTTTGGTATAGAAGACCAAGATTTTTCGTCCTCAACCAAACAGTTAACCTAGTTAGACGGAGGAGGCCCGTTCGTCTCCACAGTCCGTCGAGCGCGTGAACTCGTCCCCGATGGGCCCTCTTCGCGCAATTAGCGCCGCCCCTCCGCTTCCTGTGGGGAAGAACGGGCTCCCCCCCCCCCCCTCCCGCACCTGGCGATGACCCAGAGAGCGGCCAATCAGGTCAGTAATAATTGGGCAATACAAAGCTGGCTGGTACCACGCAGATAGGAGAAATAGAGCTCAGCGGTTCCAGTGCAGACAGCCTGCAGCAATAACTAAGAAGACGAATAAGCCTTGAACGGAAACGGAAGATAAAAAATATAAAGAGAAAGGTCATGACTCAGGACCGTTTGTATAAAATTACACCACCCCATGCCAAACATGAATAACTGCGAGTAATGAGACATCTGCCCGGATGAACCAACTATCACAACTATCACCTAAATAGAGCATCACCAGTAGATTTTCTAAACGTAAAGCTAAAAGCCACAAAGTCTCCAGCCAATCTTACATTACGATTTAAAAAACAGCTGATCAATGGCTGGAGGACTTGGAGCAATTAATATACGCTAGAGGCGAGGGAAGAACTTGGAATCATCAGAGAGCCCAACAACCACCGATAAGCAAGCCCAAGACGAAAGGGCAGGTAGAACATAGGCCGGAGAACATCACCAGTTGAACACTCAGCGATGAGAGATGTAAGCAAACGCATTTGATCGACCGGAAAAGGTCGATTTAGCACTAACCCCAGGCTGCGTTATACGGAACATCTAAACATTGAATAAGATCAAGCTTTAAAAGTCTATTTCTCACACTAGGAATGTCATCCGAACTAACCAAATCATTAGGAAGAACATCCATCCATCTCGTAAAACGGCAAAAGATATTGTTAAACCCCACAGAATACCTCTTCTTCCAAATTCCAGAGTAATGGAGGTTAAATCCGCCAATCCCTACAAGATGAGGGCACGAACGTCCAATATCTGCTCATCTTTATTTTCAGCCTACGCCGCAGAATGTTCAAAAAATAAGATCAACTACTCGCCTAGACGGCAAAAAGGGTAGTGAAAAAAGCATTAGGGGCTTGGAATAAGGAGGAATCATCTCCGACGGTTTTGCTTTGACAAAGTGTTCTGTCGTAATGTAGGCCGTGGCCAGCACGTAAAATTGATTTAACCCTGATCAACCTCTCCGTTTCTGTCGTTTCCGCCAAATCCACCATGGGCAGTGTGGCACGGCTGCGAATGTTTAAAGGACCGGTCGTGCACCAACCGAGTGGCGGCTAGATTACGGGGCAGCTCGGCCCCGAGCATGCTGAGTTATCGCGGCGGGGCAGATTGCAGACGGAAGAGTCCCGGCGCCTACGCCGACCCTGCATCTCTAGCAGCAAGTGCAATTCATGCGATTGCTTTCCCGCGATGGAGAGATTTCACATGAGGTCCAGAACAAAGAAGATGTGGCGGGATTTGGAAGTACCGTTGTTGCGAAATGGCGTCGTTCGAACCGGTTCGAGTGATGTTTGCTCCCTCAGCAAAGGGGTAGAGATATAGCGACATATGTATCCTATCTCGCGATCGTCAGCTGTGCTATGAGTGGGCGTATAGGAAGACACTCTCAGACGGAGAGACCAGCACCTTTATGTGCTGTGGATACCGATCGCATAAGGATTGAGAGCGCGAGGTGTACAATCAGCCTCTGCCTTCCTGCAAAGTCACCAGCGGACACTTCATAACGGATTCTGAAAATCCGGTTCGCCCCACTTCTGTGAGCCAAGAAGCGCCCCTCGTTCTATTATGCGCCGTAGGATGATCGAGAGGTGCAGCGAATTTTGGGCACAACCCTATAGGGGAACTCCAACCAGCGTTATCCAAGGCTTAGTAGCTGATGTGGCACAGCCACGCTTCGGTCAGGTGGCACATGAGAACAATTATTGTTTAGAGAAGGATATTTATGGTTGCAGGCGATACTTTCACAGCCCCAGAGCAGATGGCAATGGTGGAACAGCTACTGTTCCCTCACGGAATGGGCAGGATAACCTGCGAACTTCGTTGAAGGGTTTCACAGTAAACTTCGAAGGGTGGTTCCTCCTGGCACCCCTGCTATGGCAGCTCTATTACACTTTTTGGCCTCACAGTTAAATATGGCCAAATCGCAGATCCTGCCCATAGCAAATGGGGAAAGACAAGATATATGCGAAGTCGCGAAGCCTGCAGACAAAATGAAATACACGATGAGATGAGACGCTTCAGACAGTTCCTCCAGGCGGATGGTCGTCCACCTACCACAAGAGAATGTAAGGATCACCTTGACACCTTAGCCAGCAACCTTTTCCTCTAGTTAGCTCTCAATGTGCCCCGTTCCCTCGTTGTACTCCTCTGAGAAGCCCTACGCATGTTATCCAGCCCATTTCGTGAGGGAACTGTTAGCACACTTGCCTTTTTATTCAGGTATATGCTTGCTCACAAATGTAATCTCATGCCTCACACGACGCAGTTGTTTTTATCCGTATGTTGCCATTTGTACTTCCAACACTTTGATAAAGAGTCTTCTAGAATATTTACCTCAAACAAAAGACAAGTCTCAGACATGTTGCTAAACATCCGGCAGAAACTCAGTGACCGTTGTGGACGGATCAGTGCATTTCCTCAATGATATCACCAACAGTACGACTGGTGTGGAAATACATCACTGTGATGAGGCGCCGGTCGCGCAAGTCGCTCAAGAAAGTGCATGTTCCCGCGCGAGACGGTGGATGCGCGCGAAATAGCGGAGAGGCGGCGAGAGGTGGAAGGATGTTATTTATATAGCCGGCTGTGCGCGTCAGATGGCGCGTGTGGTGTGTAGCTGCACACAGCCCTCCTTCTAATACCGTACTTCACGTCTAATTCATCCCTCACAGCTGATTCATCGCTCCGATGGCCTATTTTGATGACTTTTTGACTATGCCCGCTAACTCCTCTCCCAGGAGGTCTATTTTGTTGAATTTTTTTTGCCATTTACGACGGAAATCGCTCCTAGGGCCTATTTTGATGATTTTTTTTACCTTTGCTGCTGACAATCGCTCCAAGGCCTACTTTGACGATGTTTTTTGGCTCTGTCTGCCCTCTTTTGACGACTTTTTGGCTGTGTCTGCCAAATCCCGCTCCGAAAGCCTCTTTTGACGACTTTTTGACCATGTCTGCTAATTCTCCTTCCAGGAGGCCTATTTGTTGAATTTTTTTGGCCATTTACAACGGTAATCGCTCCTAGGGCCTATTTTGATGATTTTTTTTACCTTTGCTGCTGTCAATCGCTCCGAAGGCCTACATTGATGATTTTTTAGGCACAATTCGAATTGGCGGGGAGCGGGGCATGAGTTGTGACCTTTTTTCGTACCTGATTTACCATTCTAGCAGAATCCTAGTGTAGGGGTGGCCCTCCGCTAGGAAACCAAAATATTCTATCCTGTCGCTGATTTTCTAATTTCACTCTAGCTACTCTAGTGCGCAAATGTTACTATTACTCCATTTTTCTTCGAAAATTACTGGTCTTCATCTTTACTCGATTATTACGATTGTCATGGCAGCTTAAGTCGTTCTGCACTTTCATAAAGCTTCCCTGCGGCACAGTACGATTGGGGGGGGGGGTTGACTTTGGTAGGCTGGAATATTTCCGATGTAGTACAATAGCCTGCTCTAGGGTAGAATATTCCATTTTCTTAGGGCAACACTTACACTAGGATTCTTCTAGAATTCTGAACTCTAGTATGAAAAAGGCGAAAAAATATTGGTCATAAATCCACCTACCTCCACCCGCCAACTCGTATTGCGCCATCTCAGCTTAAATGTTTTTTAGAAGTTTTTGTCGCTACAGTCGCTATTCCGGTGGATTGTTTGAAGAAATAATTGCGCAGTTCTGGAGATTGCCTGGGCTTACACCGAGTCTGGTAATTCTCGCAGACCACCTCATAGCCACCCCTTCCTCTCTGTTCCATTGAAACCTCACTGTTCTTCGCAGGGCGGTCAACAGCGGTTCGAAACTTCAGTCCTGGGGTAATCGAGGTCGGTGAAAACGAATCTAAAGTTCGTTTTTGAAATATCGATCGCCATCAATCGATATCGATCATTATTGATTTTCTGTGGATGTCCTTCAATTTTCTATTTCATTCTAACTTGCCCCAATCTACGTAGTTAAGATGTTTTTCCTGCTGAAGCCATGACATAGGTGGTAGCTACAAAAGTTATTACTACGGAGAATCAATAATTTCAATACCAGCCGTCAGTGCGGCCGAGAGGCCGCTCCGACGGCTGGTATTGAAATTGTTGATTTTAATTTTCTATTGAAGGTTATGTCAGCTAGCGAGCAACAGGTTCTCAAAGCGTGCGAGGTCTGTGGGAAAGTGATGCTTCGCAAAAATATTTCCTCGCACCTAAGGGTAGTGCATAAGTACACCCCTGAACAGGTTGAGGCGGTGAAGAAAACGATGCGAATGGAGGGTGCATCTCCTGGAGAGGAGGTGCTTTTAACTTGCCCCATTTGCGATGAACAATTTCTGGTCCAGGAGAGTTTTGCTGGTCATTGTCTGTCAATGCACAGCGACGATGGAGCAAACGGCACAGAGAAGGACTATACAGTCTATTCCTTCACATTCGAATCAGAGGAACTTTTTAAGGTAAAGCATTCAGCTGATCACTGGGAAATTGGTTGTAGCATTTGTTATAGGTATGGTTGAGGGAGAAATGTGAAGCGTCTGTTACCTCATTATACAAGAAGGGTGCCAAAGGCAGCTCCTACTACCTGAGGTGCCTGAGTTCTATTTAGTTTTCCTAATTTATGCTACCTTTTCCAACTCTGACTAACAGGATGTTTTAGGTGTAATCGTTCGGGCAAATTTGAAAGTAAAAGTAAGCGAAGGGAAACGACTACCAAAAAAGATGTCACCTATTGCTCCTGTTTTCCAGGGATGTTTCGGCCACATTGGAGATAGTGTGGAACCGGCACTTCTCCGCCTGATAGAGCACCAGAAAGATTTCATAAAATCACTTTTAGATGGTAAAGGCTAACTACACATTCTATGAATGGCAGGCAGCAACTTATTCGTTTTAGAACACACTCTTGATTATGTCATTCGTCGACTAAGGAAAGATTTTTCGGCAAGGACATCAAGGTTGCGCTTCATCACAAAGATGGACTTGTGGAATATAATTCAAAAGTATGGACTGAGGCCTGGATTCCGCGACAGCAACGATCTAAAATCGGTGCAAATGCGCGAACACGAGCACAATTTGGATGACGGTATACGTTTCTTTCAGATGCCAGTACACAGAAAAGGAAAAGGGTTCATTCTGAGTATGTTGTCTTACTATTCTGAATTCTTTAATTTCCCAGGTGACTGTATCGTTCACATTGCAGTAATTATTACGCCAACACAAGTTGAATGGCTGAGAAAGTACTCGTCTCGAGGCATATCATTGGATGATACCCACGGTGCAACACGATACAACCTGAAGCTTGCCACAGTAGTGGTAGCGGATGAGAAGGACAGGGGTCTTCCAGCAGCATTCCTTTTGTCTGGCAGCATGACTACAGCTGATGTCGAGAAGCTGTTTCGAGAGATAAAAAATCTCGTCCCTGAGTTTGATCCCAGACAAGTGGTGACCGACGAGGCAATCTGTTTCTATAACGCGTTTAGAGCTGTCTTTCCCAGCTCTAGGGCAAAGCTTCACTACTGTCGATGGCACATTAGCCACACATGGGACAGAAAACTGAAGAAATTGGTAGAGGTAAGGTAACTGTAACACAGCTACCTTTACATGCCAGTAATCAAGTTGGTTTAGCCCCGTTTTCGGGAAAGTCTGAAGAAGGACTTGAACGAACTGCTGCGCATTGGGCAACTTGAAGAATTCCAGTCAAAGTTCCCGTACATACTAGCGTTCCTCGACGTTCAGAAGCAGGATAAGATGGCTCATTACCTGAGATCAAACTACTTAGGTTCGACTTTTTACCTTTTTAGGTTTCATTTTATTGCACCTTGCTTTAATTGTACAATAAACAGCAGCTAAGTGGTTACAGGAAGAACGTCAACATGGGCATCATTTGCTGTGCAAGGAGCCGTGATGGAAACCACTATGCTTAGTGAGCGATGGCATTCGCGCCTAAAGAACGAAATACTGCACAGAAATGCAAACTCACGCGTTGATTGTTTGGTGGAACTTTTAATTAGAGCAGTAGAGGATTTGGCTGAATCGAATGAAGTTAACGTGAGTTGTGTTTCTTACTAGTGCATCGGTTCCAAACTCACACGGGACTCTGTTTAGGATCGTCGGAGGTTAGCCAGGTCGTCTTACCGGGTACAGCAGACGGTAATCAGGCTCCGATCCGCTATCACCTATCTTGGGAAAAATCCGGAAGGAGTGCAGCGGGTGGACACAAAAAAGTGGGAAGTGGCAGGCAAATCTCCCGAAGAAACATTTACGGTTGTAGACAAAGGTGGATGCAATTGCGCCTTACCGCCGTCAAGCAATGTGCACTGCCCACGGTGCCAAGTGTGCCCCTACTCTTGGACGTGTACCTGCCTAGATAATAGAGCCGGTATATCGTGCATGCACCGTCATGCGGTGGCCATTAGGGAGGGTGGTGTGACACCATCCACTAGAAACAGGCATGAGGAAGTATCCTCCCTCTCTACTATTGTGGAGGACAGGTCAGAAGATTTCGAGGTGGTGGTTCCAGCGCAGGAGCGGCTAGAAGAAAGGAAGGCAATACGGAGCAAAATTGAGATGGTACGCAACTTCATGTGTTTTTCATATGTCATATCTCAAAAGTTCAACCTTTCAGGCTTATTACGCAGACAAAGGTGAATGCGCTGGTAAATCAGGACACCGATGACGCTAAGGACAAACTGACAGCGATATATGATCTCATATACACAGCATCTCAAACTGCGATATCTTCACGTCCCACTAGCCCTCAGATGGCAGTTCGGCCTGAGCTGACTCGGCCAGGAAGGAAGCCGCAGATGACAAAAGCCGTGCTTTATACGGTAGGTTTCTTTAAAAATTCCGTCGCAAAAAAATAACTTGGCTGCTTTCTGAGTCTGAGTAAGTTCAATTCCTTACCCTTGTTTTTGCGAGGTCAACGTCATTTCGAGGCGGGAGTCCTTTTTTGCAGGAAACGTACATAGGCTATCGTTTCAGGATGCAGGAAATTCTGAAGGAAGAATCGGACGCCGGAGACGATGAGGCGGAAGACGCCTATACCTTCCAAAGTGGAGCTCAACGCGCGCCGCGACGACCCCCTCAGTCTGAGTAAGTTCGATTCCTTACTCTTGCTATTGCATACTTGTGTTTTATATGGAATCGCTGCTAAAGTCATTTCTAGGTGGGATCTTTTTTGCAGCAGACATACATAGGTGGTTGCTTCAGGAGTGAAGTGCGTTCCTCACGACGTCCGCTGCAAGAACATGGCCGGTACCTGTATGAATGAACGAATTCCCTAAGCGGTTTTAAATTGTTTGTTATTGCTCAATTATTTGTTTTCTAGGTATAAGATGAGATGTTTTGAATGTCTAGTGTTTAATTTCAACTATGTTACTTTACCTGTGCCTTTTATCCGATGCCCGCTGCAGGAATATAACCGGTACCTGTCTCTGCATAGATGAATTTCCTAGGTGCTTTTAGATTGTTTGTTGTTGATCAATCTTTATTTTTAGATATAATAAGATAAGATGTATTGAATGTCTAATACTTAAGTTCAACTGTGTCATTTTATCTACACTTTTGACTTCCTTAATCGTTATTGATCTTCACTCGTTGTATCCCTTACTATTTTCCTCACTGTAATGGCTGTCCATTCCATTGCCTTTATAAAAACTCCTTTATGTAAATTGTCGTCAGCTGCTGGATAATAAAAATATTGAGGTCTCTAGTTTATCGTTAGCTATAAAAGAAGAAAACACCGAAGCAACGATTAATGTAAATGTAATGCAACATTCGCGGTGCACTCAATTGTTGGTTGAAAACGGCAGCAAACGTCGTGTCTGTGGTCGTGGTTGTCGCACAAACGTCAAGGGCCTCATGCTCCGCAAAGCTCGATAGTCGGCAGGCATGGCCAAAAAACGCCTCAAAGTAGGCCCTAGGAGCCACTCTCAGCAGACGCGGTCAAAAAAAAAACTTCACCAAAGCAGGCCTTCGCAGCTATTCTTAGCATAAATGGCCAAATATTTCATCAAAATAGGCCCTACGAGCGATTTTCAGCATACATGTCCAAAAAATAGGCCTTCGAGGAGGAATTGGCTAACATGGCCGATATATGGTCAGAATAGGCCTCCGGAGAGAGGAATTAGTAGTTACGCCCCAAAAGAAGAAGTGAAATAGGCCTCCTGGGAGAGGAATTAGCAGACAAAGCCAAAAGTTCTTCAAAACAAGCCATCGAGCGATGAATCAGCTGTGAGGGATGAATTAGGCGTGGAGTACGGTATTAGAAGGAGGGCTGTGTGCAGCTACACACCACACACGCCATCTGACGCGCACAGCCGGCTATATTTATAAATAACATCAGGTGGCAGACGCGCTGCAAATCGACGTGACTCAGCAGTGGCGGGGACG
>OX375866.1:16294690-16332190 GCA_947359475.1 Heligmosomoides polygyrus bakeri | reverse complement strand
GCAATGCTGGCCCAATCCGGCTAAGCACCGAACAAATACATCCAACAACTCATAGATCACACGGAAACAACAAAAAATGGCTGCAGCAAACACGTTGTTCTGGAAAGATTTCGTTCAACAACACTTAATTTACGGAACAAAATACAAGAGACAAGAACAAGTAGAAAGCGAAAAGAAGTCATCGGTGGACGCGAGTTTTTCCTTGTCCTACTCACAACATTTTAAGGAAAACTTCAAACAAAACCTAAAGGAAATCGGCGATTTCAGCAAGACGTGCGTATCACTCACAACTTTGCGACCTGTTACATGGATCTCTCTCAGTCATCCGTCAGAAGAGGTCGTGTCGAGCAGTCAGGCGTCGTCGTCGCTCACCATCTCCTGCTTGATTATCTTGTCCGGGTCGTATGCGACCGGTGCAGCTGGGGCCCTCCCGTTCGTTGCCGTGTCAATTCCGCGCACCCGACTTCTTTGTCACATCACATGGTTGATGACGTTACATGAGTATCGAGATAGTGCTACGGCGTCCACGGGAGCCGACGCGCACTCGCAGAGCCCGGCGAGTGTGAGGAGTATGCGAGGGTCTCTGAAGCGAGGACGGCATCGGGTGCAACTGAGGTTATGCGGAATCGCATAACCTCATCATAGTGAACACCGTATTTCGTAAGCGCGACTCCCACCTCATCTCATACTATAGTGGGAGCTCCAAGTCTCAGATAGACTTTGTCCTTGTGAGAGATCGCGACCGGAGTCTTGTCACAGACGCGAAGATCGTGCCGTATGAGACGGTCGCTCCACAGCACCGACCGCTGATCTGCACTCTGAAGATTGCCCCTCCGAGGTTGAAGCAGGTCAAGCGATGCGGTGCTGCAAGAATCAAGTGGTGGCGAATGAGAGAGAAGGAAGCAGCTGTGATTTCTCGCGAGCGGTTACCGACAGTCACAACCGTAGACGAGACTTGGAAGAAGGCTGCCGACGCGATACGTGAAGCTGCAAGGTTGGAGCTCGGCATCACGGTGCCTGGACGACGCAAGGTCGAAAAGCAGACGTGGCTGTGGACATACGATGTGAAAGCAAAAGTTAGAGAGAAGAAGTCGCTCTATCACGTATTACTCAGCGACAAGACAGCCGATCACTGGCGGAAGTACCAAGAAGCGAGGAAAGTTGCAAAGAAAGCCGTGGCTGTTGCAAAAGCCACTCATTATGGAGATATCAACGAGAAGCTCGAGTCGCGCGATGGTGATCGGTATTTGTACCAACTTGCTAAGAGTCGCCATCGCCAAACCGATGAAATTGAAAAGTTTTTTTGGCGTCAGTGATGAGAGCGGCCATCTTCTGACAGACCGCAAAAAGGCGCTGAAGCGATGGCGTGACTACTTCGAGGAAGTTTCCACTACGGAATTTCCTCACCCGGCCATCCCTTCTGTGGCTGTTCTCGGTCCCGTTCACAAGATCACCGTGGAGGAGACAGAAGCGGCTCTGAGGAAGATGAGGCCAGGCAAAGCGACTGGGCCCGACGACGTGGCAGCTGATCTGTGGAAGAGTCAGAGCTGTGGTACCCTGCTGAGTGGTTGGCGAAGTTCTTTAACCAGGTTGTGGCGGAGAAGAAGGTGCCTGAGTGTTGGTGCCAAAGTACGACGAATCCGATTTGGAAGAAGAAGGGCAGTCCTGCAGACTGCTCAAATTACCGTCCGATTCGCTTGCTTTCGCGCAGCATGAAGATCATTGAGCGAATTGTCGACGGACGAATTCGTGACATCGTCCAGCCTTCCAGCAATCAGTGCGGTTTCATAGCTGGCTGTGGCACCATTGATGCCATACATGCCGCTCGCCTCCTGTTAGAGAAGCACCGCGAGAAACAGAAGCCAGTGCATATCGCCTTTCTCCACCTGGAGAAGGCCTTCGATCGCGTACCGCATGAAGTGATATGGTACGCTTGCGACATCATGGAGTTCCTGAGGAGCTCATAGAGTGGGTGCGAATTCTCTACTCTTGTCCAGAGAGTCGAGTTCAAGCTGCAGCTGGAACCTCGATGGAGTTCCCCATCTCTGTCGGGGTGCACCAGGGTTCTGCGCTTTCCCCACTCCTCTTTGTTGTCGTCATGGATGCCATCACACGAGATCTTCAGAAGCCCGTCCCTTGGACGTTGCTTTATGCCGATGACGTGATGCTCGCTAGCGAAGATAAAGGAGAACTTGAGCGAGAGTTGCAAGCTTGGTGTGATCGCTTGGAGCGGTTTGGACTCAGATTGAACGTGAAGAAGACCGAGTATTTAACGACGGACGTTACCGAGTCCACCTCCATCAAGGTTAACGGCATCGAGCTTCCACGCACTGCGGTCTTTAAGTACCTGGGATCGCGTCTGACGGCAAACTGATGGTCGAAGTGAATTCACGCGTGAGTGCAGCTTGGTCCAAGTGGCGCTCGTTGACTGGGGTGCTCTGCGATAGGAAGATACCGGAGCACTTTAAGTCAAAGATCTACAGGGCAGTCATCCGGCCAGTAGCGATGTACGGCGCTGAGTGTTGGCCTGCGACCAAGGAAGTTGAAACGCGCCTCAGCGTCATGGAGACGAAGATGCTGCGCTGGACGGCTGGAGTCACGCGCATGGACCGCATCCGAAACGAAGCTATTCGGCAGAAGTTCGGTGTCGCGCCGATAGCGGACAAGATGCGCGAAGCTCGCTTACGATGGTACGGCCACGTTCTGCGTGGAGAAGAAGACAGCGTCCGCAAAATAGGCCTTAACTTCGAGGTAACAGGAAAGCGGCCTAGAGGGCGCCCGAAGCAGCGCTGGGCTGATACGTTACATACGGACTTGAAAGCGGCTGGTGTCCACCCTGATCTAGCGCTGGATCGGGAAAGGTGGCGTCATGACACCAGAATAGCGGACCCCGCTACGAAGCGGACAGACGCTGAAGAAGAAGAAGAAGAAGAAGAAGAACCTGTGCTGTTCTTTTTTTAACGTTTGGAGCTTAAAAATTACGTGAAAGAAAGTGACATGCAAGTTTCTTGATTGCACAATTCAAATGTGAGCAGGACTTCCATTTTCCAAGACGAATTCTGTGGAGTGACGAAGCAACATTCAAGCTAAATGGAGAATTCAGTCGACATAACTACAGCTACTGGGCGACGGAAAGCAATAGAAGAAGCACAGCGCATGTTAACCTGGCTAAGTAGTAACAAGATTGTAACAAGCATTTTGGCCATGTTTAATCAATCGAGTCTGGAATTCAATGTTTCAGGTGGGGGCGTGGCGCAATCTTGACTACTTACACGCCTCAAACATCTCGTTACCATGTGCTTTCATATGAGTCTCAAATATCTTCGAAAACTTCACTAGCAACAACGTTAGAACCTTTCAAACAGTGTGTGCATTTTTTAGGATACCCGCATTTTTCGCAAGCATTGAGTGTGTTGTTTACAGGGTGCGTAAAAAGTATTGACGCACTTACTTTTTGATTCAGCTCCAGCTTCTCTTTGTACCCCTCTAGGTTTTTGTGTGTTATTTTTGTTGTCGGTATTGTGCTCAAAAAACACTCAGGAAAAAACTGAAGAAACATGATCGTCATCGTTACGGTGGCCCTTTTTTGTCTGTTACCCAAAGAGCTTAGTAGTTCCTTAACAAGAGAATTAGGCGGTGTTCGAAACGGTCGGTGAGGGAAGACGTCAGCAACCCAAACGTCAGCCACGGCTCTGTCATAACAGATGATGATTACAAGAGGTCCACGCACGTTAACGTTCAAATCCGAAATTATCAATCTCTGTCCGATAACGGTAAACAGATAACGCGCGCAGGTGTGAATAGCTTCTCAGGCAAGCACAGCTTAAACGTGAATCCGCTGGATTACTCTTTTTATGCGATTTTGGAGAATGAGGCCTGGGCTACTTTCAACAGAAGTGACCAGTCGCAAAAGGCTACCCTGTTCAAAGCACGGAACGAAATGCAAGCAAGTGCTTGCGGCGCGTGCTCATGAATTTTTCCGTCGTTTTCGTTCCTGTATTCACAGTAAAGGGGCCAATGTCAATTACGAGTTACTCTATCGTGTTTGCAAAATCATTCTCCATATTTCTCAAGTGAATATTTTAAAACTTACTGCGCAATACTATTTCCACAACCGTCATTTAGTGCGTCAATACTTTTTACGCACCCTGTAGTTGTAAACCTCAAAAGAAGAACAAATCAATCAAAACGGCCACTTTGTGAAGAAGTCCTGGCAGGTATTCAAGTGAAACACGAGCAATCGAGTGTAAATGCAAGCTTTCAGACGAGGGCATGGCGTAATCCACACCACTTATAAGGATGAGGAATGAGGGACGGCGTTACTCAATCCCTTTGGGATGCGCCACGCGTTCTACTTCTACGGGATGTCGTAGAGGCGATTTGAATGCGTTTTTCGCCATACAATGACTTGCGGTGGCCAGCCGACGAACAAGTCAGTGCTTTATCCTTCCCAGACAAGTCTGGTACCAATTCACCGACCCCGGAGGGATGGAAGGCTTGGTTGGCCTGGGCGGGAAATCCGAACCAGAAACCTGGCATCGGGTGCAGGCGACAGTCGGCGCCTCCTCCGACTACGCTACACGAGCCCATATAACACTTAAATATCAGAAAATTTCAATTTTTTAAGCTTTTATGTGAGCTCTTAGTTTCTTCAGTGCCTTTACTACAAGCAAAGTTATCACCCTTCAAACAGTGTGTACATTTTTAAGACATTCTGTATATTGTATCACGTTTTCGACCAATAAATATTCGCCTTCCTCTTCTTTTTCTTCAAAAATTCTGACCACCCAGCAACTTCAAGCTTAGAATTTCGGATATCTTTTCTCGGTTCCGTGAAATATGTAGCACCGAGCACATTCTTCTCGTTTTTGTTGAGCGACGCTGGTCCCGGCATGTTCATACTGGTTTCGTTAGGTTCAAGTTCATGAAGAGCTTTTAAAGCAGGATGGTCTTCGAAGTAGATCATAGAGAGTAGCATTCCTCGCCTCCTTCACTAGTTCCTCAACGCTCTCCAAAGACTTCCCGTACACTTGCTCCCCTCCTTTCTTACTACATCGTTATGCCATGTTCGTTACCAACATGGAGTTCTTCTTTGTCTATAGGCGCAATTCACATTTAAGTCTTTCGAGGGCTCCAAGGAATGAACTGCTTCAGGCACACTTCAGTCACTTCACAAAATGCCCTTTGATGGGAATTTGTTGGAAAACAGTGTTTCAAGAAAGTAGCAATCAGCCGGCAAACATTGCCACTGGCGCCAAAGAACAAAAGTGGAGTTCATCAAGCTCACTTAGCTGAGAGGTAAGCCTAACGGTAAGTGCAGTGAATGTAAGGTCAACTTAAGTATCCAATCTTGGCTCCAAACACAAATCTCCTGATGTATCAGCCCTCAAACGTTATTTACCGACGATTACTTCCTCATGTGCGTTCCTGCAGGCAAACTGAGCAGCCCGTTTCCATCACTCCTTTGCTAAGTGTCTGGGCTCCCATGAGGCTGGACAAAGTGAACAAACCTGGAGACGTGAGGGAGGCCGGGGTGGTAGACCTCGTCCTCGTCATCGGCTGCCTCGATGACGTGAACGGACGAGGAGGGCGTCCCTCCTCCGCCTCGCCCGAGGGCGATCAGCCAGCCGCTACAGCTCACCGTCACCAGCTCGTCGTCCTTCATCGAGGCTCTAAGCCATGCAGGGTCTCGTGCAAACCTTCCATCTCCTGCCGCTACTGCTGCTCACAACCGGCAGAGCAGTGGCGCTCGGCGGCAAGTCCTTCTTCACTAGTCAGAGGTCGGATCTGATCCACAAGAACTATGCGATGTTGACGATGTGTCAGCCGCAGGAGAAGGTCTACTTGAACGTTTCGTTATACCTCAATCCACTCCAGGAGAACCATCACATCAAATTTGTTCGGGCGGATATGCCATTTGAGGTGAGTCGCTCTACATGCAGGTGTTGTACATTTTTGGCACGATCGACTCTAAGACCGAGAAAGTTACCACCAGATTCTGGTGTGTAAGCCGTTCTCGTAAGCTCTCTTAAGGAATAGGCGTTCATATCGCATTCTAGCCATCCAGGATCTATAAAATCTCAAGATAAAAGGCAAGTTCAACTTATGGAGATGACTGATTTTGCCTTTAAAACATTTTCAACGAAAAAATAAACCGCTAGTGTGTGTTAGGCAGCATGAGGATGTAATAGGCTGCTCGTCTGCCATTCGTTCTCACTTTCTCTTATAGGTAGGCTACTTGTAGCAAAAGGTTTCTATCCTTTAAAGGACATCAACGATTATAAAGGTTTCCAAAGATTTTGTTTCATTTCCATGCCCAGTTTTGCAAAGTGATTGACGAAGAAATTCAGGTTGAACAAGGGAGTCTTTTTTGCTAGCAATCGTCATTTCTTCAACGTGAACTATAAAGAAATACGGTCAGTTTTCATCAATCCTATGGGGAGCACCACTATTCTATTCTATGGCTATGGGATATCGCAGATATCTACTCGACTTCATACTTAGCCTATAGCATAAGCCACAGTTGTCAGGCAGTATACATACAAGTCCATCTGTTGTTGTCAAGAGACAAGTTTGGTACCAAAGATCAGGGAGATCATTCTTCAAGCGGAAAGTATGGGTAGAAATGGCGGTGGAGGGTAAGGCCACCGTCACCCGAGTTGGGTATAGGCACGATTCGTATTCATCAAACGGGTTGAGGGAAAGAACCCATAGACGTCCAGATTGCTGTTCTTGTAGCATTTAAGCTGATTCTCTGCCATTGTGGAGTGACAAGTTTGTCAAAGTTAGGCGAGGAGGCGGAATGAGGGGACCACATTCGTAGAAGTCTCTTCGACTGGGTGATAGGTAATTTGATTGGAAAGTTCTTTCGAAGTTTCAGGTTATTCCTCGCGATTCCGAACATTTTCTTGATCACGTAGTTTCAGAAGGCATCATAAGCTTATTTCTAGGAAAAGAAGCAGCTCACAAGACCTCGCGAGAATAGCTGATCTCAGTGGAGCGCTTTTTTTTTTGTAAATGGGGCGCGAAGTGGTTTCGGGTTTGCGGATGTACCCACGGCAATCGATGGGTATTCTCGACCCATTGCTATACCCAAGATGTGGCGGTAAGATTTATCATGAATGCCACATCGTAGCATCGTCCACCCTCTATACTCCGCATACCTGCGGGTAAGCGTGTTAATGAATCCGACCCCAAATCCAGGAGTGATGGAAGGCATGGTTGATCTGGGCTGAATTCGAACCAAAAAACTCGTTTCCGAATGCTCTCGACAGTCGACTCCTCTGATAAATGTGCCACCATGCCGCCGTCATAAATATGACGTTTTATTTCGGCCTTATATTTGTAACGAAGTCTTAGGATACAACGAGAAGGCCGGTGCCCTGTTGATTCCGCCGCGCACTGGACGTTTGTGAGATTTCGAGCAACTGCTCTTGCAACATGTCGACGAAGATACGAGTAATTCTAACCCGGAAACGAACATAATATCATAGAATGGTATACGGCCATAACGTCAGCTACATACCACTCTCCACATGTACATAAATGATTTTAAAAACTAACAATAATATGACGCTAACCATTACGATGAAGGAGAATTAAGCATTCAATGCTCTTTAGACCGGTATGGTTTCAGCCAATCCTTTTTGGGAGTACGCCACGAATTCAACTTCAATTTGAATTCGCCCTTGTCATGAATAGTGAAATGTGCTGGCTGATCAATAGATGAAGCAGTGTGTTATATAATAATTTCCAAGCAGCGCTGGCACCCACCCATTCATGACGGAGATGTAGAAGAGGACCTTGTTCACCTGATCGTTGACCTGATCGACGCTTCAGTGGCACGACAGATCGAATGGGACCTTCTTCTCATAAGCGAAGAGAGTACCGTACACCGAAACATCCTGAAATTTCGTAGGGAATTGCCCTTGTTTGAAAAGATGCTTGTTTATATGAACAAATTCTTTCGTAATCGTACGCCTACTCAGCCGGAAAGAATAAAAAATGGATGAAGCGAATGACTACGCATAATGAATTTTCAGCTAGGCTATTCTCTATTGGTGTTGACTTTCAACAGACTTTTCCGATTCTGTTCTTGATATACAGGCATTGGCCATTCTATTGACCAATTAGGTGCAGTCCCAATCGAAGGGGAGGGCAGTCCATTATGAATTGTTAATGGTAACTACGCATAAATACATACAACGTGCAATACAACATATGAATGCCTTAACTTACCTGATCCCTCCTTTGAAGATGTCCGAGCGTTACGCTGAAACATTAAAAGATTTCATTATGGAACTATGCACTGTGCAGGGGGGGGGGGGGCACTATGCACGGCAGCACGGTTGTGATCCAGAACTCTATTTGCTTTGGAAAGAAATCGCAATCGCTATCCACTAATCGATTAACGTAATAACGTTGCTTTGACGAGTTTTTGTGGTTTTATAGTATTATAAGTGTTCCAGGTTCTGCTGAATTGACTGCGTTCTTATTACTCCCTCCACCCCCCCCCCCCCGACTAGGAAAGCAGTTTAGAAAACTGATTTTGGTATTGAAAGGACAGCAATCGATAACGTAAGCATATATGTATATATATATATATATATATATATATATATTTATGTGTTGTGGTGCGTATTGCCTTTCCTAAGAAGTTGAAATGGACTGCCCCCTCCCCGCTTGGGGTTGCACCACCAATTACATCAATTGTTCTTTGTTTCTTTTGCTTTACCAAGTGCCTTCTCCTTGTGTGGCCATTAGATAGCCAACTGAATGAACGGCAGAAGTGAATGGTTAGAGATCGAACAACACCCTGCATTCATTGCTCTGCTCGTTCTTTTTTCAAAGCGGAATTTGGTGAGGATCAGATGCTGAGAACAGTGTCCAAAACGCCCCAAAAACCCTCGATCGAGCCAACTGACTCGCAGGAGGGATGAATGCCTCGATCGGTCTAGACCACATGATTATCGACACATGCTCGTGAAGAAATTGTTCTGGATGATCCCGAGTCAATCCAAGCAAATGTGCGACGACGGTTGAGGAGAGAAGTGCGGATATCAACGCGGTTCCATTTGTCCTGAGATGTCAAAGCATGTGGTACGACTCCAGGCAACTTCGCAACTTTGCCTGAAAACCGAAGGGCACTGTGCTGTGGACTTAGAAGTACACATGATCTTCAACACATCCCAAGCCCATTTGTCCCATAAACAATAAAGAGTTTCGCTCTTTCCACAGAGGATGTCGTGCAAGCAGTTCAAGCTGCCTTCGCAGCATCCTATAGGAATAGAATGCGCGGCACATCCTATTAGGTTGTTGCAGAAGAAATCCAGGTTTTTGTTTTATTTGTTTCAACATTATTTTTCAAATAAAGTGATGGTTTTCACAAGTTATTATCATTGTTGGATAGCTTATTATGGGCGAGTTCTAAATGTGTATATGGAATTTAATTCAAGTCATTTATTAAAGGAATAATCTGGCTTTTATTCACAGATGTCTAAACGAAATACCAACGAAGTATGGGATCAGGGAGTGTCATCGAGCGAACAGTACAGCGTTAGTTTCAAAACCTTGAAGATGAACCACATGGCAGCCGTCTAATAACAGGCCGAACCCGCTTGTCAAGCTTCTTGGTCTTCCCAATTTGCTTCAAATGGCGAACAATTGAAGTGTGATCGAGCTCCTCGACAATATCTCGCATGGTTTTGCGTGGATCAGCCTTGACTGACGCCTTCGATGGATCATTATCAACGACTGCCATGTGGTTCGTCTTGGATGCTGGTGTTGCCGGCACGAACTTTTGGAACCAACTTTGCACTGTGCATCGTTGATACTTCCCTAGCCCCATACTTCGTTGATATTTCGAGCACACAGAAGAAAGTTTGACGAAAATCGCGTTTAGACATCTGAAAATGAAAGCCAAATTATTTTTTTAATGAGTTTCCATTCCATACACATATTTAGAAAACGCATGTAATACGCTTTCCAAAAATGTGTAATTGTGAAAAGGTCTTAGTTTATTTTAAAAATTCTGTTGAAACCGATAATACCAAAAACCTGCATTTCTTTCGCACCAATCTAATACAAAGGTAATGACTAAAGCAGTTCCTACTCATTATTGTCACGCGTTTGTCACCTCAATTTTTAAGAAGACTCCACCCAGCAATCCCAGAAACTTCCGGCCTATAAGCATCACCTCAATTTTTGCTAGAACCTTTGAGAAGATACTAAAGAAGCATATCTTGACGCATCTTGATATCAATAAAATAATCACAGAAAACAAATTTGGGTTTTTAAAACGTAGATTCGTAAAAACTAACGTTCTTGCTACCTTGAATGATTGGACGGACTAAGTCAAATGAAGACAAAAAACGCACGGATGTGGTGTATTTTGATTTCTCAAAAGCATTCGAGAAAGTCGCGGTAAAAAAATTGGTGCTCAAAATGGAAGCATTGGGTATACATCCCCTGGTCATAAATTGGATTTCGAAAACTCTTATCCGAAAGAACATATCAAGTTAAAATCAAGGGTCAACCAATTTCTTTTCTTGTTGTATACCTTCGACCTGGGCGCGTGTAGCGCAGTCGGAGGAGGCGTGACTGCCGCGTGCACCCGATACCAGGTTCCTGGTTCAGATTTCCCGCCCAGGCCAAGCAAGCCTTCCATCCCTCCGGGGTCGGTGAATTGGTACCAGACTTGACCGGGAAGGATAAAGCGCTGACTTGTTCATCGGCTGGCCACCGCAAGTCATTGTATGGCTAAATACGCATTCATATCGCCTCCACGACATCCTGTAGAAGTAGAATGCGCTGGCGCATCCCAGAAGGGATTGAGTAACGCCGTCCTTTATCCTTATCCTATACCTTATACCGTCCAAATCACTTCAATAGTCTTGGGGTTAAGCGCAAAATGTATGCTGACGATATAAAAATTTACAAAAGAATTGAGAACGAGAGAGATGTCCAACCAATCAAGTATGCTGTTGATTTTCTCGGCTCTTCGGCAGAGAAATGGGAGTTACCACTTTCAATAGAGAAGACCGAAAAACCAAGTTCAATTTTCAGAATATATGATTAAAAGTCAGCTTCTGAGAAAGGTTGATGAAGTTCGAGACCTCGGTTACACTATAACGGGTAACCTTTGGTTTGCTGCTGGTGAGGAAGGCCAGTTATCGTTTATACACAAATTGACGCAGTAAATGGAAGCTGTGGAAATAGTATTGCGCAGTAAGATTTAAAATATTCACTTGAGAAATATGGAAAATAACCTTGCAAACACGATAGAATAACTCGTAATCGACGTTGGCTCCTTTAGAGAGATTTCAGGAGCGAAAGCG
This sequence comes from Heligmosomoides polygyrus bakeri, assembly GCA_947359475.1. Lineage (NCBI taxonomy): Eukaryota > Metazoa > Nematoda > Chromadorea > Rhabditida > Heligmosomidae > Heligmosomoides > Heligmosomoides polygyrus. The sequence goes on along the minus strand of OX375866.1, from coordinate 16,320,854 downwards.
ACGGAAAAATTCATGAGCACTTGCCGAAAGTACTCGCTTGGATTTCGTCCCGCGCTTTTAACAGGGTAGCCTTCTGCGACTGGTCACTTCTGTTGAAAGTAGCCCAGACCTCATTCTCCAAAATCGTCTAAAAAGAGTAATCCAGCGGATTCATGTTCAAGCTGTGCTCGTCTGAAAAGCTGTTCACTCCTGCGCGCGCTACCTGTTTGCCGTTATCGGACAGAGATTGATAATTTTGGATTGGAACGTTATCGTGCTTGAACATCTTGTAATCATCATCTGTTATGACAGAGCCGTGGCTGACGTTTGGGTAGCTGACCTCTTTCCTCACCGACCGTTTTGAACACCGCCTAATTCTCTTATTAATGAAGTATTCATTTCCTTTGGCAACAGCCAGGAAAGTGTCACCGTAACCACGACGGTATTATGTTTTTTCAGTTTTTGCAAGAATATTTTTTGAACACAATATAGACAACTAAAATAACACACAAAAACTTTGAAAAGTAGAAAGAGAAGGCTGGGGCCGAAACAAAAAGTAGGTGGGTGCGTCAATACTTTTTACGCACCCTGTAAAATCGAATGTCTTCGAGACGCATCTTCTTCTTCTTCTTCTTCTTCTTCTTCTTCTTCTTCTTCTTCTTCTTCTTCAGCGTTTGTCCCGCATCGTAGCGGGGTCCGCTATTCTGGTGTTATGACGCCACCTTTCCCGATCCAGCGCTAGATCAGGGTAAACACCAGTAATCTTCAAGTCCGCATGTAACGTATCAGCCCAGCGCTGCTTCGGGCGCCCTCTAGGCCGCTTTCCAGTTACCTCGAAGTTAAGGCCTATCTTGCGGACGCTGTCTTCCTTTCCACGCAGAACGTGGCCGTACCATCGCAAGCGAGCTTCGCGCATCTTGTCGGCTATCGGCGCTACACCGAACTTCTGCCGAGTAGCATCGTTTCGAATGCGGTCCATGCGCGTGACTCCAGCCGTCCAGCGCAGCATCTTCGTCTCCATGACGCTGAGGCGCGTTTCAACTTCCCTGGTCGCAGGCCAACACTCAGCGCCGTACATCGCTACTGGCCGGACGACTGCTCTGTAGATCTTCGACTTCAAGCGCTCCGGTATCTTCCTATCGCAGAGCACCCCAGTCAACGAGCGCCACTTGGACCAAGCTGCACTCACGCGTGAATTCACTTCAATCATCAGTTTGCCGTCAGACGTGACTGTTGATCCCAGGTACTTAAAGACCGAAGTGCGCGGGAGCTCGATGCCGTTAACCTTGATGGAGCTGGACTCAGTAACGTCCGTCGTTAGATATTCGGTCTTCTTCACGTTCAATTTGAGTCCAAACCGCTCCAAGCGATCACACCAAGCTTGCACCTCTCGCTCGAGTTCATCTTTGTCTTCGCTAGCGAGCATTACGTCATCAGCATAAAGCAACGTCCAAGGGACGGGGTTCTGAAGATCTCGTGTGATGGCATCCATGACGACAACAAAGAGGAGTGGGGAAAGCGCAGAACCCTGATGTACCCCGACAGAGATGGGAAACTCCATCGAGGTTCCAGCTGCAGCTTGAACTCGACTCTTTGGACAAGAGTAGAGAATTCGCACCCACTCTATGAGCTCTTCAGGAACTCCATGATGTCGCAAGGCGTACCATATCACTTCACGCGGTACGCGGTCAAAGGCCTTCTCCAAGTCAAGGAAGGCGATATGCACTGGCTTCTGTTTCTCGCGATGCTTCTCTATCAGGAGGCGGGCGGCGTGAATGGCATCAATGGTGCCACAGCCAGCCACGAAGCCGCACTGATTGCTGGACAGCTGGACGATGTCCCGAATTCGTCCATCGACAACTCGCTCAAAGATCTTCATGCTGTGCGAAAGCAAGCGAATCGGACGGTAATTGGAGCAGTCTGCAGGACTGCCCTTCTTCTTCCAAATCGGAATCGTCGTACTTTGGCACCAACACTCAGGCACCTTCTTCTCCGCCACAACCTGGTTAAAGAACTTCGCCAACCACTCAGCAGGGTACCAAAACTTCGACTTCCACAGTTCTGCTGCCACATCGTCGGGCCCAGTCGCTTTGCCTAGCCTCATCTTCTTCAAAGCCGCTTCAATCTCCTCCACGGTGATCTTCTGAACGGGGCCGTGGGTTGGAGCCGTTGAGGGGATGGCTGGATGAGGAAGTTCTACAGTAGAGATTTCCTCAAAGTAATCGCGCCATCGATTCAATGCCTTCTTGCGGTCCATAAGAAGATGACCGTTCTCATCATTGATGCCGAAGAACTTCTCGATGTCCTCGGTCTGGCGATGGCGATTCTTTGCGAGTCGGTACAGATACCGCTCACCATCGCGCGACTCGAGCTTCTCCTTGACATCTCCATAATGAGTGGCTTTTGCAACAGCCACTGCCTTCTTTGCAGCTTTCTTCGCTTCTTGGTACTTCCGCCAGTTATCGGCTGTCTTTTCGCCGAGAAACACGTGATATAGCGTCTTCTTCTCTCGAACTTTGGCTTTCACGTCATCTGTCCACAGCCAGGCCTGCTTGTCGACCTTCCGTCGTCCAGTCTTCGTGATGCGGAGCTCCGACCGTGCAGCGTGACGAATCGCGTCGGTGGCCTTCTCCCAAGTTTCGTCGACAGTTGTCACTGTCGGTAACCGCACGCGAGAAATCACAGCTGCTTCCTTCTCTTTCATTCGCCACCACTTGATTCTTGGTGCACCGCATCGCTCGACCTGCTTCAGCCTCGGAGGGGCGATCTTTAAAGTACAGATCAGCGGTCGACGCTGTGGGGCGACCGTCTCATACGGCACGACCTTCGCGTCTGTGACAAGACTTCGGTCTCGATCCTTCACAAGGACAAAGTCTATCTGAGTCCTGGTGTTCCCGCTATAGAACGAGATGAGGTGGGAATCGCGTTTGCGAAATACGGTGTTCACTATGGTGAGGTTGTGCGATTCCGCATATTCAAGGATACGCTCACCATCTGCGTTACGCGACCCGTAACCGAACCCACCATGACAGCCGTACCCGTCTTTCGTCGCGCCGACGTGCCCGTTGAGGTCACCAGCGACTATGATGACATCTTTCGACGGTACCTCTGCTGTCTTCTCGTCAAGCAGGCTCCAAAACTCTTCCTTGGCTTGATCCGAGCAGCCAGTCTGCGGAGCATACGCAGAGAAGAAGTGATAGAGTCGCTCCTTAGCGGCGACAACGATCTTCATCAATCGATCGTCAAAGCGCTCGACGCTTACAATCGAGTCACGAAATCGTTCGGAGACGATTATTCCGACACCACTGGTGGTCCTGGGACTTCCACATAGAACGGCCTTGAAGCCTCGTCCTATGTCCCTTGACTTGCGGCAGGACCACCTCGTCTCTTGCACCGCACAGAAATCAACTCTTCTACGCTCCAGTGCTTCAACCAACTCGCACGAGCGGCCCGTCAACGTACCCACATTCAGCGTAGCCACGCGGGTCCTGCTTACGTTACGGGACTTTCGGACTAACTCAGTTGCCCCCCGATGCCGTCCTCGCATCAGGGAACCTCGCATACTTTTCACACTCGCCGGGCTTTGCGAGTGCGCGTCGGCTCCCGCGGACGCCGTAGCACTATCTCGATAAACCTGAACAGTCATACACCATGTGATGTGACATGGGTCTTCGTAGGCCGGCCTGTCACAAGGGCCTGTCGCCTGCAATCGAATGTCCGTGATCGGCTTAGCTCGCAGAGCGAACAGTTTCCAGTGGCACCACGTGGAGGAACGGACATCGCCACCAATGTCTCCGAGATGCATAAGGGTCTTTAAAACCTACGTCCTCTGTAAGCTGGTACAACTGTACAACTTACCTGTATTCAATCCAACTAAGAAGAAGGATATTGACCTTTTAGAAAGTGTACAAAATAGCTTCACCAGAAAGCTTATGATGCGGTGTTTCTCGAAGGATTGCAGTTCACTTCCATGCGGACATCAACGGGCTCTTTATTTTTCTCTTTCATCACTGAACACTAGACGAAAAATATTGCGGATTTTATTATGCTGCACAAAATTCTAGCTAAAAAGCTAGCTGATTTTATCTATGATGAACTGACACGTTCTGAAAGAGGAAAGGTCATTCTTCGGCTTCCGATTGCTAGGTCACGAACCAGGTCAGGTTTCCTAACTTATCGGATTCTCAGGGACTTCGATTTGCTTCTTGGTAAGTATGAGGACCTAACGAGGTTGTCTGCTCAAGCCTGTAGAAGATACGCCTAATGTGTCGTGATCGTTTTACTGTATTTTTTCGCTTGCGCTTTGCCGAAGATTTGTGGTTACTATGCATTTGTTCTTTAAGTGTTGCTTTTTGTTTACATCTTCACGCTAGACAATCGTCTAAGCCCAAAAATAAACAAATAAATAAATAAGTTAATATGCCTTGGTGCTACTGATAAAGTTGTGAGATATGTGCATTATAGAATAATAAGCGAACTAGCATAATTCTGCATTCTGAATATAAGATCGCTCAAAATGCGTAATGATGTGCCTGCAGCAACATTCTTAGTGCCTCCTCATTGCTTCTCAGAGAAAAGTATACATATCGACCACGGTAGTTTGCGTTTTCCAGACTTCTATGGTTCATCTCCTTGAACTTGGCACCAGGAATCATACAGTGCACTCATCATTACTACATCTGGGTGAACCTATGAATTGAGCTGTACCTGTCTTCCCCCTGGACCTGCTCCTTAACTCAAGGAGTGCTATATTTCAAGCACCAGAAAAACACAGATATGCGACGAACGGGTACTCCTGCGAATATCTACTATTAGTCGTAGCTTTGGTATAGGGATCATATTTTTAGAGCCCGATAATGTTTGTACGTGTAGATACAGGTATAGTTAGCTCAGATTGTTCCCAATTAAAAAAAAATTTGGAGCATGTTCCAGGTAGCCCCATAGTTAGACATTTTCAGATGTTACCACAGATCAAAAACTTCGAGTTTGCTTTTCTTAAGCGTTATTAGACACGAAAAAATATTGCTCAAAAGGAGGCTTTAGCAAATCTGTATACGGAAAAAGGTGCACCCTTCGATTACAACCCTATGTTTCGTTGGCATTTAGCCTACCAAACCAGAAACCATCGGGATGTGCTGAACATTTGCACGGTGTCATCCCAGTAAATTTACGTGCAACTGCTCAAGCGACAAAAACCCATATAACCTGACCTTTATCATACTTCAACTTGATATTGTGGAGTAAGTAAAGACGCTTACGGTTCACCACACCACTGGCATTTGGGAAAAGTTTCAGTGAGGAATAAAAATCTTTTTTAACTTTAATTTTCCTCTACATCTGAAGCAATTTTTTAGGCTAGTATTGGGTTGTCACATAAGTTCTGTCCGATTTTCGACGGCAACTTTACTGCAACATCTCAACACAAAATAAAGTTTATTAATCAAAGTACGAACCGTTACAGTTAATACAGTTTTGCTAATAATATATAAGAACATTAATTCCATTTCGGAAGAAATCTGAAATTCTAGAAGCAATGTAACACTTAAAGGCAGTTTCAATATCTGCTTCATTTGAAAAGTTTTTCTCCTTGGGGGAGTCATCGAGATGCTTGAAAGTATGAAAGTCCATCTCGGCTAGGTCCTTGAATAAGCGGGATGCGGGAGAACTTCATACCTCAATTGATTTAATTTTTGAATGGTCAGATGCACGAGATATGCGGACGGGCGACACCTCTGATGCTGGTGAATGAGTTCGTGATCCATCTTTTCACCTTGTCTATCGCATCTAGGTGCCTCAAAATGATAATACTACTGACGATGAGTCCAATTTTTTTACCCATCTCACGTACCTCGCGCATCGGCTTCCACTATTTCTTTCAAACGTCCGCCATCACACTTGGGTGGTCATCCTGAACGGTTCTTGTCTTCGACATCCACTTCTCCAGCATGGAACTACTGGTACCGTCTGCGCACGGTGCGTTCGTTAGCGGAGTTCTCTCCCCATGCAATCCTGATGTTTTGAGTTGCTTCGCTCACACTTTAGCCAAGCTTGAACTTACGAAGCATTATTACCCGGAAGTGCATTTTTTCACTGTTTCGTCCATCACCTAAACCGATGTATTGTTCATGACGTTTCAAAGCAGTGCACCATATTTTATAGAGCGAAACAAGCGCTACAAAATAGTATACAAATATTATAGAATTACTTTCTTCCATCAAAAAAAAACAATCACAAAGTAACGCTTGTCGGAATCGAACAGAAATTATGTGACAACCTATTAAAATTGAAGGTTGGGATAGGTGAGGGAGAACAGGATCTGGGCTCAACAGCCAACTGTTTTCCACCTATAACGATTATGTTTAACGCTAAAGTTTGCTCCTTATCCTTAGCCGTTTGGTTAGTTCGTTGATTTTCCCGAATGCCGGAGGATTGCCCTCCATGATCTTTTTATTTCCAGATTTCATCGGATATCGGCAATGTCAATCAAGTGACGATAGTAGCTGCTCCATGGCCTGTTCCACTGAATATCAGACAGATCACGTTTCGACTAGGCAAAAGGTGAGCGCAAAAAGTGCTCTGTTCAGACAGAAGGTGTCTTCTTATCTTGTCTGTTTAATAGGATTATCACCAGCAAAAGTGCACCCGACTGTTGATGCCCAGCGTTTTTTTACGACATCAAGAAAAACGCCGCTATGCTTATCGAACTCATTTGGTTCTCCTGAAAGAAGAGCAAATAACAGGGAACAACAAAAGCTTCAGTCCCTGGCTTAAAGATTTCAGGTTGTTTTTAGGACATTTGTTCATTAGTGGTAAGCTATTTCACAGAATAGAGCAACTTATTATGGCAGTGATTCCCTTGCTAGCAAATGTTTAGCGACAGTATAGTGAGCTTAGGTGATGATTCCTTGAACGTGATAACTAAACTAGTATTAGAGGGATGGCGCCAGTTATCATTGGAAGTTTGCAAATGGACTTAGAAATCTAGCTCACTCATGCAAAAACTGGGTCAAGCTATTTAATGCAAAACATGTGCATAATAAGTACTGCTATGAGCGGCGAACTTCAGTTGCGGTCTGAAAAGCACTCATGCAATTATTAGTTCGGATAAAAAGCTGACGGCGTTTTATTTATCTTATAATATTTATTTATTTTGTACGAACAATGAGTGCGCCATAAAATGCACGAATGCCTAGAAATATCGGAGATTAGAAGAGAAAAAATATTAGTACAACGAAAAATAGCGGTTTTATTGCATTGAATGTCCCCGCTATAGATTTTCTCCACAACTTGATATTGCGTACAAAAAATAAAACAAAAAAGGGGGGTAATTACAAAAAAAAAAGCAAAATCGTCAGCAATGGCTAAGGATGGTTCCACAATACCGTTCTGAAGGCCGCGATTCTTGGAAGAGTCTGGATGCGCTTACTCAACTTGACATACTCAGCGCCCGCTCGGCATATGAAGAATTGGAGTGGACCGAGCTCCTGGCTCGCGGGAACCGAAAATTGACTGTAGCACCCATAGTAATGGAAATACTGTGAAAAAGTGCGACCGCCCAGATGGACAAGACCGTGCGTTATTTTGTATAGCATAAGAAAGTCGAATGTCCTCCTATGGGAGTTTAGTGATTCCAGACCCAGCTGTATACTCCGGTCAGAGCTTGATGGAGCCGAGGAAGCCCAGATCTTCTCGATCTAAGGAAAAGTTTCTTCGTGAAGCTGGATCCTTTCGAAGAGTTAATATTTTTTACCTTTGGGGGACCAAAAACAGGAGTGCCATATTCAATAAGCGGACAAACGTACATTTTGTATATCACCCGTATCACCTGTCGATCCGTTGACCATCGGCTTATTCGAGCGGACGCCAGCAGCGTCTCCATTCGTCCCTGTGGCGTGCCAGAGTGCTCCAATGGACCCTGCTCGCTCGAGGGACACGAAGAGCGTCATATCGGTCGTTCAGGGCTTTCACGAAGAAGTCCGACCAACGCGTTGGTGGGCGTCCTGGTGTTCTTTTAACATCCCGCGGAATCCAGTCGGTGATGGCTATCGTCCAGCGGGTGTCTGCGAAGCGCATTACGTGGCCGGCCCACCTAATTTTCGACAACTTGGCTCACGCGACAGCGTCTCCTATCTTCGAACGTCGGCGAAGCTCGGAACTCCGGAGGCCTTCTCTCACTTGCGTGAGTCGTGTCACTCCGAGCATCGTCCTCTCGATTCCACGCTGACCATACCATCGTAGACGTGCTTCGCGCAACTTGTCAGCTATCGAGGCGACACCGAACCTTTGTCGCATGGTTTCATTGCGAACGCGGTCCAATCGCGTTACTCCAGCCGTCCACCTTAGCATTTTCGTCTCCATTACACTGAGGCGGCTTTCAATTTCCTTCGTCACAGGCCAGCAATCAGCACCGTACGTCGCTACTGGGCGGACGACTGCTCTATACACCTTGGACTTGAGGTACTCAGGTATTGTCTTGTCGCAAAGCACCCCAGTCAACGAACGCCATTTGGACCAGGCTGCACTCACACGTGCGTTCACCTCCAACTTTAGACTGCCATCGGACGTGACTGTTGATCCAAGATACTTGAAAGATGTAACTCGTGAGAGCTCAGTACCATTGATTTTAATGGATCCATGCTCATTCACATCCGTCGTCAAGTATTCCGTCTTTTTGACGTTTAGCTTGAGTCCGAACAATGCTAAGCGATCGCACCACGCCTGTGCCTGTCGCTCGAGCTCTGCTTTGTCTTCGCATGCAAGCATGACGTCATCGGCATACAGCAGCGTCCAAGGAGCTGCCCTTTGGAGATCGCGTGTAATTGCATCCATGACGATCACGAAGAGCAGTGGGGAGAGCGCAGATCCCTGGTGCACTCCGACAGAGATTGGAAACTCCATCGAGGTGCCCGCTGGTGCTCGCACTCGGCTTATTTGGCACGAGTAGAGGATGCGCACCCACTCAGTAAGCTCTTCAGGGATACCATGTCGTCGCAACGCGTACCATATCACTTCCCGCGGAACGCGGTCGAAGGCCTTCTCCAAGTCCAGGAAGGCAAAATGCACCGGTTTCTGTTTCTCGCGGTGTTTCTCTAGCAAAAGACGAACAGTGTGAATGGCATCAACAGTGCCACAGCCAGAGACGAAACCACACTGATTCGTTGAAAGCTGGACGACATCCCGAATACGTCCATCGACAATTCGCTCAAAGATTTTCATGGTGTGCGAAAGAAGGCGAATTGGTCGGTAACTAGCACAGTCTGCAGGACTGCCCTTCTTCTTCCAAATCGGAATAGTCGTGCTTTGCTGCCAACCCTCAGGCACTTTCTTTTCAGCAACAACCTGATTGAAAAACTCAGTCAGCCAGTCAGCAGGGCACCAGCCCTTCGACTTCCACAGGTCAGCTGGCAGGTCATCGGGACCAGTGGCTTTGTCTGACTTCATCTTCCTCAGGGCTGCTTCAGTTTCGCTCACTGTGATCTTCTGAACGGGACCGTACACAGGTGATGCAAAAGGAACTGCAGGATGTTCAAATTCTACATTCGAGATTTCCTCGAAGTATTCGCGCCATCTCTTCACAGCCCTCTTGCGATCCGTCAGAAGATGACCGTTCTCGTCGTTAATGCCAAAGAACTTCTCGATGTCTTCTGCTTGGCGACAGCGAGCTTTGGCGAGGCGGTAAAGATAACGCTCGCCATCGCGCGTCTCCAGTTTTTCATTCACATCAGCGTAGTGTGCGGCTTTAGCACCGGCCACTGTCTTCTTTGCCGCTTTCTTCGCTTCTCGATAATTCCGCCAATTATCGACTGTTTTATCACCGATAAATACGTGATATAGCCGTTTCTTTTCCCTGACCTTCTCTGTGACATCGTCAGTCCACAGCCAAGCCTGCCTGTCGACCCAACGCCGTCCAGGCTTCGTTGTGCCGAGTTCGAGGCGCGCAACCCGAGTTATCGCATCGGTAGCATCCTTCCAGGTTTCGTCGACAGTTGTTACCGCCGGCAACCGAATGCGAGAAATAACAGCTGCTTCATTCTCTTTCAGTCGCCACCATTTGATTCTAGCCATCCCGCAACGCTCAACACGTTTACACCTCGAAGGTGTGGTCTTCAGCGAGCAGATCAGTGAACGGTGTTGCATGGAAACCGTCTCATACGGCACGATCTTCACGTATGTGACAAGGCGTTGCGTGAGCCATAGCCAAAAACACCATGACAGCTGTAACCATCTTTTGTTGCTCCGACGTGACCATTAAGGTCACCTGCCACAACAATCATGTCTTGTGACGGCACTTCCGCTGTCTTCTCATCAAGCAGGGACCAGAACTCGTCCTTGGTTTGCTCGGAGCAACCTGTCTGCGGAGCATACGCGGAAAAGAAATGACACCGTCGCTCTTCTACGGCGACAACAATCTTCATCAAGCGGTCATCGAAACGTTCTACGCTTGCAATCGCGTCACGGAAACGCTCGGAGACGATCATACCGACACCACTGGTGGTCCTGGGACTTCCACATAGAACGGCTTTGAAGCCACGTCCTATATCCCTTGACTTGCTGCAGGACCACCTCGTCTCCTGCACCGCACAGAAATCTATCTTTCTTCGCTCCAGTGCTTCTACCAACTCGCACGAGCGGCCCGTCAACGTACCCACATTCAACGTTGCTACGCGGGTATTGCCTACGTTACGGGACTTTCGGACTAGCTCAGTTGCCCCCCGATGCCGTCCTCGCATCAGGGACCCTCGCATACTTCTCACACCCGCCGGGCTTTGCGAGTGCGCGTCGGTTCCCGCGGACGCCGTAGCATTATCTCGAGAACTCTGAAACGTCATCGACCATATGATGTGACACAGGATGTTCGTAGGCCGGCCTGTCACTAGGGCCTGTCGCCTGCATTCGATTGTCCGTGATTGGCTCGGCTCGCAAAAGCAAGCAGTTTCCAGTGGCACCACGTGGAGGAACGGACATCGCCACCCTTTCGTATCCATATATTTTGTATATATAATATATAAAATATCTAATATAAAATATGGAGTTTACCTATTTTTCGTGAGAGACGAAAAGTCCGATTGGAGCTTTATGTCTTGAATATCGGAAGTGCAATGACATAATTAACTCAAAAGATCTGTTCTACTTCACTAAACAGTTGTCTGAAAGATCAGCAGTAATGAACTGACATCAGGCACCTTAGATAGAGATGGAGAACCATAAAATTAAAAGATAAATATAGAGATATGGATTGAGGATTATGGCAAACTCTGTTCATAAAAGGGGAGTAAGCAGCAAAAACACCCATTTTTTCCATAATTCACACTGAATTTGTGGTAGTACTACTAAAAACTTTGACAGTGTCGCTTCCTTGCGAAAGAATGAGTAAAATGTTTATGCAGTCTATTGTGTACAATCTGGCGTATCGACTAATGAGGGTGACACCCCTTCCTCTGGTTTCTTACAATTAGTGTTTCCTTAACGTAAAAGGATCGAACATACTATTTCGCAATGAATAACAGTTGTGTGCTATTAAGAGCAGATCATGGTCAGCAACATAATAAGATCTGCTATAAAATTGCAGAAGTACTGACCATCACGAAGCTTCTTGGTCACATAAATGGATGATTTTTGAATCATAATGATATAGATATATAATCGAGTGCTGACATAGTCTGAGTAGGTCCAGAGACCAATCTAGCAAATTAGAGCAGAATACGTTAAAAAGACTATATGTTGTTACTGAATGTTTTGTTGCGATCAGTACTCTTGCACCAGGCGGGACACGAATCCCCATCTTCTGCTTCCGGGCAGCGATGTTCGCCCTACACCACCGGCGCTGTTTGACCGCACGTAACATCCGCGATATCCTCGAGGCCTGTCAGCACCCACCCGTGATACGGGTCGCTGATATCAGCATGGAGCCGGTTAAGCTGAAGACCTTACTAGTAACAATGTTCTAACACATTTGCTTAAGCCTGGAGCGGCTGGTGGAGAGGCTATATGTTGCTACAGGATGTTTTTTTACAGGCCTCGAGGATATGTTACGTGCGGCCAAACAGCGCCGGTGGTGTAAGGCGAACATCGCTGCCCGGAAAGCAGAAGATGCGTGTTCGAGTCTCGCCTGGCGCAAGAGTTTTGACCGCAACAAAACATCCTGTAACAACATACAGCCTCTCTACCAGCCGCTCAAGGCTTAAGCAAATGTGTTAGAACATTGTTACGTTAAAAAGAATTTGAAAACAAATCACGAAAATCTGTTGGAAATGTATCCTGCTTTGGTAAATAAAGGGTGCCTACTCCCACCACACACAGTCTCCAAATAACGCACTGTTAAATTCATCGGTGCAAAATCCGAATGTTGCGGCGTTTACTGTTATACATATTTTGATTAAGTTTTAAATGATCAATCCACGAATATGCTAATTTCAAGGCGTTAGTGTTCGCATTTCCTAGAAAGGTCCAGAAAAGTGACCTCACCGTGTGTAAGAGGACTGTTCAAAATAGAGGGGGAGAGACCTGCTATTGTGAATGCTTTCGGATCTTCTCTTAGATAAAGAATGTCTCTTTTATCGCAAAGATTCCACAGTTGAAATATTAAGATGTTGATAAAATATCGGTTTTGTAAAGATAAGTGATGAAATTTAGGTCGCTAGTGTGAGCGTTCAAAAGTTGAAAAATAGAAAATAGCGGAGCGTAAACCTCTTACAATGTAGATCGCACTGGTTATTGTAGTTCATTACATCGTACACTTATGCAATTCTTCCCCAGTCTGATCATGACGTCTACAGCTTGGTCTTAATTGTGTTACCTACAAATTTGTCAGCTTCCCTTCTCATCTTTTCTCGTTCCAATTTTATTCGTCGATGGCCTCCACAAGGAGAAATGCTCCCCAAGCCCGCTTCTTCTAAGCACTCCCATACCCAAAAATTGCTGTCTTAGCTTCATCTTCCTGTGGATAAACTTTATACGACGCCACATTCAGCCATGGAAATGCAGAGTTGTTGAAGTGGCAACAGACGTTACCATATGGAGAATATGCTCACCTTTACTTAGCTTTCATTCACTCCATATGATGCACCAGCTGCACAGAGAATACGCGGCGTTTTCAACGATCCTTCTGTTTACTCGGGCATCTCGGCATATTTTATCAAGGTCTTATCGCTAAAATCGTATGAAAGAAAGAACAGCTATTCATCGTCAGAAGAAAAGTATCTATGGCTACTCAATCGCTGTCTTATTGGAAGACAGCAGCGGCGAAAAATTTCTGAATGTGATGACTTATTAGGGTCTTTGCCAGGTTGAGGATGCTGCAGAAGGTGCGGAACAAAGAGTTCTAGCTTGAACAACTTCTTATCAGAGAGGGTGAATAAAAGAGGAAGGACTTCAGAAATACCAGTTCTAGCCTTTAATTCAGACAATATGTCCCAAAGTTGTTGCCCAAAGAAGCTAGAACTTTTTTTCTCCTCATTTGAGAGACAGAAAGAGCTTTATAACTGTCACTGTAAGATGTTGCAAAGTAGTCCAATCAACATGCCAAGAAAATACTGCTGTAAAAATACTGCTTCCATTTTTTCAATTTTTTCAATTTTAACCTTCCATCAGCAGAAACTGTTACCGAGAGCTGTTAGTGAAACGCATATTGTAAGCGACCCACCCATTCTTCGATACTTAGCATCAAAAAGCGAAACCATGAAAGGGAACAATGATAATTAATGAAGTGCGGTGCTAGCCAGTTACTTAACAGGTTACGCCACGTATTCTACTTGAACGAGATTTTGAGGAGGTTATTTGAATGTGTTGTCTCATGCAATGAGTTCCGGTTCCAGCAGGTGGAAGTGTACTTTCTTTATTTTGTACTTTCTAGACAAATACGATACTATATCAATATTCGGTACTATTCAAGAAAGAAAGAAGATTCTTAGCCTGAACCAAGAATCCATGGTGAGCTCGGGCTTTCTCCGATTGCGCTTTTACTCGTCCAAAATAAGGTGGCGGAAACAAATGACTTCGTGATCAACATACCTTTGTGAGGCACATGACATATGCAAAATGGGAGAGCGGCTTTACCAGGATTTAGCGAAGATAGATAGAGGAGATTTTGACTAATCCGACATCACAAGTGAGGTACTGAAGGTGTTTTTAAAAATTTATTTTCTTGTCGCGCAGCCAAGGGTGACATAAGCCTATTTCGTGCCTTCGGATCGATTTATAGTGGTTCATGCCAAAACAATTCTTACATTTTACTGGGAGTCTGAAAGACCAAAACTTTTGTGGCAAAATACGCATTTGCGCCAACGTCCTTCACGACTATTTAGGCCGGCTCCAGGACGTAACTCCAACGCGACGTCGCGCGCCAGCCGCATGCGACGTCGCGGCGCTGGAACGCGTACGTGCGCTCGGTGACGCATGGTTAGCCGTGGAGCACGGAATTTAGCCAATGCTTAAGCTTCTCGATTAGCTTTTTTACGTGTTCTCGCACATCAGAGGCTACTTCTAGCTCCACATAACTGTGACCGTGGCCGGTTTGCTCTCCAAGGTTCTGTGAGGTTTTATGTGCTATACAGTGCATTAAAGTACAACAAAAAGTGTGGTACGGATACGATAAAGTTCCGATGCTTCATAGGTGAAGTCAGAATGTCTTGATGGCTATTGTTTTTGTTTCACAGGGTTGTTGAGATCAGAAGCTGAGAAGGTTACAGCGTGTTAGCCCGCATCTGTAAGCCGTGCCTCTTTGGATACCAGACTTAGGATTATTGTAAAGATTATCTTTCGGCTCACTTTCTTATGTAGACTACTTATTGCTCCTTCTCACCTATTTGGTTATCATTGCTACTTAAATAAGATAAAGCTGTGTTGTTAAGTCTAAGCCGTCCCTGTCGGAACCGTTACTAGCCGACCCCGTCGGAAGCAGCGACAACTCGTCCAATTTCGTCGCGCACCGTGCGCGACGCCAGTGGGGTTCGCGCGACGTTGGAGCTATGTCTGCCCCCGTATTTAGGCCCTATATACGGTTCACTTAAGATGTGGAATGACACATAACCCTACATTTCTCACCCTTTATTTGCAACTTCATTTTTTCATCGAGTGTAGTGAATACACATCTGTATTTCCTGGTCAAATTGAATGCTTTTTAATCGAAATTGGATACTTAAACTTGAATTGGACACTTTTCAAATCAAACTAGATACTCTTCTAACCAAGCCGTACGCTTATGCATTGAAATTGAACATCTTCAAAAAAAGGAGGCATTCCAGACTAAAATGGAGACTCTTCAATTGAACAGTACGATTTTTTAAAGAAAATTTTGTATAATCTTATTTGAAATTTTCTAGCCCATCTTCCCCGGTAAGTCATCGCTTCTTGAAATTTTATCAATTTTTACTTTTTCGAGAAAAAGTTATGATTTAAAATTTATTTTAGCAAAACGGAAAGTAAGCAGTTTTTTTAGCACGTTAGAAGAAGGGATGGCGTCATGCGCTCGAATGAATCGTGGCCGCTTTTATTTGATTGATAGCATAAATGTTCCTAACTTGAATAAGGATATGTGTGGGTTTTTATAGCTGCTTTTACTGTGCTGCTTACAACTGTATTGCTTCACACAAACAAAATTTTTACTACCAGTGAGATAAAAATCGCGACAATCTAGGCTAGTGCATGCCGTTCTCTCTTCTTTTAACAAAATAAATGAGTTCTGCCTTTGTGCGTTTAAAAATCAAAATTATTTAAAATTTTTATTAATTTTTATTAAAATTTGTCTTAATTTTCCCATTTAAAAAATTAAATTAATAAAATTTTGTACAATTTCAAAGAGCGGATTGATTTATCGGAAGGCGTGATATAAATTCTCAAAGAAAGTCACACTAAATTTTGAAAATTTACAAAAATTATTCCAACTCTTTTGAGGAGCTTCTTTTTTATTGTGGAAAATGTTCGTTTCGATTTGGGTGATGCTCAATTTGATATCAAAAGCGGTACGCTTGCTTAGAAAACTGCAATTTGATTACAAAGGTGCCTAGTTTGACGTCACAGTGGAATCGTTACTTTCTATTTTCTAGATAAGGCTCTCCTAAGCTTCATACTTGCCCAGTAGCAGGTTGAACTCCTTGAGAATACGATAAGTTAAGATAAGATAAGAAACCTGACCTGATTTAGCAACTGAGACTCGAAGTTTCAATTCCCCTCTCCAGGATCTCGTCAGCGTACATACTACCTTGACTATATACACACTATATAGTCAAAATGGGATATATACATGCCACTGACAAATTTTGAAACGCCTGGAGTTTTTCAAATCTGTGCATGCATTTACATTGGTTTCCTTACAATATTTTTCGGGTCTGCTATGAAACTGAAACGTGGATGCTTTTGTGAGCGCAGCATCACAGCTCGACTTGGTTAGGATGGTTACACAAAAATAGGCAACATTCCTGCAGAACGACGCACCAACAGCTGATGTTTCAAAGAACAGCATTGTGTTCCTTCTAATTTACAAAAGCCTATGTGGATTTGCCTTAGGCTGGCACAGATCTTCATGCAAGGACAAGTCGCAAGATCGATGCGTTTTATTTATCGAGTGCTACATCTCCCAGATTTTTCCATACTGTGTTTTCAAATTTTCTTGTTTACCCAACATTTGAAATGCCCTATCAGATAATTGCATCAGACGAAACCTTATCAGAGAGCTCCCTGTTGTTGTTGTCAATAATGTCCCCACATGAGATTTCGGAGTGGATCTTTATTTAGGCCTATTGTGGCCAATTATTATTTATTTAGGTCAATTTAAAGAGTTACCTCAAAACGTTGTGTTGGAGCATTATTAACAATAAATGCCGAGGTTCCCTTCTGTGGGCTGCCGTGGACGCTATCTGAATGCGTATTTGTATTTACACAATCACTTGCTGTGGCCAGAAGATGGGCAAGCTAGTGGTTTAGATCACTTACAAGGAGAGCCTCCAAAATTGCGGTGAGCTTTTGCGATAGAATTTTTACAGGATGCAGGGCCCCGTGTGGGGAGTCCTAAACCTTACTGAATATCTTCGACATGTTCTTCTGTGGTCGAAAAAAGGCGTATGGAAACGTGAGCGCGAAGTTACTTATGACCCGCAGCAGCACCAAACGACTGTGGTCGGTGGACGTAGTGGATAGCTATGTCGCCTCTTGGCTCAGCGAGTGGACTTTATGGTTCGGACCACACCGAAATTTTTGCACACATTGGGTCGTTATTATTAGTGCTTCTGTGATCACAGGAGTCAACTTGCATACAATAAATGCTTTGGTAAGCAAATATAGCCCTTTGTGCTGTTTGTGTGGATTTTGCTACACACAACCGAAACAGCATCTTGAAAGTAAGTAAATTGTATCGAATACCATAAAAACTGACATCCTTTTGTTCGACTGCAGACTTTAAACCAGACCTATCAGCAGTTCTGTGCTCCCATATTCCGCCCATGTTTTGCATACGCGTGGGTGGCAGTGGATATGTTGATGATCACCCGGGGCCGCTTTCTACGCCTTCCGGTTATGCCTTCAACGAAGAAAAAGTGGTGATGCACTGCAGGGGAGAGTAACCACTGCGCCCACCGACTACGCTCGAGGGTGGCAGCAAGGCATGACAAAATGCGCGCTCACGCTCTCAGAGACGTTTTTTCGACCACAGAATAGCATTCCGAAAAAAGTAACCATGGTTTTGAACTCCCCACATGAGACTCCGCATCCTGTAAAATTTTCAGTCAAAAGCTCACCGCCATATTGGAGGGTCTCCCTGTAAGACAACTTTACCACAAATTCATATACCGCTTAGAGATGGAAGGCTGGGTTAGTCTTAGAGGGGGAACTCCTAAACAAGAACCTGGCACATGACAACCGTCGGCTCCTCCGGCTTCACAACCACGCTCTCGGGAACGAATATAAATTAAGAGTCATAACAAAATCAAGAAAAAATGGCGGCATTGTTCGATTTCGCTCTCAACCTTCTTTCATGTTAGCCACCTATTCACAAGTGGCTAAATTCGTTTCTGAATAACAGACCATTAAGCCTGAAGCCGAATTGTGCATCATCATCACTCGCAGAGCTGCAAAACGCTAGCGTTTGCAGACTTCGAAGCGAAGCGGTCAAGAGGTAATTACTTCTGCATTCAGTAAGAGCATTCAAGCGCATGCGTCACACTCCAGAGTTCTTCTCTACCAAAGCTCTCTCACGCTTCTGAATACGGAGCAGAGTTCGGTGTTTACGTGGTAAACTGCATGTTTTAGCACCTCCATGACGCAGAGAGGGCCTAGGCGTCAATGCTCAACCCCACGTCAATTGAATTAATGATTTGCTGAGAATCTAAAAGAGCCAGCAGGATAAAGGTGACTTGCAGTAGCGCACAACTCGAGGAAGTCAACAAATCCAAACATCATCAGATTTTTAGTAATTTTCTTAATTCTAACTAAACCAAGTATAAGTATAGAGTTCTTCTCGCCCCACTCACTAGAACTATCTCTGATAGGAAATCACCTCAATTAGGATAAGAAGCATTAATAAAGCATTTTTTTATTCCCTGTTGTTGATACTTTGAATTTTGCTTTTGAAAGGTTGCTGTACCAAATAGATTTATCACAAAAAGAGTTACATTTTCAGACTGTACAAACTGGCCCTGAATCAGAATTGTGATACGGACGAGAAATTTTGGACGGCGCCCGATATGATCGCCTATTGGGGCCGGTTCATCGATTGTGCTGAAATGGACGTATTCTGCGATGCACGTCTGGACGAGATCACCGACTGTAATCGGTTGTTCACCTATCACGTCTTCTGGCAGAATGGAATAGATCGCTATGAATAGTGTTGAAATGTCGTGTTGTATTCATTAGCCTCCTTACGCTTGACGATTACGGATCATAAACGGTTCAGTTCAGTTGTTCACGAACCGAAAATTCAGTTTATTTATTTATTCACCAGCGTCGGTTGCGGGCTTCGCCCGCACCCGACTCTGGCGGGCGGGCCACGCTAGGCTAGCCGGCTTCGCCGGCGTCGTGTGTGGTGAGCCATGTGGGGTCAGAAACCCATCCTAACGTCGAGCCCGCTAGGAATGCTTCTTTACCAGCGACGGCTACCGACTTCGCCGGCAGCCGACGCTGAGTAAGGAAGCATCCCTAGCGTTGATATCGAAAAAGTGCCGTAAAAAGTAACCGGCTGTCATTGTGCACAATGGAGATAGATTCGGTATTTGAGGACAGGTTCGTCAACAGTTTACCTGCCGGTAGCGGTGAAAATTACCGTCAAATCACCTTATATGAGATTCATCAGCATCAGGTCTGGTGTGTTCTTCACCATTACCGACCGGTAAGCGGTTGATGAACCCGGCCTTGGAGTCGTAGCTTCCCTGGTAGTGGGGTAGTGGTGAAAGTATGGCGGTAAAAATAGTGGAAGGTTGCACCACACAGGAGAGCTGGGAAGGAACACTGAGGTATGACCACTAGACACGTATTGGGAAGAGACCTCTTTCGAAATCACCCTACGTCAGGCAGTCGATGGCAATCGATGGTAAACAACAGTGGTGGACAACCGTTTGGACAACTGGCAACCGCACCGCAAACTTGGGTGATTAAACCGGCTAGCTAGGCAGTATACGAATTGCGGGTGGCTAACATCGGACAAAAAACACTTCCTCTTATATATATATATATATATATATATATATATATATATATATATATATATATACCAGTCGTTCGTCGGCCTAACGGCCGCCTACGACTGGTTAAATCCCGAGAATAGGACGCCATGGCCGCTACGGGTTTCCTATTCTTCCTTAGGCCTTCTGAGCTTTATGTTAATCGAGATGGATCGATTGATCCGACTTCAGATTCGTGTCAGCGATTTCGATTACCCCCAGGGGCGAAGTTTCGCGCCACTTGAGCGCCATCCTCAAAAAATCGATAATATCCATCGATATCGATTGATCCGACTTCAGATTCGTGTTCAGCGACCTCGACTACCCCCAGGGCCGAAGTTTCGTGCCAGTTGAACGTGATCCTCAAAAAATCGATAATATCGATCGATATCGATTGGTCGACTTCAGATCCGTGTTCAGCGACCTCGATTACCCCCAGGCCTGATACCTGCGTGTCACTGTCACGGCTTAACACAACGAAATGTGATCAGGTTAACTATGGCTGAACACTCGTCTCCTTTGCAAGTTCAACACGTTTTAAAGGCTCACACAGGTTTGCCGTGCGCACGCTAGTCTCCTTTACATGTTCAACACGTTTTGCAAGTTTACACAGGTTTGTGACACACACCAGGGATGAGCGGATTAACCGTTATCCGTTATCCGCTATCCGGTTTCCGGGGGGGGGTTTGGCCTATCCGTTTTGTTGTTCGTTATCCGGCAATTTTGGGCCGGATAACGAACAACAAATTAGCTGATATCCAGGTATGGACGTGGCATTGGATATCTGTGTAGAAGCTCCACAATCATAGTAGTGATCGCGAGCAACAATAGAGGGCATTTAAATCTAGAAGGGTGAGGTGACTTCAGGCACAGGTGACATAGTTGGAAAGACGTCTAACTTCTATCCTTCCGTGGTCGTTCATTTATACCATACATCTATGAAGCCTACTATGAATTGATTTCTTTATGAGCTTGTCACCACAAGACAGTGCAGACCAAGAATGCATACAAGCGCCTTGATAATATTACTGACGGTCACAAGTGGAGGGCCTGGCGCATCCCAAGATGAACTGTTTAGTGCCGTTTGTTTAGTGGAATTTAGCGTCCTCTTCCACGATTACAGTATGTGGTAGCATGCGGCGAACGTATTTTAGTTTTTACTGATAGACTGTTGTAACTGAGCAGTAATGAATACAAGCAAAATGGGCATATGTTCAATCTAAATGAGTGGAGAAAGCTACGCTCCTACAAATTGTTGAGGTGTGTTTATAGAAACGATTTTCTGAAAGCATCGCTGCTACTGGTGGTACCTCCGTAGTGCTAAGGAATTGATTCTCTCTATTAAAAGTCTAAATAGTACAGTTGAACTCTACTAAACTGATTCCCCGCTGCGCATGTTGGAGCTCCATTTTAATTTAAGATTGCCTTTTAGGAACATTCTACTCCCGCTTTTCTAGTTTTCATATCTCTCTGCATTTGGACTGCATAATGGCTTGTAGTGGCTAGCCTGCAGAAAGCTGGTATTTCATCCATCTCTTTCCACGTTCTTCTTAGATCTTGGGAAACTGACGAACAAGAGGAGCCATTCATCCAAGGATCATTATGTTTGGCCACTGCCTTAATTCAAGAAGAAAACCTGACGATTGAT
The DNA here is from genome assembly GCA_947359475.1 of Heligmosomoides polygyrus bakeri. Classification (NCBI taxonomy): domain Eukaryota; kingdom Metazoa; phylum Nematoda; class Chromadorea; order Rhabditida; family Heligmosomidae; genus Heligmosomoides; species Heligmosomoides polygyrus. Next base: position 16,299,581 of record OX375866.1, on the reverse strand, counting down.
CAGTAAAACAACCCAACAATGGAAACTTACAAAATGCCGGCAAGTTGCTGTTCAATGAAGTGTGAATGAATGAGTGGATAAGAGGTGGATGAGTCTCACATTCTCTCCCTCCAAGGGCGAACTATGAATGTTTCCATACTGTTAGTTGGGCTGTTTTAAGCATCCTTTGTCTTGTTCTTCCAATTCGTTTTAAACAGCAAAAATATGAAAAATTGTAAATTGCACTATGCTTGGATGAACAAATTCTCAATCTCTCCTTATCTTTTGCAGACCTTAGTTAAGGTGATCATGGCGAAACATCAGCAGAGTAGAGTTTGCAGAACAGTTTTAGTTTCAGAGCTTGGTGGTCTTGCCACTTGTCTTCCCTAATGAGTTTGATAGCCGTTCGCGGAACCTGGTGAAGGGATTGTGGTTCGCAAATCGAACTCGGCATCGGCTTGGATGGCAATGAAGAAGCGTTACTTTTACTGAAGTTTCGTGAGAATCCCATAGGGCTTTGTTGAAGTGACAGCACTATGTTTCAAAAAAATTCCATTAAAGTCGTTTGAAAAGGCTTATAATTTGACAGCAGTTGCGTTCCATGTCTGCAGTTGAAACTAGAGCAGCTTAAGCTCAGTTTTATTTTTGTTGTTTGTTCGTTATCCGTTTTTCCGTTATCCGGCGATTTTTGGGCAAAATTATCCGTTATCCGTTATCCGAGTTTGAAAATTTTGTTATCTGCTCATCCCTGACACACACACACAAACAGACGGACTAACGCTTTTATATTAGCAGGGTATGGGGGATTATATTCATTTCAAGGTTCGTATATATTTTACTCATAGGGACGCAATGCAAATAATGAAGAACAAAGCGTGATCGCACGTAAAAACAAAAAAACAACGATCACATTTGCAAACTTCAATAGGCAACTGCTCTTCTCCTGACCTATGAAGACATTACCATAGCATTGTCGTATCTATCGAGATGCCAGCTGAGTTCTGCAGAAATTTTATAGGTTAAGAAATTTGCTCAGAGGCTTGACTTTGCGACTGGCACACGCGGTTTGAGCTTCCGCTCTACCGATCTCGCCAGCTCCCTGTCAAAGAATTCCATCAGGTTGTCGATTAGCAATTTAGCGGAGATATTCAGCATCGTGATAAGGCCTGCTTTTTTTGAATGTTTGTTATTTAACGAAGGGAGACCAGGTTCTGATCTCTGAGGACCAAGGAGGGTTTCTTTCTAATTGGAATAAACACCGTTGCCTCCAATTGTACGACTGGCTTTACACAGATCTTTGAGCATGGGTATGCTTCTAGAATATTTTACCTCAAGACTCGAAATAACAATAGTATCTTAGTAATTAGCTTTTTTCACTAGAAGGCCACAGTGTTTGCTGAAGGAGAGACTCCTTATATAATGAGGCTGCTGTGCTCATGGGTATGACCGGACTTGAGACTAACTCCTTCTTCTAAGCTGCTCGGATTTCCTCACTCATTCACAATTACTTCATAGCGATATGGATGCCTAACCAACTTCTGCACCAATATACCACAAATTTATTTGTTTAAGTAGTAGTAGCAATTCAATTAAATTGACTTACTACTGCAAATCTCATTTTGCGACTATTCATTGATTAAGGCTCCTTGTATTTGGGCATTTTAGTGGCAGCACAACCTTGAAAAATACGAACTTGCAGTTCATAGTAATGCTCTTTTTCAATTTGTTGATCCTAGTGATTTAACTAAACAGAATTGTGCATGGTTGCTTTGTGGGTTTCACTGTTTTATGAGCGCACCTAACGTGCAGATACAGGAACATAAATAAATAAGTAAATAAATAAATAAATAAATAAATAAATGAATAGCTATCTGAAGTGTGTAAGAATCTTACGAGATCCTGATAGACACTCGTTTAGATCTTGATATCGTTAGCAAATTTTCTAGTACAAATTGGATCCGACGCCGATTCGGGTAATTCGGATTCTTCATTTTTTCCAAATTGTGGTTAAAAGGATTGCGCGAATAATGGCATTTTTGAACTCTTTTCTGAATCATTCCAAGATTGGGAGTTTCTCAAAGATGTTATTAGATGTTATTATTCGCATCCTCTTTTTAACCGGATTTGAGAAAATGACAAGTTTCGGATTATCCGAGTCAGTATCGGATCCAATGTCCACTTTCTACCATGTACACATAGTTCTAGCCATCTTGATGGCGGAGGATGCAGGCACTATCGCAACCATCTCTTATCAAAATGCAGCTTGATGTAGTCGAATCTTTATTGACGACGTTTCGGGCTTTGTGCCGTTCTTAAAGTCTAAAAGATCCATGCCGCCTACATGATACGTTCATTGCATACACTCAATAGCAACAAAACGACTGACCCATTGCAGACCTGGCTGGGTTATCGGAAAGGAAGTGGGGAAAACCAATGACTTCGACTAGCGTAGCTTGGTCGAAAATGAAGTGCAAGGGTCTCTGGGCTGCTTATATACCATTTTCACGTCGAATTGGACGCTTTTCAGCCAAATTGGACGCTTTTCACGTCAAATTGGACACTCTTTTAAGTTAGTCTAAGACCATTGAAATCAAAGCGAACTATTCCAAATTGAAATGAACTTTTCTCCATTAAGCTAGAAGCTCTACAAAAATGTTAGAATATATGTTAGAATAGTATATTGTTTGTTCAAGGAAAATCTCAACATAACTTTCACTGAAAATTTTAATTTATTCCCAATAAGAGAGCATATAGTTTGAAAATTTATAAAAAATTTATTTTTTGGGGAAAAACAATGACACAAAGCACGTTTTGAAAAGCAGAAAGGCGGCTATTTTCTCTTTCCAAAACAGATATTGCGCCATGCCCTCGTCCGAAGCTTCGCGATTTTTATTCGATTGATAGAAAATTTCTATTTGCATGCAGTTTCACGACTGCAAGCAGTGAAACATAAACAATTATGGAAAACACATATATCCTAACTTTCTTGTTACAAGTAAGCAGTATTTACACATTGATCAAGCAAACCTTGCAACTTGCTTTTCGAGTGCATGGCGCGATCCAGTCGTTTAACGCCAAGCTGATTGCTGCCTTGTTGCGCTTTAAGACAAAATTTAATTCATTAATTTTTTTTTAAATAAAATTTTTGTAAAATTATTACACATCTTCGGGGTGTGAACTAAAAATTTCAAAGAATACCATATACCAAACCATTTATACCAAATTTTTCTTAAACAAACAATTATTCAAAGAATCTTAGTGAATCTGTAGTTTAACTTGCCTCAAGATCATTTTGACCTGGAATAGTTCGCTTTGATTTGAAAAGCCTTAGACTACCTTAGAAGAGTGTCCAATTTGACTTGAAAAGTGTCCAATTTAATTTGATAAGTGTCCAATTCGACGTGATAATGGTGTGTAAAATCGCGGGAAGTGATCGGTCTCTCGTCGCTCATTGTCACCCATCATCCTCAGCAGTCACTTCACTAGCCCTCAGAGACTGATAAGGATCATTGCACTCTTCATTTCTTCCTTCTTGTTGATGGGTGGTCGTAAGTGCTTTATTTCAAGCGCTTCTTTGATCTTCCTCTCCACTGGATCTGTTAGATTCCTATGGAGGATCGAGACCCGCAGCTGCGGCAGTGGATCACGTGTATGCCTAAGGGTACGATGTCTAGAGAATGGACCATCTGAGCTCTAGGGGCTACGCAGCGTGCTATAATGTTCATCCATTCTCATACCAAGTGGTCTCGCTGTTTCGCCTATGTAGAATTCCTCACATGCCATACAAACCACTTTGTGCACCACACACCTCATTTGACGTTATTCACACCATAAGGAAGGTCGCATTCTGAATTACTCCAGAAGCATCGATTTTTACTTGTCGTTTGGGCCGGTTTATGCAACTATTTATAACAAGTTTGTCTATTGGAAGTTAATCAATATGTGCCAAATTGTTTTTAACAACAAGCTCACCTTTAAAGGAAACTGAGCCAAACAAACTAACTAACAACGTGAACGCATTCATCCGAAATTCCGCAAGCAAACTCATTGGGTGACACAAGCTGGAAGGGTTCGAAAACAGTTTGTCAACAACATGAAGCATCGACTACTGGAGTGACGACTGAAATTTCGGAAATCTCCGTTCGCTGCTTGAAGGGAACAAAACTGGGGGTGAATTTCTTCAAAAACTGGTGTCGATCTATGTATTAATTTATCATTAGACTGGGGAAACTCGCACGCAGAGTGGCATGAACTCTAACATTGGCTGGCTAGTTATTTATCGAAAATTGAAAAACAACTATTAGGTTGGAAAAAAGCCTCTCATTTTTTCAAAGATTTATTACTTCACAACTACAATGTGAAATTAATTGAGATAAACCCCATTTTGTTCCACTACACTTCTCAAAAGGCTGGGTACTTTCCCAATCCCTCTCGCTTAAAGGACTGCAGTTCTGGAGTCGTACCATTGCTGAATCCAATTTATTTTTCCGTTTCAAATATTTTTCTCCAATATTTCTTTCCAATTTCTTCTTGCCCTGAGAGCACGAAAGAGATGGCGGTCGGTAAGGGCGAGGTCAGTGCTATACGGTGGATGTGGCATTCCCTCCCATCCCAGCTCCTTTATTGTTTCTCTTGTGAGTCTTGCAACATGTGGTTGTGCACTGAGTGTCTGACAGGGCATGTGGAATCCAAGCTTCAAATTTCCATCAAAGCCGAGACCCATCAGATGGATTCCAATTATCCTAACCAGACACTTCGAGCTTCTCTGCCAGTTGACGTGTCGTCTGCCTACTATCGGTACGAAGAAGACGGAGTAGTTCAGAGTCGTCCAATTCAGTTGGCCTTCCTGACTTTGCTTTGTCCTCGAGTGAATAATCTTCCTTTAAAAACTTTCCGAACCACTCATAACAGG